>CAUYUJ010017782.1:262500-325000 GCA_963575745.1 Prorocentrum cordatum
ATTTTCATGACGTGCGAGTGCGTAACAAGATACTCGAACACTGCAAGCAGAAGGTCCCCAGAGACAGGACCAGGATAAACAACATCTATGTGGCTGGGGTTCGGCCAGCAGCTGGTCGTGGTAGCATGATTTGGGGTCTCTCGGACCGCGACCTCGCTGAACTTCGATCGATGCTAATGTTTGGCAAGACCCCTGCGCACCGAGATGCGAGCCTCACGGCACAAAACGTGTTTCATGGGGACCCCGTGTGGCGCCAATCTGTTACACCAGCCTTGCAGTGGGCCAAGAGCCTCTGGCTTAGCATCACGGAGCCCCAGTGTAGCCACTTCTCGTTCAGGGACCACATCGGATTCTGGCGCGCCCCCATGTCGACCTGTCCTGAGTTGGGCCCGAGCAGCGGCGCAAGTCGCGACGACCCATGCACAGAATGCTCCGCCCCCTCCACCGCATCTGGTGCAGCGCGTATAACTTTGCGCAGTGGCGAGATGACCGTGACATCGTGGCTGATCCCAAGCACTCCTCTCCCACTAACGTCGCCAAGCAGCTGGAGGCCAGAGTGCAACGGGCACTCGAGCGAAGGACGGCGACGGATTTTGTAGATTTCGATCCGCTTCGCGTGCGCCCCGACCCCATCGCCAAATGTTGCAGGTCGAAGCAGCTCACGCCTCGGCAAACAGACTGGCTCGCTGCTCCCTTGTCCGGTGCTGTGTGGATGGGCGGCAGGCTCGCCGGGCGTGGGCACGTGCACGACGGTGTCTGCGTGAGCTGCGCAGCGAGCCTGCCCTTGTTGTTCCATCGGCAGTGGCGTCGTCGTCACCCCACCATGGACGAGCGGCGCCTGGAACGTGCCAGTCAGGATCTGATAGACACTGCCAGGACCGCCCCACCGCAGGAGCGTTGTCTCTGGCCCCGCCTCATCCTGCCTCAGCCCGACGCTCCCCCTCCCTCGTGGCACTTCGACTCCATCCTCCAGAACTTTGAAGGTCAGGAGATTGAGATTGAAGAATGCTTGGAGTGCACCAGAGGTTGTGAGCAAGTGGTTGACGGATCGGCGTCTCAGCAGGTGTTTCAAGAGCTGCAGCGCGAGGCGCACGGGGCTGTGCACCTAGCACCTGGACCAGGGTATTCGATCAGGGCCCGACTTATGGGCACGATCTGGCCCACATTGTTTCATGCACCGCAGGATGCCGAGAATCTCGTCATAGCTTTAAGTCAGACCTGTCCCTCTACAGGAGGAACATTCAAAAATAGTCAAACACTAGTCTGGGGACGATCTTTTCTATCTATGATTGAATATGGTTGGAGTATGTTTGGAGCATGTTTGACTGTTCATCCAAACCCGCCTGTATAGGGGGACATGTCCGACCTATGCATAGCTACTTTGCACTGCCTGGCGGACATCGCTCGAAAATCACCCCATAGTGATTGCGCTAGCGCGGCGAGCCTCAGTAGTGCTCGTGTGGGAGACCAGCTGAGTCCCAGGCAGATGTTCACAGGCCGTCGAAGGCTTGCCAATGAGCGTGATCCCGAGGGCCTGGTTGGATCAGCGTTTTATACCCCTGCCCATCGGTCTGGGGAAGTGATTTGGGCGCGACCGACTTTGGAGCGACGCGCTGCTTCGGAAAATGCTGGCGCTGATGGGTTAGCCAGGCACGCCCTCACTCTGCATCCTGAGCCCACTTCGGAGGTTCTTGAGGCCCTCGAATTATATGTTCCGCGTGTGCCTAAGTTTGTAAAGATGTTCGATGCTGTGCTGCCTTTTTTCTTGAAATTGTTCATCCTGCGGGACCCCGCTGGCCCTGGAGTGCGCCGTCGGACCCTTCGGGCCATGGAGTGGCACGAGCGGGTGCTTCTGGATCCTGGGGACGAAGAAACCATCAGCACGCATCGGTGTAGCAGGCGATATAAAACGATATGTAGCGATGGCGGGGGGCCGTTGCCGAGATATCAGGGTCTGTCAACGGCCTTCCGTCGTTGTCAAGGTGTTGAAAGCGGGCGAGGCCATTTGGTGTAGCACTTTACTTCAGGATGACGCATGCTTTCCTCTGCTGCTTTGTTTTCGATGTGGGGCTTATACGAGCAAGACGTGTTTCAAGCTCGGAGGCTTTGGCGCGGGGACCCCTGGACCGCGCGGTAAAGGGGCCATGAAACGAATTCGCCAAGGATTACACCTTCACTACCGAAATCGTGTGACGGTCGCTGCTGGTTCTGGCACAAGTTGTCGTGCCTCGGCCAAGTACGTGCTGCTCGAGGCAGCGCAAGATGGCCCAGCCTCCTCGCAGTCCTCTCGCGTGGGCTTCGTGTCGGCACCTGGAAGGATGGCCCTTGCTGAGAGGATCCGCCAGCGCGAGGTGGCTGCTGCCTCCTCGCAGTCCTCACGCGTAGGCATCGTCTTGGCACCTGGGAGGATGGCCCTTGCCGAGAGGACCCGCCAGCGCGAGGCGGTTTCTCGAGCAGCTGGTTCGGCAGAAGGCCGCATGATTTACGCTCTGCCCTGGGGCCCTCGAGGGAAGATCTTCCTCCTCCTCCTCCTCCTCCTCCTCCTCCCTCCTCCTTCCTCCTCCTCCTCCGCCTCCTCCTCCTCCTCATCATCAGCATCATCATCAGCATCATCCTCATCATCGTCATCATCATCATCATCATCATCATCATCATCATCATCATCATCATCATCATCATCATCATCATCATCATCATCATCATCATAATCATCATCATCATCATCATCATCCTCTCTCGGGCTACTTTAACTCCTTCTCCTCCTCCTCCTCCTCCTCCTCCTCCTCTTCCTCATCCTCCTCCGTGGGCGCGGACCTTGTCCGCGGGCGCTAGGTTGGGCACGGGCCCAAAAACCGGCGCCGCGTGCTTCGGCCGCGGGCAAGAGCTCAAACTCGGGTCTCGCGGAGTTGCATGGGCCCGGCTGCAGCCACGAGTTCAGGCGTTAGCACATCGGCGGGGGTCAAGGGCCCCGGCGGGGGTGTTTATTTCTTGGGCGTGGGCCCATTCGGCCCGCAAGCGTGGCCATTGGACACGTTTGTGTTATTGTGGTTCAGCGGCGAGGGTTCTGACCCCGGCCGCATGCATAGCGTGCATTGGTCAGGGCTTGGCCCTTCGAAGGCAGGGTCGCCGTGGGAAGGTCATGGCTCGCGCAATGGCCGCGAAAAAGGCCATGCTACTATGGGGACCGCTGCAGCCTTTGGCACTGGCGGTGTCAAATAGGATCTGGATGCCAACCCCTGTCGATGGACAGGTGTTGGTCCCCACCCCAGGGCCGAAAGCTAGGCTGCCCATCCCTGTCGATGGGCAGGCATGGGCATCCCCTTTCTTCGCCTACGGCACCGACGGTGCCAAATAGCCTAAACAAATAGCCTAAAGCTAAGATGTCCATCCTTGTCGATGGACAGGTATGGGCATCCCCCACCCAGCAATGGGGGGGGTGCTGTGCATGTGAAAACCTGAGCCCGATTAGGCGGCCGTGGGAAGGCCAGATTGTCGTTGCGGGCGCGGCAGTCACCACCCATGGAGCCCTGAAGAGGGGCCACCGAGGACCCAAGCGGATCCCAACAGGAGCCCAAAAAGGTTATGCGAAGCATGAGTAGGTTAACCCCTGCTCAGAGGGGGGTAATGCGTTATCTCCCCTCTTTGCTGGGGAATCTCTTCGGTCTTTCCAACAATCCAGCTTGAACCAATAGGGGCTTTCAAGTTCTATCCGCCCTGACTGCACCATCCCATCGAGCGCTGCGTTCACGCTGGGCTGTCGCACTTGAGGGAGGGCAACCTTTGTTGGACAAAGCTGGCGTTGTCCTGTGGGACGCCCCCCAGGCAGATGTTCGTTTTGTCCCAAAGTGGTCCTGACCCTAAGAGGTACTAGGGTGGTGATACCAGGTCACTGGCTCCACCCATGGGGTTAAGGCGCCCCGAAGCCAAATCACGTCAAGTCCTCCTTATCCTCCTCCTCATCCTCCTCCTCCTCCTCCCCCTCCTCCTTTTTCCCCGCTACTTTAACTCCTCCTCCTCATCATCCTCCTCCTCCTTCTCCTCCTCCTCCTCTTCCCCCTCCTCCTCCTCCTCCTCCTCCTCCTCCTCCTCCTTCTCATCCTCCTCCTCCTCCTCCTCCTCCTCCTCCTCCTCCTTTCCTCCCCTCCTCCTCTTCAGGCTACTTTAAACCTCCTCCCCTCTTCCTCCTCCTCCTCCTCCTCTCCTCCTCCTCCTCGTCCTCGTCCTCGTCCTCCTCCTCCTCCTCCTTCCTCCTCCTCCTCCCCCTCCTCCTCCTCCCTCTCCTCCTCCTCCTCCTCTCCCCTCCTCCTCCTACTCCTCCTCCTCCTCCTCCTCCTCCTCCTCCTCCTCCTCCCCTCCCTCCTCCCCCTCCTCTTCCTCGTCCTCCTCCTCCGCCTCCTCCTCCTCCTACTCCTCCTCCCTGTCCCTCCCCTCCTCCTCCTCCTCCTCCTCCTCCTCCTCCTCCTCCGCCTCCTCCTCCTCCTCTCCTCATCCTCCTCCTCCTCCTCTTCCTCCTCCTCCTCCTCTTCCTCATCCTCCTCCCACTCCTCTTCCTCCTTACGCGCAGAGTCTCGCGCTCATGGACCACGGACACAGAACACAAAGGTGTGTGCGTGGTGGAAAAAGTCTTCTTCCTCCTCCTCCTCCTCCTCCTTTTCCCGCCCCTCCTCCTCCTCCTCCTCCTCCTCCTCCTCCTCCTCCTCCTCCTCCTCCTCCTCCTCCTCCTCCTCCCCCTCCTCCTCCCGCGCCGAGTCTTGCGCTCATGGACCACGGAAAAAAGAGCACAAGAGATGTGTGCGCATGCGGTGGAAAAAAAATCCACCTCCTCCTCCTCCTCGTCCTCGTCCTCCTCCTCCTCCTCCTCCTCCTCGTCCTCTCCTCCTCCTCCTCCTCCTCCTTCTCCTCCTCCTCCCCTCCTGCTCCGCCTGCCTCCTCCTCCTCTCCTCCTCCTCCCCTCCTCCTCCTCCTCCTCCTCCTCCCTCCTCCTCCTCCTCCCCCCCTCCTCCCCCCTCCTACTCCTCCTGTGCAGAGTCTCGCGCTCATGGGAACACGGACAAACAACACAGAGGTGTGTGCGCCTGCTGTGGAACAAATCCGCCTCCTCCTCCTCCTCCTCCTCCTCCTCCTCCTCCTCCTCCTCCCTCCTCCTCCTCCTCTCCTCCTCCTCCTCCTACTCCTCCTCCTCCTCGAGCTCCTCCTCCTCCTCGAACTCCTCCTCCTCCCCCTCCTCCTCCTCCTCCTCCTCCTCCTCCTCCTCCTCCCTCCTCCTCCTCCTCCTCCTCCTCCTCCTCCTCCTCCTCCTCCCCCCGCCCTCCATCGAGGAGCCGCCCGCCTCGGCCGGCTTCGGCGAGATGCACAGGGAAGGCCGGGGCACCCGGCTCGTCATCACCATGGGCCACAATTGCCGCTACAGGCCCCCGTCCTAGCGGCCCGCTGGGCCCAGATCTCCAGTGGGCGGGGCTAGGACGAGCATGAATCCGTTCCAGACTCGGACATGATCGCGTCGTAAAAAATCAGGACGGCAAGTTTTTCATATTATTTTCGGCCCCTGGATGCCCTCGCCAGGCCCTGGGACCGTCAAAACACGGTTCAGGATGAAAAACCGGTCCCAGGGAAGGGTTGGGATCTCCGGGGATGCCGTCCTGAAAAAATCAGGACGTCGCATGTCTGAGGAGCGTTTGGGAACGTGTTCGGAGCGTTCCGGAAAGCTCCGAGAAGGCCGCGGCGCCCGAGGTGTTCTCCAGAGCCGCCATACCTCAGAGGTTTTCGATGGATCCTCACCAGATATTATCTTCGTCCTGGCTTCGTCACAGGGCTCAGATCTCAGGCAGCCCCAGACACCTCGGCGGAGGCGAAATCCATATGGATGAACCCTAGGCGGAGTGCTCGCTCTCCTTATGGACTTACTCCGTCTGAGCATAGCCGTTCCTGACAAGAGGCTGAGTCCATACGGGGTAAGTCCATGCGGAGTGCTCGGTGTCCGTCTGGACTTCGCCTCTCCTGACAGGAATCTCGGCGCTGTGATAGTTTTGACGCTGATGGTAACAGTGCTGCTGTCGGGAATTTGTGGATACCGCGTCGTTCCGCCCGTTTGGGCCCACCATTCTTTGGCGCGACATGCTATTCATGTTGCGGTCCCAAAGCGTCCACGTCCCAAGCCTTTTCCAGCTTCTCGCCCCGCGGAGCGGAGCGACGCGCTATCCGCTGTCCGGAGATATCGTGTCGTTGGGGCCGTCGCCGCGGCACGCTAAGCAAAAGTGCGCACTGTGACGACAAGCTTGTTGTTACTGCTGCTGCCACTGCTGCTGCTGCAATGTCTCAACCAGGGCTTGTGCGGAAAGGGCCCTGGCCGCAATAGAAAGACCAGGTGAAGGTGCCCGGCAGCGAAAGGATCGCATTGTTCTGGAAATTTCGTATACAAAACATATTGAACAAAACATCAAAACAACAGCAGCAGCAACAACAGCAACAACAGCAACAGCAACAACAGCAACGATCAGTTTAAGATTGTTCGCTCTTATCTGCGCGCGTGCCACTCAACACGTATATCCCAAACCCTCGATACCCACCCTCCCCGATTTCGACCGTACCATCTTGGGGGTAGATCTTTTTTTATCTGCAACGTGTATGTCATGCAGCCCCTACGAAAGGGGAAGAGAGGACGAACGGAAGAAAGGGACAAAGAGGAGGGAGGAGGATGGAACGAGAGAGAGAAAGAGAGAGAAAGTAGCAGGAGGAAGGCTAGGAGCAGAAAACACGTGGCAGAACCAGACGGGCAGATCGGGCGGGTAAACCCTAACAGGCGGGTCGGGAAGGCGGGCCCAGGCGGCCGAGTCGAGCAGGCGGATTGTTGAAGCGTGCGTCCCGCATGAATCGCAAGTCTCGAGCGACAGCGCGATTCCCCAGTATACCGTGAGATACGCCAAAGCGAGAGCGTGATTCTTGAGTGTCGATGACACGGCGTCTGAGCAAATTCTGAGGAAGTCCCACACGAGAGCGCGATGTCTGCATACGTTGTGAGGACGTCCTGCGCGAGAGCGCGATTTGGGAATACATTGTGAGGAAGTATCAGGCGGGAGCCCCTGTTGTTGCAACTCGGGGGGAGGCAGGGGCCCAATTCTGCGACCCAAGAGCATCCCTGAAAAAACAGGTTGGATCCCCGGGAAGGGCACTTCAATGTAAAAAGCGATGTGCCCCCAAGGGGGGGGAACAACAATGTCTGTCCTTCAGTAGTGAGGCTTCAAGACCAACAGCAACAACAACACCGATCAATCTAAGCATGTTCGCTCTTACTTGCCCGCGTGTCATTCAAAACGAGTTCCCCACACCCTCGATACCCGCTCTTTTTGTCTTCGATCACATCCCCTTTGGGGGGAGTAATTCTCTTTGCGGGGGGCGGCGGGCTTAGACAGGCGGGCAAACCTGAACGGGAGGACCATCCTTCGTGGGCGTACATGTGCCCGCCATTGGAATTGGTGTGGGCCCTGCAAAAAGAGGAGGGGGAGAACGAGGGAGAGTGGGCGGATGGGAGGGGGAGCGACGAAGGAAGAGGGAAAACGCCAGGAGAGAAGGAGCGAAGAGGGGGGCGGCTGATTAGAGGCAGAGAGAGAGAGAGAGAAACACACATACATGTATATATATATACATACATACATGCATACATACATACATACTTACTTACATACATACATACATACATACATGCATGCATGCATGCATACAAACATACATACATACGCACATGCACACATACGTACATACATACGCACATACATACATACATACATATCAGGTAGAGAAAGAGAGAGAGAGAGAGAGAGAGAGAGACAAAAAAAAGGGGGGGAGAGAGAGAGAGAGATAATGAAAGAGGGAGGGAGGAGGCAGGAAAGGGGAGGGAGAAGGGAGGAGGGAGAGGAGGGAGAGGGGATAGGGCAAAGAGGCATAAGGATGAGGGAAGAGAGGAGGGAGAGAGAAGGGAGGAAAGGAGGGAGGAGGGAGGAGGGAGAGGGAGGAGAAGCAGAAAGGTAAAAGCGTGAACGTTCGAGGAAGTCCTTGGCGAAAGCGCCGTTCCTGAAGGAAGTCTCGGGCGGGAGCCCACGACGGGCGGGCGATCCCCTGACGGGTTGGTCGGGGGGTGGGACATTCAAGCGAGGTGCTTGAGTATGGCGAGAGCGCGATTATTAAGTAAATTGTAACGGCGTCCTTGGCGCAGCGTGTTTCCTGAGCGTCCAAAGCGCGATTTCTCAATACATTGCATGGAAGTCACAGGCGGGAGCGCAATTCCTGAATAGAATGTGAAGGGCTCTCTGGCGGGAGCGGGGGTCTTGATTAAATCCCACCAGCCCTCTGGGCGTAGGTGGTCTAGAGCAGATCCT
This sequence comes from Prorocentrum cordatum, assembly GCA_963575745.1. Classification (NCBI taxonomy): domain Eukaryota; class Dinophyceae; order Prorocentrales; family Prorocentraceae; genus Prorocentrum; species Prorocentrum cordatum. Next base: position 270,873 of record CAUYUJ010017782.1, read on the forward strand.
CTTCCACCCCTCCCTCTTCCCCCTTGGGGAGGGGTTTACCCCTCCCCCTACCCCCTCCCCTGGACCTGGACGGGGGGGGCCGCTGGTAGTTAGAGCGTCCCAGATGGCCCAAGACGGCTCCAAGAGCGCCTCAGAGAACCCAAGATGAGCTCCAAGATGGCTCAAGATAGCGCAAGATCGCTCGAGATGGCTCCTAAGATGGTTCCAAGAAGCCCAAAGACGGCCCCAAGATAACTCCAAGTGGCCAAACAGCTCCCCAAGGAGGCCCCGAAGAGGCCAAAATCGTCCCAAAACCTAAGGAAAATCAATGATTTTTGCTTTCTCGCCTTTTCGCTTCCGATGGCCATCCGAGGCCTGGAGATGGCTCCAAGATGGCCCAAGAGGGCCCCAAGAGAGCCCCAAAAGAGCCCCAAGACGGCCCCAAGAGCGCCCAAGAGCACTCCAAGAGCGTTCCAAGAGGGGTCCAAGAGGCGATTTTAGGGGCTTCCGAGGGGGGACGCTAATTCAACCCCCCCTCTTGTTTGATCGATCTCCTCCAAGATGGCCCCAAGAAGCGCCCAGGAAGCCCCAAGAGGTCCCAAGATGGCCCCAAAATGGCCCCAAGAGGCCCCCAAGAGGCCCCCCGGAGGCCCCCAAGAGACCCCCAAGAGGCCCCAAGAGCCCCCCCAGATGCACCCAAGATGCTCCAAGAGGCCTCGGCGAGAATGCCTAATCATTGATTCTACACAGGTTTTAGCCACATGGAGGCCTCTTGGGGGGGGGCACGGATTAAGATGACTCCAAGAGCGTCTGGGAGAGCCCAAAATGACTTCCAAGATGGCTCAAGATATCCCAAGATGTCTCATAATGGCTTCCTCTGTGTGCTGCCCACTTCTCTGATCGAGGCAATTCCTCTGGGCATCGTTTCTGGATGGGCTGGTGGGGATTCGCGAAGCGACAACAATTGCGAGGAAGTCTTGATTCAATTGCGAGGAAGTATCAAGCGGGAGCGCCGTTCCTGCGTAAATTGTTAGGAAATCTTAGATGGGAGCGGGCGTCCTGACTAAATTGCGAGGGAGCCACAGGCGGGAGCACCGATCCTGAGTAAATTGTGAGGAAGTCTCACGAACGGGGGTCTTGAGTAAATTCGGAGGAAATCTCAGGCGGGAGTCGTTGTTGTTGTAATCCGGGGGGCCTGGGGCACAATTTGAGCACCAAGACTTTCCTTGTCAAAAAACAGGGTGCGATCGTCGGGGACACTTTGATTGAGAAAAACAGCGTGCACCGGTGATGGGGGATCAACAATAATGGTTCTTCAGAAATAAGAGTCCAACAATAGTTTGAAGAGTGTTCGCTCTTACTGGCGCGCGTGTTCTGCATTCTGCATACCGCAACCTCCGATACCCGCCCATCCGGCCTTCGATCGCAACCCATTTCGGGGGGAATATCTTCCTTTCGTCCACTGATTGAAGCGCGAGGAACTCTCGAGCGAGAGCGCCGTTCCTGAGCTCGGGGGCCTCTCTGGCCAGGCCAGGGGCTCCTGGGGAACATATTAAGAAAAATCGAACGGGAACCCTTGTCGCCGTGTCTGGGCCTCCACCAGCTTGCTTGAAATACGAGAAAATCTCGAGCGAGAGCGCCGTTCCTGAGTTCGGGGGACTCTCTGGCAAAGGCCTCTGCGAATACATCTTGAGGAGATATCAAACGAGAACCCTTGTCGTCGTAGTTGGGCCTCCACCAATTTGAGTGAATCACGAGGAAGTTCCAAGCTAGAGCGCCGTTCCTGAGTTCGGGAGCCTTCCTGGCCAGAGTTCGGGGCCTCTCTGGCCAGGGTGTCTCGGGGCAAACTGTGAGGAAGTATCGAGCGGGAGCCGCTGTCGTCGTAGCCAGGCCTCCAAGGGCCTGCTTTTACGTTCAAGCCAACGCTCGCGCGGGAGCTTCGCTGTCAGAGAAAGTGTAGCCGGCGTCGAGGCGAGAGCGCGCGGAACCGCTTCCGGAGATCAGCAATATTTATTTATTTGTTTGAAATGATTTTGCGAAGGCCTTACGGCCGGTGCTGCCGACCCTGGAGGGCGACCCATGCGTTCTCTAATGTGGCGGGGGGGGCCTCCTGGGGCTTCCTGGGGGCCTCTTGGGGGTCTCGTGGTGGCCTCTTGGGTGCATCTTGGGGCTTCCTGGGAGCCTCTGTCGCCGAGGGCTCGTCGGGCCCCCCGTCTGGGCACCCTGTTGGAGCCGTTTGGGGAGCATCCGGGGTCATCTTGGAGGCGTCTTGGGCGGTCTTGAGGCTCTCTTGGGTCATTTTGGGGCTCTCTTGAGGCCTCTTGGGCTATCTTGGGGCAATCTTGGGGGCATCTGGGGCCGTCTTGGAGCGTCGGCAAGTTGAAACGGCGAGAACGCCAAAATCTGTCAAAAACTTTGAGGAAATCATTGATTTGTCCCTCTTCGTGCCCTCTTGGGAGTGCTCTTGGAGACTTCTTGGAGCGTCTTGGCAATCTCTTGGGCCGTCTGGAGGCTACTTTGGCGTCTTCGACCGATGGTTCGGCGATTCGGGGCCCTCTGGAGCCGTCTTGGAAGCCTCTTGGGGCACTCTTGGCCAGTCTGGGGGCTTTTCTAGGTCCTGGGACATCCCGGGAGGGATGCGTATCCGCCCTCCCCCCCCCCGCCCCTGGGACCCCCCCCGGGACCCCCCCCCCGGCGGGGAAGGGATCAAAGGGAAGGGGCTTCCCTTCGACTCAGCTACGACGTTGCTCAATTTCGCTTTGCCTTCGACTCAGCTACGACGTTGCTCGATTTCGCTTTGGTTTCGCTTTGGCTGGCGCGCCTGAGGAGAGGGCGACGACGACGACGACGACGACGACGACGACGAACGGAAGAGCATTGACGACGACGACGACGACGACGACGACGACGACGACGACGACGACGACGACGACGACGACGACGGCGGCGACGACGACGACGACGACGACGGCGGCGACGACGACGACGTTCACGACGAACAGAAGAGCATCTTCCACACGCCGACAGGGTCGGCGGATTCAAGAGCAATAACAACACCACCACCAACAACACCAACAACAACAACAACAATAATGTTAATATTGTTCCCTCTTACCTGCGCGCGTGCCACTCAACACGTGTATCCCGAACCCTCGATACCCGCCCTCTTCGTCTTCGACCTTACCCCTTTGGGGGTAGATCTTTCTTACCTGCAACGTGTTTTTTGTGCAGCCCCTACGGCAGGGGAAGAGAGGACGGATGGAAGAAAAGGACAAGAGGGAAGGAGGAGGATGGAGCACGAAAGAGACCAGGAGGAGGGGGGTTAGGAGGAGAAAGCACGTGGCAGAACCAGGCGGGCAGATCGGGCCGGTAGACCCTACCAAGCGGGTCGGGACGGCCAGGTCGAGCAGGCGGGTTTCTGAAGCGTGCGTCCTGCATGAATCGCGAGGAAGTCTCGGGCGATGGCTCGTTTCCCAAATCAATCGTGAGGAAATCCACAGCGAGAGCGTGACTCCTGAATGTCGAGGGCACGGCGTCTTAATAAAATGCAAGGAAGTCCCACGCGAGAGCGCGAAGCCTGAATAGATTAGATTGCGAGGAAGTCCCACGCGAGAGCGCGATTTGGGAACAAACTGTGAGGAAGTATCAGGCGGGAGCCGTTGTTGTTGTTGTTGTAGTTCGGGGGGCAACAACACAGTTTGAAGAGGAAGACCTTCCCTGATAAAAGACAGGGTGCGGGCCCCAGGAAGGGCACTTCATTTGAAAACACAAGTATGTTACTGGAGGGGGGATCAACAATAATTATTCTTCAATAGCACGAGTTCAACAACAACAACAACAATCAGTCTCAGATTGTTCGCTTTTATCTCTCGCGGGCCATTTAGCACGTATATCTCAAACCCTCGATACCCGCTCTCTTCGTCTTCCATCTTCCCCCCTTGGGGGTACATATTTTTCTTGCCTTCAACGTGTATTTCCTGCAGCCCCTAAGGCAAGGGAATAAAGGACTAATGGGAGGAAGGGACAAGGGGGAGGGAGGAGGATGCAGCACGGGATTAGCAGGAGGGGAGCTGCTAGGAGCTGAAAACACGTGGCAGAACCAGACGGGCGGGTAGACTCTAACGGGCGGGTCGGGAAGGCGGGCCCAGGCGGCTGGGTCAAGCAGGCGGCTTTCAAGCGTGATTATTGCATAAATCGTGAGGAAGTCTTGAGAGATAGCGCGATTCCCAAATCAATCGTGAGACAAATCCACAACGAGAGTGTGATTCCTGAAAGTCGAAAGCCTCGCGAGAGCGCGATTCGGGAATACATTGTGAGGAAGTATCTGGCGGGAGCCGCTGTTGTTGTAAGCCGGGGGGCACGGGCGCTGTTTGGTGACACGCCCAATCTCCCTTTGCTGAAAATCGAGTGCGAACCACTGGATGATCATTTTTTTGCAGAATAATACAAAGGTTACCGGGCAGAGGGGGTTAACAAGATGTAAGTTTAAAATGACGATTCAACACTTACACAACAACGTCAACAGCAATCATTGTCGTACAGTTTGCTCTTAACTGTTCGCGTGCAACACGTATATCCCAAACCCTCGATACCCGCCCTTTTTCGGTTTTCGATTGTACCCCCTTAGGAGTATATGCTTCTTACCTGCAACGTGTATTTCGTGAAGCCCCTAAGGCACTGGACGAGAAGGCGGATGGAAGGAAGGGACAAGGGGTACGCGGGTTGCTGAAGCGTGCGTCCTGCGTGAATCGCGGGGAAGTCTCGAGCGACAGCGCGACCCCCAAATGAATCGTAAGGAAATCCACAGGGAGAGCTTGACCCATGAGTGTCGAGGGCGCGGCGTTTGAAAAAAATGCGAGGCGCGAGAGCGCGCTTCCTGTATAAAGTCTGAGGCAGTCCCGCGCGAGAGCGCGATTTGTGAATACACGGTGGGGAAGTATCAGGCGGGAGCCGTTGTTGTTGTATTTCGGTGGCCAGGGGCCCAGTTTGGTGATCTTCACTGTCCCTTGCGAACAAGCGGGCGAGCCCAAAGGCTGCATGAATCGCGAGGAAGTCTCGAGCGATCGCGCGACTCCCAAGTAAATCGTGGGGAAAACAAAGCGACAGCGTGACTCCTGAGTGTCGCAGGCGCGGCGTCTGAACGAATAGCGAGGAAGTCCCACGCAAGGGCGCGATTCCTCCATAAAGTCTGAAGCAGTCCCGCGCGAGAGCGCGATTCGGCAATAAACTGACAAGGGGTAGCAGGCGGGGGTCGTTGCTGCTGTAAGTCAGATGCCGGGGGCTCAGTTTGGTGACGCCCAGTTATCCTTCTGTAAAAAACCGAGTGCGAGCCCCGGGAGGAACATTTTAATTGAAAAGTGCAAAGTTAACCGGGCAGGGGGGGGGATCAACAAGCACTATCGTTTGGAAATGAGGATGCGGCAACGACACAAACAAGATTAACAATCATTTTCAGACTACTCGTTTTTAATTGTTCGCGTGCCAATGAACACGTATATCCAAAACCCTCGATACCCGCCCTTTTCGTCTTCAACAGTACCCCTTTGGGGACAGATTTTCCCGAACTGCAACGCACATCCCGTATAGTCTTCAAAACGGGAAGAGAGGACGGATGGAATGAAGGGACAAGGTGGAGGGAGGAGCATGGAGCACGAAAGGGGGTAGCAGGAGGGGTGCCAGGAGCAGAAAACACGTGGCAGAACCAGACGGGCAGATCGGGCGGGTAACCCCATGCCCCGGATAAGAAGTCACACGTCTCCCTTTAATCGCCCAGGCTTGATTATCTCCGTCTCTCCATATTTTGCACATGCGGGGGAGACGGCGAAGCCGAACTTCATTACCCCGGGGGAAGGGGAATCTTAAGAATCGTAGTTGTTTTCTCATGTTGGCATGGCAGAAACCTATTCACTCTTCCGAGCAGGTTGTCGTTACACCAGATTATTTATCCGGTGTCGTGCTCCTCCCACCTTCTGTGTGATGTCATGTGGTGGTCTATCTAGCGAATTTCTGTTTATCCGTACGCCGTACATCCGCACATGCGATTCATTGGGACAGAAATGTATTATCCCCCCGGAGCCCTGAATGTTGTCATCCCCGTGGGATTCATATCGGGGCCCCAGGGCTAGACTCTAACAGGCGGGTTGGGAAGGCAGGCCCATGCGGCCAGGTCGAGCAGGCGGGTTGCTGAAGCCTGCGTCCTGCATGAATCGCGAGGACATCTCCAGCGATCGCGCGATTCCCAAGTGAATCGAGGGAAAATCCACAGCGACACCCTGATTCCTGAGTGTCGAAGGCGCGGCGTTTGAATGAATTGCGAGGAAGTCCCACGCGAGAGCGCGATTTCTCCATAAAGTCTGAGGCAGTCCCGCGCGACAGCGCGATTCGGAAATCGATTGAAAGGAAGTAGCAGGCCGGAGCCGTTGTTGTTGTAAGTCGGGGGGGTCAAGGGGGCCACTTTGGTGACACCCAGCTTTCCCTTGTAAAAAGCCGGGTGCGCGCCTGGGGGGGAGCATATGAATTGAAAAAATGGTTACAGGGGAAGGGGAACAGCAATACATGTGTTTTTTAGATCAGAACTCAACAAGAACAACAGCAACAAGAACACCAACAACAACAACAACAACAGCATTGATAATATTATTCGCTCTCACCTGCTCGTATACCGTTCAACACGTCTATCCCAAACCCTCGGTACCCGCGTTCTTCGTCATCGATCGTACCCCCCGTTGGGGGCATATCTTCCCTACCTGCCGCATGTACTTGGCGCAGCCCCTAAAACAGGGGTAGAGAGGACGGATGGAAGAAGGAGGGAGGAGGATGGAGCACGAGAGAGATAAGCAGGAGGGGGGCTAGGAGCAGAGAACACGTGGCAGAACCAGATGGGCACATCGGGCGGGTAGACCCTAGCGGGCTTGTCGCGAAGGCAGGCCCAGGCGGCCAGGTCGAGCAGGCGGGTTGCCGAAGCGTGAGCATGCTCACGAGGAAATGGCGAGCGATCGCGCGATTGCAAAGTTAATCGTGGGAACGGCCTGAGCGACAGCGTGATTCCTAAGGGATGGAGGCGCGACGCTTTAACAAATTGCTAGGAAGTCCGACGGAAGAGCACGATGTCTGCATGAATTGTGAGGAAGTCCCGCGCGAGAGCGCGATGTGGGAATACATTGTGAGGAGGTATCAGGCGGGAGCCGCTGTTGTTGCAAACCAGGGGCCAATAACCAAATTCTGAGATTCAAGATTTTCCCTTCCAGAAATTGGTGCGGGCCCCGGGAAGGGTATTTCAATTGAAGAAGCACAATGTCCCCCAGAGGGGGTGATCAACAATAGTTATTGTTCAGTAGCGAGAGTTCAACAACAACAACAACAACAACAACAATTACAACAACAGCAACAGCAAGAACAACAGCAACAACAAGAGCAACAAACAGTTTAAGATTGTTCGCTCTTATCCGCTCGCGTGCCACTCAACACGTACATCCCAATCCCTCGATACCCGACCTCTTCGTCTTCTGTCGTACCCTTTTGGGGGGCACATCTGTCTTACAGGCAACGTGTATTCCGTGCAGCCCCTAAGGCAAGGGAAAGAGGACGGATGGAAGCAAAGGACAAGGGTTTGGCGGGTTGCTGAAGCCGGCGTCCTGCATGAATGGCGAGGAAGCTCCGACCGCGCGAGAGCGCGAATTGGTAATACATTGCGACGGAGTATCAGGCGGGAGCCGTGGTTGTTGTTGTTCTAGTTCGGGTGCCAGGGGCCCAGTTTTGTGACCCTTTTATAGTTCCCCTTGTTCAAAACAGGGCGCGAACCCCCAGAAAAGCCTGATGTGTATGAAGACATGTGGATTTCAACACCAGCAAGAATCAGTTTAAGATTGCTCGCTCGCTCGCTCCTATCTGCTCGGGTGCCATTCAACACGTCTATCCCACACCCTCGATACCCGCTCTCTTCGTCTTCGATCGTGCCCCCTTTGGGGTATATCTTTCATGCCTGCAACGCGTATTTCGTGCAGCCCCAAAAGCAGCCGAAGAGAGGACGGATGGAGGGAAGGGACACGGGGATGGGAGGAGGGTGGAGCACATGAGATTAGCAGGAGGGTGGGTTAGGAGCAGAAAACACGTGGCAGAACCAGACGGGCCCATCGGGCAGGTAGACCTTAACGGGCGGGTCTGGAAGGCGGGCCCAGGCGGCCAGGTCGAGCAGGCGGGTTGCTGAAACGTGCGCCCTGCATGAATCGCGAGGAAGTGTCGAGCGATAGCGCGATTCCCAAGTAAAAACATTAGAGAAGACAAAGCGAGAGCGCGATTCTTGAGTATCGAGCGCGCGGCGTCTGATCAAAGTTGTGAGGACGTCCCTCGCGAAAGCGCGATGTTGGAAGAACATGTGAGGAAGAATCCGTCGGGAGCCGTTGTTGTTGCAGCGGGGGGGGCAGGGGCATAGTTTGAACATGAAGATTGCCCCTGATGAAGAACAGGGTGCGAGCCACGAGAGGGGCACATCAATTGAAACATATAACGTGCACTGGTGGGGGGGATCAAGTGTACTTACTCTTCTAAACGGAAAATCCACAGCAACAACAACAAAAACAATAGCAAACTCAACACCAAGAAAAACAACAAACCTCAACACCAACACCAACAACAACAGCAACAACAACAACAACAGCAATCACTTTACCCGAACGCTCAGTGTTCTCACCAGTGCCAGGGTTTTCATGCGACGCCAGCCAATACCCCCACTTTGTGGGGGGGCAGTGCAAGCTCTACCAAATATCCACACGACTCTTCGCCACCACCCACACCCAGCTTCCCGCCCTATGACGTTCGGACACTTCACTTCGTGGCCTGCGGACGACCGTGGCTACTACACTGGCGTGGAGTACACACCCACAGAAGTTGTGAAGCCTACGTTCGTACTACCCGTGACGCGGATCTTCCGCCAACCTTTGGAGATTTCGGCGTGCGCGCGCGAAGAAAAAACGAATGTGTCCCGCATGGTATTATTTGACAGGGATGATGGCCCTGGCAGGTGCGCAACCGTTGTCGCAGAAGTTCGAAAAAGTTGCTCGCAAAAGCCCGTTTGACAGAAATGTTTAAAAAGTGTTGGGTTTCCTACGAATCCGCAAGAGCGCGCGGGATGAGATTTTGACATTTTTTTGTTGAAAAACCATTGGTTTTTTGATGTTTTTATGTTAAAATCGCTCCGAACACTAAGCTTTTGGAAGGATTTCGTCTTGCGCGCGCGAATGTCCACTTTACCTTATTTTTTGCAAGGGATTCTTGAAATTTGATTATATTAGAACAAGAAATGTCATTTTATAGTGTTTTTTGCAAGGGAAAGCGGGGGGGAACAAAACAACCGGATCTTGATCACATCGAATTACCTGAGGCTTCCTCACGAAAATGATGAAAATGTGGCTGCGGCCTAGGCGGCGCAGGGGGGCCGTGCACCAGGGGTCCCAACAATAATTATTCTTTAGAATTAATAATGTTCAACAACAACCACACCACTAATATTAACACTGTTCGCTCATATCTGCTCGCGGGCCACTCAGTCCGTATATCCCAAACCTTGGATACCCGCCATTCTCCGCACGCCCTTGGGAGTATACATGATGTTGTATTTGCAACGCGTATTTCGTGCAGTCCCAAAAGCAGCCGAAGAGAGGACGGATGGAGGGAAGGGACACAGGGATGGGAGGAGGGTGGAGCACATGAGATTAGCAGGAGGGTGGGTTGGGAGCAGAAAACACGTGGCAGAACCAGACGGGCCCATCGGGCAGGTAGACTTTAACGGGCGGGTCTGGAAGGCGGGCCCAGGCGGTCAGGTCGAGCAGGCGGGTTGCTGAAGCGTGCGCCTTGCATGAACCGCGAGGAAGTCTCACACGATAGCGCGCGATCCCAAAATAAACCGCGAAGGGAATCCACAGCGAGAGCGTGATTCCTGAGTGTCGAGGGCGCGGCGTTTGAATACATTGCGAGGGAGTCCCACGTGAGAACGCGATTCCTGCTTATATTGTGAGGAAGTCCCGCGCGACAGCGCGATTTGATCATAAATGATGCGGAAGTGTCGGGCCAGAGTCGTTGTTGTTGTAATTGGGGGTCAGGGGCCCATTTTGGTGTCTTCTTATTTTTGTTAAGCAGGGTGCGAGCCCCGGAGGGAACACTTTAATTGAAAAACACAATACGCCCCACAGAGGGGGATCAACAAGAATTGTTGTTCAGTAGTGAGAACCCAACAACAGTAACAGAAGCATCAACAGCAACAAAAACGACAAGCACTTTAAGACGGTTCGCTCTCATCTGCTCGCGTGCCATTCAACACGTATGACCCAAGCCGTCGTGGCCCGCCATCTTCGTTGTCGATCGTAACTCCTTGGTGGTATACATCCTCCAAATAGGCTTGCCGCATCGGAGTCCTAGCTCAAACCCTACTCGTTGGTCCGTTGCCCTCCCCCCTAATTCCTATGCCCACCCACCCAACCCAAGTCCTATGGCTATGCCTATGCCTATGCCTGTGCCTTCCCCCTAACTCCTATGCCTACGCCTATGCCTATGCCTATGCACCACCTCTGAGCGCTCCTATGCATATGCCTGTGCCTACGCTTATGCACCACCTCTGCGCACCCCCTTTTTCCAGTGGCACCCCCCTATTTCCAATGGCGCCCCCCTCCACCCACCCACCCCCATGTTTCCAATGGCACCCCCCCTAATGTATGCTTGCTTGCTAGCTTGCTTGCTTGCTTGCTTGCGTGCTTGCTCGCGCGCTTGCACGCTTGCTTGCGCGCTTGCTTGCACGCTTGGCTGCTTGTTGAGTTGCGGATTATAAGCATGTTCGGTTCCTCTGGTTCCTTAGTTTGAGTCGTCTAATCGATTCAGAGTCAACACTGGCTGACATCCTACTTTTCTTACCTGCAACGTGTATTTCACGCAGCTTTGGAGGAGAGAGTAGCAGGGAGAGGCTATGAGCAGAAAACACGTGGTAGAACCAGACGGGCAGATCGGGCGGATAGACCCTTTCGAGGTCGAGCAGGCGGATCGCTGAAGCGTGCGTCTTGCATGATCGCGAGGAAGTCTCGAGCGATAGCAGAAGTCCACAGCGAGACCGTGATTCCTGAGTGTCGCAGGCGCGGTGTTTGAATCAATTGCGAAGAAGTCCCTCGCGAGAGCGCGATTCCTGCATAAATTGTAAGGAATTCCCGCGCGAGAGCACGATGTGGGAACACATTGAAAAGAAGTATTAGGCGGGAGCCGCTGTTGTTGTAAACCGGGGGGCAACAACCCAATTCTGAGATTCAAGATGTTCCGTTATAAAAATAGGGTGCGAGCCCTGGGAATGGCATGTCAATCAAAAAACACACCGTGCCCCGGAGGGGGGAGATCAACCATAATCATTATTTAGAAATGAAATTTCAACCACAACAACAACAGCAGCAGCAGCAGCAACAGCAACAGCAGCAACAACAACAATTAGTTCAAGATTGTTCGCTCTTATCTTCTCGCGCGTACCTCACCACGTAAATCCAAAACCCCCGATACCCGCCCTTTTCGTCTTCGATCGTACCCCCTCTGGGGGGTACATCTTCGTGACCTGCCATGTGTATTGGGCGCAGCTCCTAAAAGAGCAAGAGGAGTGAGAAAGAGAGAGAGAGAGAGAGAGAGCGACAGAAAGACAGAGGGAGAGAGAAAGCGAGGAGGAAAGGAGTGGGGGAAGTGAGGGAGGCAAGGGACAAGAGGGAGGGAGCAGAACTGCGGAAGAAGGTGGGGGCTTAAGAGAGGATCCGGAAAACAAGCGGCAGACCCGGACGGTTGGGTCGGGCAACAGTCCCAACGGGCGGGTCGGGCGGGTGGAGCTTGCAGACCCGCGGGCGGACCCTAACGGGCGGACCCCAGCGAACGCGCGATTCCTGAATGGCAAGAGCGCGGCGCCTGAGTAAATTGCGAGGAAGTCTCAGGCGGGAGCGCGATTCTTGAGTAAATCGTGAGGAAGTCTCAAGCGGGAGCGGGGGACCCGAATTTCGAGGAGGTATCAAGATGGAGTCGTTGTTGTTGTAAACCGGGGGCCAGGAGCACGATTTGAGGAGGAAGGGTCTCCCTGATAAGAAATGAAAACAGGGTGCGAGCGCCGGGAGGGGCACTTCAATTGAAAAAACAATGTGCACCGGAGGGGGGGGATCAACAATAATTATTTTTCAGTTGTGAGAGTTCAACAGCAGCAGCAGCGGCAGCGGCAACAACAACATCTGGTGTCTTGGGGGTGATCGGCATAGCGATCCCATACTTCTGGCGGTGTTCGTGCCGCGGTCCCCTGGGAGCTCCTGGCCCCTCCCCAGGGCCAGTTTTTCCCCGTCGATTCTTGGACAGCCCGTGGACCCGAAGCGAGAACTCCCAGCGGCCAAAACGTATGGGAACACAAACGTCTCGATTTTCCATCGTGGCGAAGGAGGCATGGCCCCTGGAGTCCTGGAGGTCATGGTCCCCAGCTGCCCCTCATCGACGTCCCAGGCGGCATCCGGAGGCTTCTGCCGGCTCCCAGGTTCCCAGGGAAGAACCCGCACACTTCTCAAGATGAGGCTCCCAAGGGAACGCGGCGTGGCACCTCCGCGCCAGGCGCACGGATCGGGGGAAGCCAGGTGCGCACGTGCACCGACCCTGGCCAGGCCCAGCCTGAGCCTGGGATCGGTGTACGGTAGGTTCGCGTCGTGTCGATTGGCGGCGACCCCGCCGCCGACGTTCAACGTTGAACGCCGCCGGCGGCTCAGAATCGGTCGATGTTGAACGCTCTGACGTTTCGGAACTGGCCGATCCCCGCGGTGTCAGAAACCAACGCCGAAGTCGGCAGGACACAAACCTGCCGCAACCCAGACATGCCCGCGTCGCAACAAAAAACCGCGACGGGCGGTTCCTCGCTGTTCTCGGCCCCTGGGGGACCTCGCCGGGCCCCGGGACCGTCAAGACACGGCGCGGGATCACAAACAGGCCTTGGGGATAGGGTTGGGGTTTCTGGGGCGCCCATACTGGAAAAGTCGCGGCGCCGCATGTCTGGGAAACGGCCTCCTGTCATGGCCAGAAGGCCGAAGACGCTGGCCCTGGGCTTTTGTCGGGCGTCTCCCTCTACAGGAGGAAAGTGCAAAAATTGGCACAAAAAAATGTCTGGGAACGGTTTTTTCCAAGTTCAGAGATTTTTTGAAGATTTCTGTTTTTATATTTCTCGTACAAAATCAGCCTCTAGGAGGACACGACCGACCTAACCTTGGGCACAGGAGCGGCCTGGCGGGCTCCGGTGCTGGCTCGGGCGGCGCCCTGCGGGCCGATCAGGGCCCTTTCGGAGGAGCCTCGTGGCCAGAGTGACCTCCAGAGCAGGCTCGCTTGTGGCCCCCCGTTCGCTGAACGCCATGTGGTACGACGGGGGCGTCGCCTCCACCTCCTCCTCCTCCTCCTCCTCCTCCTCCTTCTCCTCCTCCTCCTCCTCCTCCTCCTCCTCCCCTCCCCTTCGCCCCCCATAGAGCCAGCGTCCTACCAGAAGGAACGCCGTCCAAAGGGAACGAAGGTGCTTCTCTGGCCACGGCGAGCCTCGGCTTCGAGAAGGTTCCCCGACGATGTGGTACGAATGCATTGGAGACCCATGCCTAAAAAACACCCGGCTTGCCTCCCGGGGGCCCTAGGTTTCTCGGGTTTCGATGGTGTTGCTGTGGAGGGCGCGATGCTCCCGCACCAGAAATCAAAGGACGGCCTGGGGTCTCAGGGTTGGGTTTCTTGTGGAAGGTTTCTTGCGGTCGAGCCCCTACTGTAAGGAATGTGCCTAGGAGGCTTCAGACCCTGGGAAATTCCGTAACCTCAGGAAGTATTTCATACCCACCCTTTCGGCAAAAGGATGAAAAACTTTCCGCACCGGGAAGGTTTCTTCCGGCACTTGGAGGATGATGTGGCGCTCGCCTTAGCGCCGCACACATTCGTTTCAAAAGTTGCAAGAGTTTCACGGTTTGAGGGCGGGTCGTTTTCAAGATGTGGTTCTCGCCTCAGCGCCGCGCACGCTCAAGTCAAAAATTCGCAGGAGTTTCACGTGCCGCCAGTGTTTCTCATAGGTTCGGTTGCGGTGGGAGGGTGGATCATATATTTTTTGCTGTTTGGCACGGTGCTAAAGTTATCGTTCGGCTCGAATCCCCCCCTGGACTTTGTTGTGCGGTGCTAACGATAACGGAGGGGGTCTTAAATACCACCTGAGGTGATCTGATGAGGTCAGCAGTGGTATCCAGGGCCAAGCCTCAATTGAGCGACGGCAGAAAAACGTGGTCGCCTGCGCCGACATTGGCGCGCGAGTTGCCCGCGTAAGGTCGCGCGCGCGCGTAAGCGCCCTCGTCTCCAATGTGGCGTGCCGCGCGTAAGCGGCCTGCGTAGGCCACCGCGTAAGGTCGCTGTGCCATATCGCGTAAGACCCGTTTCTTGTTGTCGCTCAGTTGGAGTTACACCGGCTTCCAGACCCTGGATGCTGTATCCAACACACTGACCGTAGCAGCGGCTCGTTCGCCTGTATTTGGGCGCTGCCGCCCCCCCTCCCTATAGAAGCTGCGCGTCCAAGGTCTTGTCTTGCTCTACAGCCCTCGGCAAGCCTGGCCTCAACAGTTGTTGACGCGCACCTGCAATGTCGCCCCATTTCGGTCCGTCAATCTCGCCCCCGTCAACCTCGAAGTTCGACGACCAGCCCTGGGGTGATGTGAGACGGGGCGGGTCTCCTCAGAAGGCTCGGAAGTCCTCCGGCCTGTTGAGAAGTTTCCGAAGCTTTCCCCGAGGACACAGGAGACCGTTCAGAAGTCCAGAGGGTTTCTGGGAAGCCCCGCCGCCTTCTGAGAAGGTCTTCTCCTTCTCGTTTCTCCTCGCTCGCCGCCGAGAAGCAGAGCGACTCGCGGCCTGGGCCGGTGCGATTTGGGAGCTCTACGATGACCGACATTGGAGACGGGGCGCCACCAAGTACCCATACCCAGAACATCAGATGTACGAGTAGTTTGTGTTCGCACTTCTGACACTAACTTTTTCGAGGGTAGTAGGGCCACCCTGGCGTGTAAACGGACTGAGGTCCCAGTCCGAGCTCCTGAGCTTGGGCCCACCTTGTCAGTCCATTACTTTTGGGGGGGGAGCCCTTGCTTATGTTGCATCCTTGGGGGACCTTGGCTGTCCCGTCGCGGCCCTGTCCGAGTCGAATCCGTATCGAATACACGTCAGACTCGCCGGATCCGTGTCGAATTCGTGTCGAGTCCGCGTCGAATCCACGCCAAATCCGCGTCGCGTCGGCATCGAGCCCGCGTCGGGCACCAGAAGAGACACCACTTCTGGGGACGGGCGAGGTCCCTCGAAGATGCAACGTACGGTAGGTTCGTGTCGTGTCGACTGGCGGCGACCCCGCCAGCGGCGTTCAACGTTGAACGCCGCGGGCGACCCAGAATCGTTCGATGTGGAACGATTTGGACGTTTCGGAAACGGCCAAATCGTTCAGGGTTGACCGACCCCCGCGGCGTCAGGAACCGACGCCAGGGTCAGCACGACGCGAACCTGACGCCATCGTGCCTGCTGCCGGACCGAGGTCACCGTCCAAGATCCTGAGCCTGGACCCCGTCCGGGCAGCCCCGAGCTCGGCCGGGCCTCCGCTGCCGCCGCCTCCGCGGGCGCTCTCCGGGGGGGGCGCGCCGGCCCCGCCGGCGAGGCGCGCGCGGCCGCTCGAGAGCGGGTCGCCCTGTCTTTCCAGAGCATGGCGTTAAGTCGGGCCTGTCCGTCCACAGGAGGAATATTCAAACATATTGAGAAAATAGTCAGGGGATGATGTTTTTAAAAAACATGGTTTGATTATCTCGGAGCATGTTGTATGTATTTTTGTTTCTTCGTTCAAAATCCACCTGCAGGGGGACCTGCCCGACCTAAGCATGGCAATCAAAAGCAACAAAGACATGGAACATCACACGTCTTTAACAGTTACCGGTGGCCATACAAAGCTTGCTGGACCATTTCTAGGCCTCCCAGATGGGGTCTGAGTAGGTGGGGTCGAAGGATCGCGCCGCATCGCCCACGCATCGGAGATGCGGCTCGATGTGGAGCCCGATTTGCTTCACGTCGACGGCGCCGATGCATCGCCGACGTCGCTGGTGCATCGCAGGTGCATCGCCAGTGCAGCGCTGGTGCATCGCCGATGCCTCGCCGATGCATCGCCGATGTATCGGCGATGCGGCGCGATCCTCCAACCCCATCTGTTCCGACCCCATCTAGGAGGCCTCTAGGAACATCACCTGTTTTTGCTCATGGTTACTGGTGGCCATAAAAAACCTGCTGGAGCATCATACGTTTTTTTTGTGGATGCTGGTGGCCATAAAAAGCGTGTGACGTTCCATCAATGTGGCAGGTCTGGCGAGAAGCGCAATCTCGGCCACGCGCAGAGGGGAGAGGAGAGGAAGGCTTCTTAGAAGGAGGCTGCTTCTGGGAAGGCGCGGGCCTTCTCTATAGATGTAAGGCCCGCGCCTTCTAAGAAGCAGCCTCCTAAGGAGTCTCCCCCCCTCCCCCATACCCCCGCGCGCGCGCGCGCCGCCAAGACGGGTCGACGGCAAGAAGCGCCATCGCCCATTACAGCCGAAACCGGTGGTAAAGATGGGCGACCGTACCTTGCATCCGTGCCTCTCTGGTCCAGCCTTGCCTGCTCTCGATGGCCCGCCGCGCTCGAGAAAGCTTCAACACGGGCGTCCAAGGGGCTTTGCATCCTTATCGCACAATACTTTGTTTTTGGTTTTGATCCGGAGGGAAAAAACACACAGACACAATGAATCGTCGACTCCCAGGAACATACGGGAAAATAGGGGAGTTGGGCGGGAAGACAAAGCCCAGAAACTATTGGGAAATATGGGGGATCATGTTGTTCGTGTGTATTTATTTGTGTGTCCTTGGGCCGTTGATTTGACTGCACGGTGGGGGGCGTTGGCTAAGGAACGTGCCGAGGGCGGAGCCGTCTGGGGGCCTGGCGTGGCCCAGGGCTGGTTCTGGCCAACAGGCAGGGGCGGGGGGGCGAGGTCCGACGTGCTGGCTTCCAGGAGGTGTTCCGTACCTTTCTCAACCCCTGGGGGCCGCTTTCAGGCCCCAGGGCCGTCAAAACCGGATCTGAGGTCGGAAGAATTGCATCGGATGGACCTTGGAAGGGGGTTGGGGACGGTTTTTGAAAGGATTTGGCCTCGTACCCCCTCTCCTGACAGATCCCCTGCCCAGGAGGCTGCAGGCCCAGGAGGATTCCTCTCCTGATGAGGGCGGCGGTGGTTGGATTGCTGATCCAGTGTTTCCTCATCAAATGCCTTCACCGTCCGTTGCCATTTTGGCCCAAGTGATCTGCGCGTCGGGAGGCCCTCGTGTTGCGCGCCCGCCGCGGCGCGTCGGGAGCGCGCCAGAGGCCTGATGTCTGGCAGGGCCTGGGCTGCCGCTAGCGATCGCACGCTGGCGCGGCGGCTCTGGAGGCAGCAGCGGCACGAGCTGGGCTTCTCGCGAGCTCAGGCGCTCGGCTACCGCGTGCGGACCTTGCGGGCTTCCATCGTGGCGCAGTGGGACCTCGCCGATACCATGGGCGTGTTCTTGTGTTCTTCCCCACCTTCGGCGATGAGGCGATGGCGGCGAAGCTGGTCGGGGTGGCCAACGAAACCCTGGCCGCCGCGGAGGACAACCTCAAGGGCGGCAACATGGCTCGACATGCCCCTCCGCCTGGGGGGCCTGGACGGCCGCCGGCGATGCCGCAGGGGCATCCCCTTGCGGTGCTGGAGTGCATCGGAGAGGGCAGGTGCACGCCGCTGGCTGCACTCCAACGTGGCGGAGTTCGTGCCTGCCGCGAGGTGCGAGACCCAGCAGCAGCATGAGTGGGTCACGGAAGGCCATCTGCAGGCCGACGTGTTGTTGGAGGTTTTGGCTGCTGGCCTTGACCCAGTGCGCAGGGCCATCGTCGAGGCGGCCAGCATCGGACACAACGTGATGCTCTTCGCGGAGAAGGGCGAGCACGTGCTGCACGGTAGCATCGATGAAAAGACGCCCTTGGACGCCGACGGGGCGGCGCAGGACGGCGAGCCCGCCAAGTTCGACGCGGACTTCACGCACCAGAGCCTCGCCGAGCGGAAGGTGCCGCCTGTCCTGGACAGCCTCGGCGAGGAGATCGCCGAGCACGAGGGCAGGAAGACCTTCGAGGAGGAGGGCCCGGCTGGCGACTGCTGCCGGCCAGCGGCGCCGAAGCTCGACAAGGTCAAGCAGGGGGCGCGGTGGGCCGTGCGGGCCAGAATCGCACGAGCTTGGCTTGAGGGCAGCTTCCAGGAGGTGCCCGCGCAGCGGGCCGCTGGCGAAGACCTGGCGGCCACCCTCAGCAGCGATGGCGTCGAGCAGTGCGCGCTGGAGAGCGACGGCGCCAGTGCAGGCGGCGCGGTTAGCAGTGGGGCCGCGGTGCAGTATTCTGACGGTGCCTCGCAAAGCAGCTCAGGTGGGCAGTGCCTGATGGCGGCTCACCTGGAAGATTTTGGCTGCACCGCCATCGAAGTCGGCCCCTGGTGGGCCCAAGGTTGAGCGCCCATAGACTACGGCGACGAAGGTGACGTGAAGGTGCAGCGCCGCGCCCCTGGTTGGAACGAGGACCCACGGGCCGCGGCCCGCGGGGCTCGCGCAGTGTGAACGAGGGAGTTTCGGTTCCGAGCGAGGGCTCGGCGGCCCTGTCGCATAAGGCGTAAGCCGTAAGGTCAGGAGGTTGGCTCCGAGCCCACTGGGCTGAGCTGGGGCCGACGCTTATGGCTTCGGCCTCCCGCGGGTCCCTCCACTGGCCGAGAGAGCGGCGAGGGCCGATCAGAACGACGAGGTTGACCCCTAGCCCACGGGGCTGAATTGTGGCCGAGGCAATGGCGTCGGTTCCCTGAGGGGCCCTCCTGGGCGACTTCGGCGCGCCCTTCTGAATTGAATTGCGGGCAAGCCGTCATGGAGGAGGTAAAATGCCTTCACCGCAATTGCGTGCTACTGCGCGCAGTCAGAACACAAAACTATTGCAGGGGGGCACGAACTGGCGCACAGGCGGCAACTATTGCATGCAACAAAGCTACGCCACAGCAGCAGCCACGCGCAACTATTGCATCCAACGCGCAAGCCGTTGCATGAAGGCACCAGTTGTTGCAAGTAGTATTGCACCTCTCCTCGCGGCCCGCATTCGGTCGGTTCGCGTCGCTGCGTCTCTCTGGGCTGATGCGTCGGCGCCCGGCCCCAGTCGACTTCGCCGCCGCCGCCGACGTCTGCGGGGCGGGCAAAGACATCGCTTGCCCTTCGGCGGAAGGGGGCGGGGAGGGCAAGGGCGCCGCTTACCCGTCGCGACAAGTCCTTCACATATATTTCACCCGAGCACGACCTCAAGGCTGCCACACGGCACGCGCGGGGTTTCACAGACATCGAGCTCGCAGGAATCATTGTTCGCGCGCAGAGACAAGAGATCCCCATCGCACGCCCGCAGGAGACCCAGGCCACCAAGGCGGCAGAGCACGAAAACGAGAATAGTGGAATTTCTATGTTGTTTCCCAGAGCGGACACCGACGATCGATCTCGGGCAGGAGTTGGATTCTCTGCGGCGCTGGCCAGGGCCGGCAACATCGAGGCCCGCAAACAGACTTCGGACCGGACGGCTCAATTACAGCTCCGCCCGGGAAAAAATATGCCCATAGTCTGCTACGTTCACGCCCCGCCCATCCCCCGGTCGTTTCCAGAGAAACTGCAATTCTACAGCGACCTCGATGAAGATTGCGGGACATGCTCGGCCTGCGCCAAGATAATCAGATCGGGCGATGTAAATGCCCGGGCTGGCCGCGCTGATCAGGGAGAAGAAAACGCTTTTGGGTTTTACTTGGGGCAGGCGGGCCGCAACCCAGGTTGGCGCGCCCGACAGGGACTTGCTCGTAGAACTCTGCATTGGTCGTGGCGCACTCGTCGCAAATACCTTCGTCGATCAACCCGCACATGAAACAACAACCTCCATCGCGGAAGCAGGCGCGATGCCCATGGAGGACACTTCTGAAGACAAGCACAATATCTTGGATCTGCTGCCGCGCGCATAGGGGAGCCGCTCTCGCAACGGACCGCTATGTGGCGACGGGCGCAGCAAGGCCCGCCGCCAGCCGGACTGGCATCTCGACGAAGACCCACCGCCAGCGCAACGGACCGCGATCTCGACCGCACCTCACTGGCATTTCGAACGAAGACCCACCGCCAGCGCAAGTCCAGCGGAAGGACAAGACCGCCCCCAGCGATCCCAGAGCTCAGTCACTATTCAACGACGCTTGTCTGGAAGACGTCTGCTGCAATTCCCACGCGGACACTGCAGGATTAGTGGGAAATGTATGGGGAAGCGGCGCAGCATCAGCGATCCTTGCAGAAGCGGCCCTCCTGCCCCTTGTTCCTGGCAAACGGAAGCCGTGGACATCCCAGCGCGCGATGGATTTGATCGATCAGCGCAGCGCGGCGCAGGACCAACGCGATCGAATGGAAGAGAGTCGTCTTTTGAAGGGGGTGAGGATATCAACTAGAGAGGATAAAACACAGTGGATGGATTCTGCCATCGCAACCAGTAGCTGGGACGCATTGCGAAAGCATTGCAAGCCGAAGCCCCCGAAGCAAGGGCAGCTCACAAATTGGGATGTTGGGAACATTAACCTGGCTGGCGCAATGGCCGATTTCTTCGAGATGGCCCAGTGGACATCAGCCCAGTGGACATCAGACCGGCGACATTGACCGACGAGCCCCCACTTGCAGACCAACTGCTGGCGAACAAAGCGCCGTTTTCGGCGCGAGAGATTGGCGAGACAGCGTCCGCGCTGGAGCGAGGAACACCAAATGGTCCAGACGACACTCCTGCTGAACACTGGAACTCAATTGCTCAGACGCCAGGAGGCGCGCGAATCTGCGCAACGCTGGCCGGGAAGCAGGCATGGTTCCAGAAGAGCGGAAGGAGCCCAACATCAGCGCCATCCACAAGAACACGGTCGCAATCGACGCTCGCCACGACTACGGGCCGATAAGTTCACGACGTGTGGCCTTCGAATTCCTGGCACCCGCATTGCTGAAACGGCTCCAACGAGCTTCAACGCAGCGCGGATTCAGACGCGCACGAGGCACATCAGGTGGGACCCATAGTGCCCGTAGGTCTTTCGAGGCGGCTAGGGCGGCCAAAGATGGGAACATTGCATTCGTCGCCCTAGGTTGGAAGAAAGCGCTCGACTTTATCAACATATGGACGCGATGATTGCCGCCTTGCGGAGGTACGGGGCCCCTTCACAAGCGTTCGCGCTCATTGCCCACATTTTCGGCATTCGCCACCTCTGCGTATTTTTGACGCGCCCCAGGCGCCCTGGCCACGGCGACGATCAGGAATGCCTCCAGGTTGCCCGCTCTCCCCACTCCTCCTTGCGATGGCCATGACAGCATTGAAGAGGGATGCGACGGACAAACTGGGGCAAGAAGCGGGGTCAGAGATTGAAGTTGGCAAAATATCTATTTTATCACACGGCGGCGACACTCTTTTCATAGTATCTTCCCAAAAATACTTAGACGAGTTGTTGGATGCTGTTGCGTGGGCTATGGCACGAGCCGGGATATGAAACTGAATTGGGACACAATTCTGTTGGTCTTGATCGGGTGCGAAGTTCGTCTTCGAATCCCCGAGGGCCGCGCGATCCCTGCCCCAGACCACGCGCCATACCCAGGGGCCACCCTGTACAGCCCAGGCTGCGGTGCGAAAGACTTGAACGAGCGGCAGCCGCAGGTAAGAGCAGTAAATTCGAAACGCTTCAAACAGCAATTACAAGCAAGGTCTCGTATTCATTCTCCACCGCTTGGCTGAACCAATCAGAAAGAAGGAGGCTGGATGGATTCCAAGCTAAGTGCCTCAGAAGAGTTCTGCACAATTCTGCACATTCCACGTATTTTCTTGTCTCGCGTGTCAAGTAAGGCCGTCCTGCAGGAGGCTCGGCAGGACCCGTACAGCACCCAGCCTCTGCGACAACAGCATACGCCGCATGGAGAAATAGGTACGGCGTCGAACAAAGATTTTCTCAGACAAGCCACTTTCCAGCCTGACACTATGCTCTCTGCCGCGGCCGCGCTCACACGCAAGCGCGGTCAACCGAAGAGAGGATGGGCAATGGAGCTGCACAGAGTGATCTCGCCGAGCTTGAATTCGCGCGATTTGCTTCTACAGCGCATACACGGCAATGGGATGCCTTTGTAAAGCGCCATACGCAACAGCGCAGCTAGTCCGACGGGCATCTGTGATTCGTTGTTATGTTTGTTCCCCGCTCCCCCTCCCCACCTCCTCTTCCCCTTTCGCCCGACTGCGCACGATGTAAAGTATGCGACCGCCGTCGCGCCGCCACTCCCGCTAACCGGCGAGAATTGACTGAAGTTGTTTTCTGTCGCCCACGCGCCCCGGTGCATGGCATGAGTGAGCGGATGTCTGCGCGACCTCCCTCAAATCCGGGCGCCGTGGGAACAAGGCAGCGGGCGTTTGCGCCACACTGGAGGCCATGGGGCCCAACGGGTCGTTCTGGCTCGGGCAACCACGCTTGGGGATCTGGACAAGAGTTCTTGTCTTGATGTTTCAAGGCATTGTTTCTGTTGAGCGACGTTGAATTTCAGCATTTGTCAACATCGGGACCTTTAAGACCTTGCTTCGCGGAGGGAGGAGGTGGAGGAGGAGGAGGAGGAGGAGGAGGAGGCAAAGGAGGAGGAGGAGGAGGCGGAGGAGGAGGAGGAGGAGGAGCGGGAGTTGTTGAAGCAGGAGGGGCAATAGCAGCAGGAGCAGCAGGAGAAACAAGAGAAGGACGAGGGAGGTTCAGAAGGAGCTGGAGGGAGGACAAGGGATGGGGCGGGAGGGAGGAGGGGGGAGAAGGAAGGAGGGGGGCCCTGCCACTGGTTATGGGGGCCAACGGGCCAGACCAATTTGCGGCACCTCCGAGCTTCGAGGCCCCCCGAAGCCTCCCAGAGTCCTCGGAGGCCCCCCGCGTGGTCCCGAACGGGGCCCCGCGACCTTTGCAGAGGGGGTGCCTGGGGCAAGCCGCCCGGCTGGTGGAGTCCGTCCGAGCTCCCGGCTGCCCAGCGTCAACGGCGGATTCCTGTGGGCGAGGGACGGCCCCACGCTGTGGACCGACCAGTGCGCCGGCGACAAGGACGTCATGGGGAGGGGGGAGGCGCGCGAGGGAGGTTGTTGTGGAGCGACCTAAAGTCGGGAACAGAGAACGCGGGGGGGCCTTTGCTCCCAGAGCGGGGGGACGAGGCCCGCTCCACCGCCACGCGGGAGGCGAACTGGGACGCGAGGGAGGGGGGACGGAGGACGGGCGGGGGGGCTGTGTTCACTTTGCTCTCGATCTCCACCTTCCGCGTTCTCCGCTCGAGGCCACGGCGGCGGCCTCGGCGGTCGCCACGGCCGCGCCGCGACGGTGGTGGTCTGGGGTCGAGGGTAGGGCTGCGCACGAGCAGCCCACCCAGACACCCGATAGTTTGACTTCTGCAGGCGGGGTCCCCGTAAGTCCCGATCCTTCCTCCAGGGGCGGCGTTTCATCCTGAGCAGTGTTTTGACAGCTCTCGGGCCCGAAGCTGGTTCCCGGGTGCAGAAAACGGGGAAACCTAAATGTTTCAGGAGGGGGTTGCGCTGTATGGACATATATATATATATGTGTATACACACACCTCTCTCTCTCTCCCTCTCTTTTGTTTTTCTCTCTCTCTCTCTCTCTCTCTCTCTCTAGGGCCATTGCCCCCCCCATGCATATGGGATCGAGCTCCCCCCCACGCTGGATGGGTACGCTCCTGGGCCTGGCAATGGCTTCGCGAATGAATGGGATCGCTCCCCCCCCCCGCAGTCGTCGCGAATGAATGGGATCGCTCCCCCCCCCCGCAGTCGTGGCTCTGTGGGCGTGGCGTAGTGGTGGGTGCTGGTGCCCCCTCTCCACCTGTGGGCCTGGGGTGGTTCATGGTCGTCGTCGGCGTCGGCGTCGTCGTCGTTTTCCGTTGGCGTCGTCGTCGCCGTCGTCCGTCGACGTCGGCGTCGGCGTCGTCAGCGTCGTCGTCTTCCGTTGGTGTCAGCGTCGTCGTCTTGACGTCGTCGTCGTTCGCCCCCCCCTTCCCATCTGTGGGCGGCTGTGAACCCTCGACCCGGGATCATATATTGTAAGTATGTATCAGAACGGTTTTCTCAGGAAGTATATATTAGAACGGTTTCTCCGTAAGTATGTATGTATTAGAACGGGATCATTATACTGTATGTATACAAAAACTTTAGAACGGTTTCTCCGTAAGTATACCAATTTCATGATTGATGCATCGGTCGATCGTGCCATCGATTGCTCACCCACATTATCGACCAGTCTCAATCTTTCAATTTACCGATCTCACAGTGTACCGATGTGTCACGCTGCGAATATCTCGATATATCTATCGATACCAGGAATGTTCCATCTCACATATTGGCCTCAATATCGTGTCGATTCCATTTATCTATCTACAAATCGGGACAATCATTGGGACAACAACTGGGACAACGGCAACCATCGGGACAACCACCGGGACAATCATCGGAACAAACATCGAGACAAACATCGGGTTAATCATCGGGCAAAGCATCGAGTCAATCGCGTGTAGCTCAGCAGCTCCTGGTCCCACGACCAAGCTGGCGATCGATCACTTTATATGCAGAACTCACAATGGATTGATCTATACATCGAATTATACGTCCGTCCAACTGTTGGCCAATCGATCTCACTATCAATATATCGGTCGAGCGCAGTCCCTAGCGGTCTCACCACTTGTCTGTCGATTTTACCATAATACGGTATAGCAATCTCGAAGTTCACCTGTCTACCTCACTATGAAAGTATCATCAAACAACGGGGCTGACGGTCTATCAGTCTCAATGTGTACCCATACGACCACAGTTCGGGTGATAAGGAGGTTCGGGGGAGCAACCTCACTATTGATGCGCAGTGGACGCGCAAGTTGCATGTATACATAACCACGTGCCCATACATCTGTACATATATTTAAATAGGTATATACATGCTTGTATGGTATGCATGTGTGCATGTGTGTATGTAGTATGCATGCATGGATGTATGTATGTGTATATAGATATGTTTGTATGTACGCATGATGTATGAATGCTTGTGTACATGTGTGTATGTATGTACGTGTATAGGTATGGATGTTCGTAGGTACGCATGTGTGTATATGTGAAAGTATGTATACGTGGCTGATTATTACACAAATACGTGTATGGATAGTCATGTGGCTCATTATGCATCGATGTACGGAGATCCATACACATACATACATACATACATACATGTGTGGGCATCGGCTAGCAGTTGCTTGTAATAGGTGCTTGTTGCTTGTAAATTGGCTCCCACGGGTTGCCGTACATTCGGTTGCTGATTCAGTGGGTTATATAGCTTCCTCATCGTTATTTGCCCTGCTGGGCTTATTTTGAAAATCGGTGTTTGCGCCGCGGGTCACATGTTGGTAGTGTTGCCCCCGCAGGGCGCATTTATTTGTATGGTTTTCCTCGCAGGGCGCATGCTTCACATTATGGCCTCGCAGAGCGCATGTTTTGGCTGTGATCGCCTAGCAGAGCACAGCGTGAGCATGCCTTGGCACAACGATTTCTCCCGTATAATACCATCGCAGAGCGCATGTTTCTGTTCCCCGAACCTCGCAGATCACAATTGTTTCTTTTTATGGCCAGGCAAAACCATCGGGACAACCATGAGGACAACCATCGGGGCAGCCATCGGACCGACCATCGGGACATCCATCGAGACAACCATCGGGACAACCAGAGGGACAACCATATGGTCAACCGTATGGACAACCATCGGGACAAGTGCCACACCACGGCCAGGTCCCGGGCGTCGCTGTTGTGTCTGATTCGAGTTTGGCCACAGCAGGAATTTGCGCAGCGTCGCTTCGCCCGCACTCCCCACACGAACAGAACAAATTGATTTCCAGGTTGGGGCACCTCACGTTTCAATTAGGTTTACCCCCCCGACCTCCGTTTACAACACAGATCGCATGGTTTGTATGGTGGTTTCGCAGATCACATATTCTTGCTACCATGGCCGTACAGAACCATCGTGACAATCAACGGGACAAACATCGGGACAACCATAGCCTCGCAGAGCGCATGTTGTTTGTTATCATCTCGCAGAGCGCAGGTCTCCGTTGCTGCAACCTCGCAGGGCACATGTTTGTGCAATTATGGTTTAGCAGAGCCACCGGGGCAACCATATGGACAACCATCGGGATCATGTTCGCATCACGGCAGTGTCTGGTGCGCCGTTGTTTGTCTGGCTTGGCACTGGCCAAAGCAGGAAAACTTGACGATTCGCGCATCCCCACCAGCAGTTCCGTAGCCTTGGTTCAAGCCGTCTTCTGGACCTGGTACTCTCTTACCAGCCTCCCAGGCTCAAAGGGGCGCCCGACGCATCGCTGGGCGGGGGCCGCCTCCTTCTGGCCGCGGCCGGCCATAGCCCTGCTCTGCTCACGGCGCAGCCCCGGCGAGGCGCAGCAGCAGCCTGCCAGGTCAGGCTTAGCCCCATGGAGGACGGGATCTCGGATGGTGGTACCGATCTCCCCATTGAAAGACAAAGCGGGGGCACGAGCCTAGTGCAGGACCTGGGGGTCCAAGCACTAGCCGCAGCTAACTCCCCCCTGGACAGCGCCCCGTCTCAGATCCCTCCTGGACAGCCCTTGCCGCCAGGCTCAGAAGTAGATCCGACCGACCTCAGAACGATCAATCTTACGTCGGATCTACCGATCGAGCCCGCTGACCCTGGTGGAAGGATGAATGACAATTCGGCTTTCAGCCGAGGAGACGAGGGGCCCCACGGGACAAGCCTGGCAGATTCAAGAGAAGAAGCGACCTTCAGCCGCAACCCTGGTAACCCTGGTAAGCCTGGTAGGCAAGACAGCACTGCCCATTTGCTCCTCACCTTCGACTCCATATCTCCCACCCTTCCCTTCCACCCTCAGGGCCCTCCAGTGGCCCTCGCTCCTGGAGGGAACGTGCACGACGGCCCCGACGCCACAGGCGCTGGTATCACGGGGGGCACTTGCCCCAATCCTGATCTCAGCGCCTGGAGTCAGCAACGCGCTACTGACTCCACCGTCAGGGCCGGGGCCCCTGCGGCACTCAGGGCACCTACCATGCCGACCTCCACCTTGACACCCCAGTTGCGGAGTCAGCGGATGATGGCGCCCTGCTTGGGATCCGCCCGACCCCCCTGGAAGAGGGGAGCTTTGCGGCGCCCCCCCGGCTGGCGAAGGAACGGCTGCCTTCAGCTGCGACAGGTCTCCCCAGAGTTGCGCCCCCCATCCACCCATCGGCGAGCGAGGCACTCGTGGCTTCCGGGATCCAAGCCCTGGCGCATCATTGAACTTTCCCTTTGACGCCCCCACGGGCGCCCCTGGTGGCCCGCAGACCTTACGAGGAGAATATAGGCTCTTCAGGCCAGAAGGAAACGGAGTAATGAGCCTATCGGCGGGCGAAGCCGACGCCCCCACCACGGGCGGTGGCACCGCGACGCGTCTCCCTTCCCTCCCTGGAATCACCCTGGAGCGCGATTCACACAACGGATCAGAAGAGGCAGCCATCAGCTGCGGAGCAGACATCGACGGTGGGGCACGCAGCAGAGCGCACGTCCCACACGATGTCGCTTTGGCTGCGCGGAGTCATCTGCACGGCGGCGCGGCGACGGGGGCGACCTCGGGGGCGACGAAGGGGTTCAGGGTCCTGGTGCGACAGAAGCTCCCACCCACCCCGGGGACACTGCCAGAGGCAACTACCGCGTCAACAGCGGAGGAGAGGCCTGCAGCAGTGCCAGGATGGAGCTGTCCCGCGACAGCGGGGGCACCGGCAGGGCGCAGCCTAGCGCGGAAAATTCACTGCCTGGCGAGGACAAAGACGCCGAGGGTCGGCGACCGCCCCCCATGGACACGGACGACCCGCCCCCTGCCTCCTCAGAAGAAGAGGTTGCCTGCAGCAGCAGAGAACCAGCTTGCAGCAATCCTTGCGGTACCGACGCGGCGATGGAGACCGCCGCTGGAAGCGGCCCAGGAGCCGCAGGTCCCGCCCCGGTGGATACCCCCCCCCTCTTGGCCACACCAGGACCAGCAGCACGGCGCTGAGCGCGGGAGCAACGACCCCCGGCTCCGGGGGGGGGGGGGGGGCGCTGTTCGAAGGCACGGGCCCCCACGGAAGAGCCACCTCAGCCCCTGGAAGCCCGCGCCCTGGACCGGACAGCGTCGCGGTGGAAGGAAAAACTTCCCCGATGGACGCGGCGGACGTTTCCCCAGTTTCCTCCGAAGCGGTTGCCGGCAGCAGCCGAGACCCTGCAGGGTCTGCCCCTGGCGACGCCGACCCGGCGAGGACACTTGGGCAGTCAGCGCAGCAAGCGGGGGACGGGCCACGCATCTTGGGCGCAGCCCTGGCAGCAGCAGGCCCCCCGAGTGGCAACCCCGCCGCGCGGGGGCCCTGGTGGGGCACCTCAGAGCGCCCGGCCGCAGACACGGAGGAACGCGGCGCTCGCCTGGATTCGCCAGCAGCCAGGGACGCCAATCGCAGCACCACTAGGCCAGGCAGGGCGCCCGCGTCGCGCAGGACCCCCCGCCCCCGCCGATCGGGATCAGCCGCCCGCGACCCCAGGGCGGAGCGCAGCCGCCTCCCCGATCGTTCCGCGTCACCCCCCTTCCACTGCCTCCCCCCTCCCGGGCCCCCCTTTCCTTCGCCCGTCTCTCTTGGCTCGCGAATGGATGAGCCATGCCCCCCTTTCGCCCCACGGGCGGCGGTTCCCCTGGCGGAGGACCCCCCGGCGCCGAAGACGACCACCTCGCCGCTGCCGGCGACGACGAGCCCTCAGACCCCGACATGGGCGGCGCCGAGCGGGACGCACGAAGAATACAAGTCAGCACTGACGCCCACGCACGGCGGATGGACTCCACAGGGCGCCTCGACGCACGCTGGCGACAAAGCCGCGAAAGCGACGGCCCATCCAGCGGCCCACGCGTTGCCGACCCCAGAGTCACAGGCAGAGGAGGCACTATGGACGCCCTCCTTCGGAGCTATCAGCGCACCGAAGTTCCTCGGCGCGAACTTACAAACAGAAGGGCGGAACGTACCCCGGAGCAGAGCCACGACCTCGAGATGCCAGTGCGCCACAGCTGGAACCGGCACCGCCCTGGTCACCCAGGTATCCATCCAAAATCCCCACCGCGGGCAGCGCCTCCCGACCCTGGCGATGGACTTCCAGCGCCGACCCGCCCTAGCCACCGCGAGCATCCTGACCCTCGTGGACCTCTCGGGGCTGGCCTGGTCAATCACGGGCGCAGACCACGAGGGCGGACTGGGGGGAGTCCGCCCAGATCCAGCGCAGGCCCTCGCCCTCCGATTCGCCAGCGCCACACGCGACCCCCTCATCCACGCGGGGAGACTCGACAGCGACAACGCCAGCCCCATGGAAGTGCAGCTGGCGCGATTCGAATACGAGGCCATGGCTGCGGCCGCGCACTACTGCGATCTCGGCATGACCGCCACAGACAGCCCACTTCCAGACACTGTTCTCGCCCTGACCAGAGCACGGCGCGAAGCGGTCCCCAGGATCATGTCTGGACCAGGCAGGCCCGAAGGAACAGTGGACCCCATGGACGACGAAACCCGGGCCAGAGCATACATAATGATCGCGCACGAACACAGAAGCAACATCGTGCACCTATCCGACCACAGCGACATGCGGACCTGGGCGGACAATAGAGGAGCGTGCAGGCGCCTGGGAGACGACGTGCTCTCGCTAGTGCATCACGGACACCTGGGACCTGCTCCATGGGCAGCGCCTGCCCTGGAAGGAATGGCCTCCTCCGGGCCAGGCATCCCTGGTGTATCCGTGCAGGGCGGAGACCGCTCGAGCAGCCCATGGCCCTGGAACACCGCGGCGCATCGACTGCTCTTCGGCGACTTCTTCTGCCCCACAACCCGCCGCGACCTCTGCGGGACCTGGCAGCTTCGGGGGCCGAGGGGGCGCTCCTGCATCGCCCGCCGGCGGCCGGCCGCCCCCTGGAGCGTCGTGGACAGCGAGCTGGCCTCGAACACCTACCAGCCACCTCACCAGCCGCTCGACGCACGGGGACAAGAGCTCTCTCCTTTCAACTGGCCAGGATAGGAGCCAGGTGCGCCCCGATCGCAGAGCACCTGTACACACCGCGAGCGCCAGGCACAGTGGACCACATCGCATCCTGGCTCGTCGGCGAACTACCCGGCGCGTGGAGACAGATGGCCGCATACCCAGACGCGTGGATCAGCAGCCGAGTCCTGAACGGACGGGACCTAGGGGATGAACCTTGGCTCCGCGCGGCTGTGGCAGCGCTGGCGCAGCTCTGCGCCGCCCCCACCCAATGGGCCTCGGACGCACGTAGGCGCATACGGGACCTGGCGGAGGCGTGCCCGGCGCAGGTGGAGCTGCATAGTTGGTTCCCACCGGCGATCGCCAGGCCCAACATCAAGACGACGCCAGCACCCCCCATCGGCCTCTCCGACGGGATCCGCGCCATTCTCACAGATGGCACAAGCGTCGAAAGGGCAGACTTGGCGCGGGTCGCAGCACAGGTCGGGGGGGCACTTCGAGCAGGCGATCTTCGATACACCGGCCCACGAGAGCGAGCGGAGAAAGGGCCGCCCCCATGGAAGCGACCAAGGTGATGCGCGGGGCGCCCCAGGCCATAGCAAGGCGCGAAGGACGCCCCATACGCGCGCATATGGGAGCCGGCAGCACGGTAGGTCGCTTCGTAGTCGAAGCCGCGGCAAGAAGGCTGAGGTCGGAGCAAACAACTGGCACGGAAAGCCTTGACGCCCACGCGCCCTCGCGGAGCGAGGGCCGCGCGAGGATTGATACTGAGGTCTGGCCACGCTATCACGACAACGCTCGCCGGCAGGAGCGACCTCAATGACAGCAGCGACGACCTCAACGCCGACGAGAGGGTGCGCATCGGCGGTCTAACCGGCGAAATCAAGAGAATACGTGGCCTCGTGGCCACTGACCGAGTCCCGGCAGGTATGACATGGAGCAGCATCTTGGCAGCTTTCATCTGGGACACCGCCAATGACCGCGGCAGGAGGGTACTAAGGCACGTCATCAGGGGCACCGGGTAGACAGCATCATTATCGACACCAGTGCATCGGCCAATCAGTGCGCTCCTATCAGGACGCCCAGGCGGTCATTGCGAGCAACGCCGCCAAAATCGGCGGCGGCCGCATCGACGCTCCACGCGCTGGAGGATACCTCGCCCCCAGACTACAGGAGTGGATGCTGGAGTGGTTTGACCCAAACGGCGCGTTGCATAACAGCAGTCTCTCGGGCGACAGGCAGGCAGTGGAGGCTGGGGCACGAGCCCGAGCGGGAAGGATGCGCGACAGGCAAACTGACGAGGCGGCGAGGACTAACAGGACCATCCGCACCCACGCGGGACACCTCCCCCTCGGCAGAGGGGCGCCCAGAGCAACCGACCAACGGCGACAGGGCGAACAGTGCACCACCACCCCGTGCCACGCTGACATCCGACAAGTACTGGGCAGGGGACCGGCCAACAGCGCCTTCGCCGCGTCCCTGCCAACCCTGGGCCCCGACGACGGCACAAGAGAAGAACACCTGGACCGCGCCATCTTCCTGCCCGACTCGATGCAAAGAGATGACGAGCAGAACGGCAGACGCTCCACGCACATCCCGGACGACAGATCCTCTATCAGCGGGGACCAGGCCCAGAACGTGGCCCACGGAATGCTGATGGAAGAGAACCTTGGTAGGGGGCGGGGAAGCTGGATCTCAAGAGACATCCGGCTGCGCCTGGCCCCCCACTACCTACCTTTGCGCAGGCCAATTCTGCAGGTGAGAGGCCTGGACCCGAGGCCGCACGAGGTCATCATCAGGTGGTTCCCCCTGGCAGGCGTCCACACCCCAGCTGAAATCGTGCTCCGGCTCAGGATGGGCGCCGAAGTCATTGACCAGTCTACTTACGCAACCCTGGACAACGAGCGCATCAAGATCCTGCTAAGAAGATTGGGGGCGACAGCATGCCACGCGCAAACCGAGGCCAACAAAATGGTTCGCGTCCTGATCGGAAGCCTGGGCGAGGGCATCGCCTCAATCGGAGCGCCCCCAGGGGGCGCCACCAGACTCCCTGGAGAAGGGGGGGGCCCCGTGCCCGTGCCCTCCTTGGACTTCGGAGACGACAACCCAATCTGCCTGTGTTGCAGTGGCGAACTCTCAGGCTCAGCCGAAGTCCTGATCCCCTGTGGACGCAGATTTCATAGCGAATACCTCAGGCAGTGGCGGAACAGCCAGCCCGCACTGTTCAGGGAGGGAGGTAGATCGATGCCCATCCGTTGCCCGCAATGTCGCACAGACGATCGAGGCGGCGTTGCCGTAAGGCTTACCGAACAGGTCCACGACAGGGACGGCGCGTCGGTAGATGACCCTCCTGACCTGGCGCAGCTTCGAGACGGCGCGATCCCGCCGTTCAGGCCAGCCATCAGATTGGACGAGCTAGCCGAAGCGGTTCGAAGGCTCGGTCCCGAGTTGGACTGCTTGCGTGCCCTGCTAGTCTCCCTCGGAAGGCCTCGCACGTTCCACGCCCGCGCACAGGAGAGACGGAACATGCTGAGAGGCGAAGACACCAGCATGGACGTCGACGTGCCCCCCGCAGGTCCTGGAGACGGCGGAGGCCGCGCGGACCCGTCCGACCCCACCGATTCGGCCCCGTCTCAGCCAGACCCACTGCCGCCCCCAAGTCGACAAGACAGAATCAGACAGGTACCACTGATCATTCACGGGCGCTGGGCACTCCTACTAGGCCGCTGCTCGCCAGACGACGAAGCGAGAGCACGTGGTCCTCCCACGTTTCCAACCGCCCTTCTCGCCGCGGCAGCGAGGGACATCGCTGCAGATCTGGTCGTCTCCAGGCGGCCATACGTGGGGGACAGAGCAGCGGGCGAGACGGAGGTCACCTACACGCTGGCCGGCCCCAGCGCATGGGAGCAGATCGAAACCTTGGTTAGTGAGCGCGCCTGGGCCGCAGACAACACGGCCGCGCGGATTCCCATCATAATCTTGGCCGACACACAGGCCTCCCAGACGGAAGCTGCCTGGGCAGCAGCCTCAACGGCAGGAGGCCCCATGCAAGATCCTTGCACTCGGTACCGACGGGGTTCCAAGCCTTGGCGGCCCAGACCCGGTCGAACTCACAGCCATGGCCAACGCAAAGTGGGGTTACAAAACGGCCAGCAGGATCACGCACCTCGTGCCAATCGGGAACCCGTACAGGACAGGACGCGCGAGCCCCCCAGTGCAACATTTGATTGCAGCGCAGTTCGACATCTCAGGCAGACCCAAGCGCACAGTGCTCCCGCCCTCCATCGCGGCGCACTGGGGCGCAGCCAACGCAGACGCGACAGACGCTCTACACATCCTGGTCCCAGACAGTGGGAACGACAGCGCGGTTGCCCAGATCACCCGATGGCGGGATGAATTTGCGAACCTGGAAAACTCCAACATCCTGGCCGACTGGACCACCACCAAGATCCAACTCCCGAAAGACGAACTTCTGATCAATCAAGGCCTTGAACAGCTCTTTCTTCACCACGTGCTCCGCTGCAGACCAGCGCGCCCATCGACCAGGACCGAAGGGCTTGGGGTACTGCTCGACAACCTGCAGGCCGCCGCCCAAGCAACCACGATGCACCACGCCACTGCATGCACCTGGAGGATGCATGAAACCAGTGGCTCCGTGCACATTCCCGTCCCAAGCAAGGCAATACTCTCGGCGTACGTTATCGCCTCTGCGGAAGCGAGTGCCTTCGGGCACCGAGTCGGGATTTGTGGCACCGGACTCCTCCTGCTCAGGATGCCCGAGCAGGCAGCAGCCCCAGCGTTACGACACTTGCGCGACGAGTTGCCGCGCGTCCTGGGACACGACAACCCGAACCAAGCCCTTGCTCCCCGAAGAGTACTCCTAGAAGGCAACTGGGACGGAGGGCCTTCCTTCGTCCGCCTGGCAGACCCGGAGGACGGATTTCACCTAAGATGGAACTTTGCTGACATGGGACAGACCCGTCCGGATGACGTGCTCGAAGCCATCGAGGTCACCACGGGCCCCGGCACCGTGGAGCAGGCGTCGACAGTGTACGCTTGGTTTCCAGACGTGTCAGACGACAGACACATGACTCAGGTCAGAATACGTCTGGCAGCGGCGGATACGATGGCAGCCGCCTTCGTGGGAACCAGCCGAGTGATGTTCGGGGCACAGACCGTCAGGATCTTCCCAGCAACCCCCTCCGGGGATCCCAGCCACCGCAGCGCGGGGACCCCGAGAGAGCACCAGGAGCAACTGGACGCCCTGGCGCGCGACGCGATCAGGCATGCACCCAGGCGCGCACGGCGAGAGACCGCCACGGCGTGCAGATCGCCAGTACGCAGATTCGAGCCATGAGGGCCGACTACTGGCTCCCCTGCCACAGCACCCTCAGACTCTACTCGGCCACGGTTGGATCTGCAGGAGTGCAAATCCTCACGAGACTTTGGCCCCTGCCCTCCAGTCCAAAAGGAGCATCGCTCCCTGCGAACACTCGAGCAGCGCCACCTGCTCTGACGGAAGACTGGCTGCGAGACATTGCCAGAGCCATGTACAGGGACGCTCCCGACGCCAACCGTCGCAGTGAGGAACAACAGGACGGCCTGAAGGACTACGAGACCACTATCCACCCCGGGGAGTACCTGGTCGCAGCCTTGGCGGCGGTATTTCGGATTGGCCCACAGTCGGAAGGAGCAGTGATAAAACATTCCCCCGAGCAGGGGAAGGAGGAGTCTTGGCAGAGAGAAGACAACAATAATTAAATCACCTACGCCCAGAGGGCTGGTGGGACTTCCGCAGCTTCGCCTCGCCCGCACGCGCGACACGAACGAAGCGAAACAAAATCCCAGTTGGGGCACCTCACGTTTAAATTCGGCGTCACCCCCCGACATCCGACCAAGAGCTGGGAAATCCTAGAGTTAGGGTCATGAGTTGTGAGGAGGGATTGGGCGAAAAGCCCCGCCCCAAAAAACGACGCGTATGGAGGTACGACGAGAAGGAGCTACTCATGAGGAAGAAGACTGGATATGGGGAGGATCGGGCGGGGCTGCGACGAGGAGAAATCCGTTCAAGGCGCCGGATCTCAGAGATTCTCGGTGTATCCGCACCCGAATTTGTCCTCTGCATGGCTTCGTCTGAGAGGAGGAGGACGAGGAGGAGGAGGAGGAGGAGGAGGAGGAGGAGGAGCAGCAGCAGCAGCAGCAGCAGCCAGTAGGAGGGCCTAGATCTCCGACATCGTGCTCTTGCCAATTTCAGCGGACCGCGGAGCTCTCGATCCATTCAGCGGGGCCAGCCTTGCATCTGAGACGATCTGTCGATGGCCAATGGGGCCCGGGAAAGAGAGCCCTCTGCAGGACGACCCTCGCGAGGGGGGGGGGGGGCGACGCTCGGGAGGAGGGAAAGCAGAAAGATGTCCTGGGAAATCCACGGGCAGGAACTTTGGCTTGGCGTGTCGCGCCGCCGGCTCTGGCCCAACAAGCCTCGGCGCGACACAGTTCGATGAGACGTAAGAGTGACCTCTCGCTGGAGTGACCTTTGGTGCGGGCACAGATGGGTCCCCAGGTGGCTGAAAACGAAGCACTAGCAGCTGCTTGTGCGCCCAGGTTTGGTCCCCCCGCGGCCCCCAAAAAGAGTCGCGCACCAAAGGTCACTCTTAATTACCCAGGGTCACTCTTGCGTGTCGCCGAACAACATCCACGTCCCAGTCCCCAAGCGTCAACGCCCCGAGTCTTTCCGAGCCTCCCTCCCCGCGGAGCGGAGCGACACACGCAATCCACCTGTAGGGCACAGCGTGTCGCCGGGGCCTCCGCCGCGGCACGCTCAGCAAAAGCCGTAGGACGGGTGAGGGTCGGACGGGGCTAGGACGAGGATAAATCCGTTCCAGAGCGTTCCAGGACGCTCTCAGAGCGTTCCGGGACGCTCTGAGCAGGCCGCGTCGCCCGAGGCGTCCTCCAGAGCCGCGGGATCTCAGAGATTCCCGATTTATCCTCACCTGGTTTTTATCCTCGTCCTGGCTTCGTCTCAGAGTGGGGGGTTGCCAAAGGTGCCCCTGACCTGAGGTGCCCCCAGCTGTTCGCTCCATCTTGGAGCCCTTGGGGCCCCTGGGCCTCGCGAGGGGTGCTCTGGAGGCCGTAAGGCCTGCTGGGAAGTCCTGGGTGCACCCTGGGCAAGGGACATTTCTAGCAATCTCCGAAAGAGGGAAAGCCCGCACGAGCGGGGCTGTGGACGCTTGGTTGGCTGTGGACGTTTGCTGGTGCTTCGCGTGTTCCCTTCCCTTCCCTTCCTTTCCCCCCCTCTCCCCACCAACAACAACAACAACAACATCATCATCAACAACAACAACAACAACCACAACAACAACAACAACAACAACAACAACAACAACAACAATTACTAGCACGTGGGGACACACCGTTCTCACCAGTGCCAGGGTTTTCATAGGAGGCGGGCAATACCCCCACTTTGTGGGGGGGCCGGTTCAAGCTCTACCAAATTTCCAAACGACTCTTCGCCACCACCCACACCCAGCTTCCCGCCCTATGACGTTCGGACACTTCACTTCGTGGCATGCGGACGACCGTGGCTACTATTCAGGGCCCCGCGGCCGACGACGACGGCGTGCGCGCGCGAAGAAAAAACGAATGTGTCCCGCATGGTATTATTTGACAGGGATGATGGCCCTGGCAGGTGCGCAACCGTTGTTGCAGAAGTTCGAAAAAGTTGCTCGCAAAAGCCCGTTTGACAGAAATGTTTAAAAAGTGTTGGGTTTCCTACGAATCCGCAAGAGCGCGCGGGATGAAATTTTGACATTTTTTTTGAAAAACCATTGGTTTTTTGATGTTTTTATGTTAAAATCGCTACGAAAACTAAGGTTTTGGAAGGATTTCGTCTTGCGCGCGCGAATGTCCACTTTACCTTATTTTTTGCAAGGGATTCTTGAAGTTTGGTTATGTTAGAACAAGAAATGTCCACTTTAGCTTATTTTTGGCAAGGGAAAACCGATCGTAACAACACAACCGGATCCGGACTCCCCCGTTTTGCCTGAGACTTCCTCACGAAAATGATGAAAATGAGGCTGCGGCCTAGGCGCGGCGGGGGGGTCGTGCACCAGGGGCCCCAACAATAATTATTCTTAAGAAGAAATAATGTTCAATCATGTTAAGACTGTTCGCTCTTACTGGCACGCGTGTTTTGCATTCTGCGTACCCCAACCCTCGGTACCCGCCAGTTTCGTTTTCGATCGCACCCCCTCTCGGGGGGAAAATCTTCCTTGTCGGCAACTGATTGAAGTGCGGGGAACTCGAGCCGGAGCGGCGTTCCTGAGTTCGGGGGCCCCTCCGGCCAGGCCAGGGGCTCTCGGAATGAATATTGAGAAACATCGCAAGGGAACTATTGTCGCCGTGTCTGGGCCTCCACCAACTTGCTTGAGTTACGAAACAATCTCGAGCGAGAGCGCCACTCTTGAGTTTGGGAGCCTCTCTGGCAAGGGCCTCTGCGAATACATCATGAGGTAATATCGAACGAGAGCCCTTGTCTTCGTAGTTGGGCCTCCACCAATTTGATTGAATCATGAGGAAGTCTCGAGCGAGAGCGCCGTTCCTAAGTTCGGGGGCCTTCCTGGCCAGGGGCTCTCGGATTAAATTGTGAAACAAATCGAGCAGGATCCCTTGTCGTCGTGGCTGGGCCTCCGCCAACTTGATTGAATTGCGAGGAATTCTCTAGCGAGAGCGCCGTTCCTGAGATCGGGGAAATCTCTGGCCAGGGTGTCTCGGGGTCAATTGTGAGGAAGTATCGAGCGGGAGCCGTTGTCGTGGCCGGGCCTTCAAGGGCACACTTTTACATTCAAGCCAACGCTCGAGCGGGAGCTTCGTTGTCAGAGAAAATGTAGCCGGCGTCGATACGAGAGCGCGTGAAACCGTTTCTGGAGATCAACACGAATTACTCTTTAGATATGAGTAGCCAACACACAATTACTACAACCACATAAACAATATAAACAGCATCAACAACAACACCAGCAACAACCACAACAACAACAGCAACAATCAAAAAAACACAACAACAACAGCAAACCAACAACAACAACAATAACAATAACAACACCAACAACAACAACAGCAGCAGCAGCAACAACAGCAACAATCACGACGACGACGACAACAGCAGCAACAACAACAACAGCAACAACAACAACAGCAACAGCAACAACAGCAGCAGCAACAGCAACAACAACAGCAACAACATCAACAGCATCAACAGCAGCAACAGCAACAACAACAGCAACAACATCAACAGCATCAACAGCAGCAACAGCAACAACAACCAAAACATTGGAAAGCCCCTGCGGAGCGGCGAGGAGGGCGCCGACATCCGCAGGGCCATGGGCGGCCGGGCCGCCTGTGAGCCGTCGTCGTGGTCGGCGCCGGCCATCGACATGTACGGTGACCTCTACGTCGGCAGCCAGGCCCGCGTGCGGTCGGCGGTCGGTGGTCGCGCCCTCGCCTCGAAGTCGGGCGCGTCCCTCTCTACAGGAAGAGCATCCAAAAATAGTCACAAAAGTAGTCCTGGGACGATGTTTTACTATTTTGGTTCATTTTTGTTATCTTTTGTGGCTCTTTTTCATTTGTCCTCCAAAGTCCGCCTGTATGGGGACATGCACGGCCTAACTCTCGTCGATGGAGCCCCATGGGAGGCGCCTCGTGGGCGCGGTTGGATGCCATTCTGAACGGGGCCTCCCAGATCCGAGCAGTGGCGAAGCGTCTTGGCTTGCTCAGAGGCCCACCGAAGGATGTTCTAAGAACGCTTTCGTGGTCTACGCGGCATGTTCTTGGAACACTTCTGGCTGAGACTGTGTTGTTTTAACACATCGGGCTTCTGTTCTAAGAACGTATTTCGGGTTCTTAGAACATTTTTATTTTCTAAGAATATGCGGTGGTAGGCCTATAGGAATGCTGGGACGGTCGGTCCCTAGTCAACGGATGGGGTCGTCCCCAGACCCCCTTAGAGTCATGGAAAAATCACGATGGAAGGTTTCCCAATTTTCGGTTTGGGGGGGCCCTTGCCAGGCCCCGGGGCCTTCAAGAAACGACTCGGGATGACAAACCGGTTCTGGGAATTGGTCGAGACCATTGGTGGTCGATGTTATGAACAAATTTTGGCGTCGGAGTTTGGGTAATTGGGGTCGCAGGGTTGCGCCGCATCGCCGATGTGTCGAGGATGCGGCTCGATGTGGAGCCCGATGTTTTCCACGCCGACGGCGGCGACGCATCGGCGATGCATCGGCGATGCGGCGCGATCCCCCGACCCCATCCACTCGGACCTCATCTGAGAGGCCTCTATCTGAACACATGCCGGGACACACATCTCAGTGCACCGAGGTCTCGGGGCAGGGATGGTCGGAGAGGATTCTTGACTCGGATCTCCCGCCTTCGTGCTGGAGATGCCCCAGATTGCAGTCAACTCGAGCGTTCCCGGATTATATCCAGCCTCATGCAGGTGTTACCTTGTACTTTCCTGAAACAAAAGTGTTCCCGGATCATTCGGCTCCAGGGCTTTCCCAGATCACACTCGGGCACAGCAAACAGGGCTTTTCCGGGACCAGGTCTATCCCGGATAGTTCAGGTGCCCAAGTTGGGGGGGGTTAGGCTCAGGGTGGGGCGTCGCATCGACCCCTAATCGCCCGCCCATTCATCGCCGATAGGGGCCCGATTGACCACCCCGTCCAGGAACATGCAGTCGCCATCGGGGTGATGTCGCCAATATGTTGGCGATGTATCGCCGATTCAAGATCGACGTTTCCCCCCTGAGCCGGCCCCTCCTCCCAGACTGACCCTCATGGATCCCTTCTTAATTCTCTGGGGCGGACAGGACCCCCACCCTGACACGTCGATTAGTGAATTGTCCGTTTTCGGTTCTCGAGAGGGCGCCGCGGCTGTCATTTTCTAGGCTTGCGCCCGCCAGATTTGGGCCCGAGATCGTTTTCATGACATCACGTTTTACTAAAGGGGCTTCTGTCCATCCCCGAAATTCATGCTGGAGCGCACCCATGAACAGTTCCTGAGTAGGTTTGTTGATCCCCGAGCCCAGGCCAGTAGGCGCCGCGAAAAAAACACGGCTGGTATTGCTGCTGGTCCAGAGATCGGGGACAGGGGAGGAAGTCTTCGAGGTTTTCCACATGAGCGATGCAGAAAAGCAGGTCCGACAGTGCCGACATTCGAGCACAAGTTGTTTGCTTAAGATGGCGCGTAAGCGTCCTCGTTCCCAATATCGCGTGCCGCGTTGGCGGCCCGCGTGAGACACGGCGTGAGGTCGTTACGTCTTCTTGCGTGAGACCAGTTTTTTCGTCACTCAGGTTTCTGGCCTTTTTTCTGGGCCTCCCAGGT
The DNA here is from genome assembly GCA_963575745.1 of Prorocentrum cordatum. NCBI lineage: Eukaryota > Dinophyceae > Prorocentrales > Prorocentraceae > Prorocentrum > Prorocentrum cordatum. The sequence goes on from CAUYUJ010017782.1 coordinate 311,414, forward strand.
GGGGGTCGGAGTGGATGAGGTCGGAGGATCGCGCCGCATCGCCGATGCATCGGCGGTGCGGCTCGAGGTAAAGCCCGATGTTCTCCGCGCCGACGTCGCCGACGTCGCCGGTGCACCGGCGATGCGGTGCAAGCCTCCGGCCCCGGCTGAGTATTCGGACCACCTCTGAGAGGCCTCCACAGTCGACCCGCATGGCAAGGTTCAGCCGGGCATGCCCCTCTACAGGAGGAACATTCAAAAATGGTCCAAAAACAGTTTGGGGATGATTCTGAATATCTTGTCGTATTGCATCTTCAAATCTACATCCAAAGTCCGCCTGTAGGGGGACACGCCCGACCTGATGGCAAGGCTGGGCAGCCTTCCAGATGGTACCCCCTGCACCCTCACCCCTTCGGCCCATCCTGGGCGACTTTCGCGGGCCAGCCTCGCTCGAAGAACGCTAGCGTGGCCCCTGCGCCCTCGCTGCACACCCCCTTCCGGGCCCCCTTTCTGGGGGATCCCCGTGAGGCGGCAGGCCTGCCGCGCCCCCTTTCTCCGAGCGGGGAGAGGGGCGCGGCAAAGGAGGCGCGCGACGCGCGCGCGCGTGTGTGCTCCTTGTTGCCCCGCGCTGCGTCGAGGCCCGGGGCCCCTCGTCGTGGCCTCCCCGCGCAAAGGATGGCACACAGTGGAGACCCATGCCACGAGACACCCTGCTTGCCTCCAGGACGCCCTGGGTGGCTTGGGCGTCGTTGGTTTTGTGGTGGAAAGCGTGACGTCCCCACACCCAAAATCAATGGACGTCCACGTCCTGGGGTCTCAGGGTTGGGTCTCTTGTGGAAGGTTTCTTGTGGTCGGGCCCCTATTGTAGGAAGAGGGAGGCGGGAGCTGCGGTCCGCGGCGTTTTGTCGCGGCAGCACCTGTCTTTCACGGCGCTCGGATCGGCAGACGATTGCCCGACGGAGGAGGAGGAGGAGGAGGTGGAGAAGGAGGACCAGTGCAAGCCCAAGAGTCATCAACGATGCTGGCATAAAGTGTCCCTCTCGGCTCCCTTTTTCATGGGCCCTTACAAGGGTTAATTCCCATAGAGAGTACTGCCTCGTTGGGAGACAACCGTTTGAAGACCTTGAAGCATGCCAAAACATGATTCGCAGGATTCCAACGCTACGATCAACCTGACTGTCGCGGCTTGCCGATCCTGAATCGTGCCATAATGCCATTGCTGGGACTTCAACATCGCGAACCAACATAATTGTTGCACCCTCATAACCCTGAATCTTTCGAGACAAAATTAATTCTAGTACGTCGACTCTTGAAATCCGCGAAACCCTTGCAATGTTCAAAGAGGAATGGGCGCGGCGCTAACGCGAGAGCCACACTTTGAAAACGAACCGCCCTGAATCCGTGAAGCCCTTGTACATGTCTAAAACGAATGTGCGCGGCGCTCAGACAAGAGCCACAGTTTGAACGCAATCTGCCCCAAATCCGTGAAACATTTGAAAGTCTTCAAAAGCGAATGTGCGCGTTGCGAAGGAGAGAGTTACATGTTTAAAAACGGGTCGCCTTCACTCCGCGAAACCTTGGCAATGCTAACAAAAAAAAAACAAAAAAAAAAAAAAAAAAAAAAAAAAATGCGCGGCGTTCAGGCGAGAGCCACATTTTGAAAACTACCCAGCCTCAATATGTGAAGCCCTGGCGCATGTTTAAAAACGAATGCGCGCGGCGCTTAGGCGATAGCCACATTTTGAAAACCGCCCGCCCTCCATTTGCGAAGCTGTTGCACATGTTTAATCTTCAGGGTCATAAGTGACGAGGAAGTCTCAGGCGAAACGCCCGGCCCCCCCATTCGACCGGTCCCGGGGTGCGACAGGGGAAAGTTATTTACAAGGAAAAGGAAAGGAGGAGAAATGATAAGGAGAAGAGAGGAGGGAGGTAGGCGGATGGAAGGGAGGAGGAAGGAAAGCGGAGAGAGAAGAGAGGAGGGAGGAGAAACGAGGGAGAAGGGAGGAGGAGGACCAGAGTAAATCCCAGATGTGCCAACGATGCTGCAATGCACCCTCCCGTCCCAAGTCCCCTCCTCATAAGTCCCTACACGCGATTCGTTTCACTACAAAGAGCGCCCCCTTGAAAGACCAGAACCATGGGCCTGACATTCAGGCAAGGGCTCTGTTGTGGAGAGGAGCTGTCTTGCGCCATTGCAGCGCATATCAGGGCACGCGAGCGCGAAGTGTCCAGCGAGGTCCCCTCTTGAAGGAGGACCGCCCCAGTCTGTGCAACTGCTGCACAGGGCTGCGCTTCTGGCCATGATCTTCGAGAAAGTCTCAAGCCAGGGCATGTACAATTTCTTAAAACATATAAAAATCGCACATGGTTTTATGGGAAATTCTACAAGTGTTTTATTCAGAAAATTGTACATGTGGAAGAGGAAGCGACTTCCACCCGTGCAGCCGCTGCACGAGGCGCTCCAGAAAGGGCCTCGCCTTCGAAGTCGAAGGAGCGGCGGCTGCCTCCTCCTCGGCGGAAGGCGCGGCGCAGTGTCGCGGCAACTGGCGGAAGGACATCGGTGGCGGCTCCGCCGGCAGCAGTTGGCAGAAGGCCGGCGGAAGCCGTCGGAAGCAAACGATGCGCTCCCACACAGTTTTCGGTTGCCCGGTCTTCGGGCGAGTGGGAGTCTCGCCCAAGAGCCCCGGTTTGAGAGGGAGGCGCCCCCCACCCCCACGAGCCCACGATTGTTGTTGGCTTCCGCGATCAGTGTGCGCGGTGCTGAGGCGAGAGCTCCATCTCAAAAGTGAGCCGTCCCCCTGTCCTTGTAACTAACGCCAGCTCGTGAAACGAATGTGCGCGAAGGGGAGACCCACACACCGAATACCACCACCACCGGCCCTCAGCCTGTGCAGGTGGTGCAAATCCCTCAAGGCGATTCTGCGCGGCACCAAGGCCAGCGCCAGGTTTTGACACACATACACACACACAGTACAGCGCGTCGTGGCCCCATGGGGAGCTCCACCGAAGGTTCCCGTGGCGCAGTCCGCATGCGTGTCCCCCACCCAGTACAACGCTTCGTGGCCCCATGTGGAGCTCCAACGAAGGTCCCCGTGGCGCAGTCCGCATGCATGTCCCCGACCTAGTAAAACGCTTCGTGGCCCCATAGGGAGCACCTCCATATCTTATACGTGCTGCAGTTTTCAACCGTCAGGGTCATGAATATCGAGGAAGTTTTAGGCGAACGCCCGGCCCGCCCAGCCAACACGTCTGCGTGTGCGGCAGGACACTGTTTCGAGGAAATGGCAAAGAGGAGGAGGAGGAGGAGGAGGAGGAGGAGGAGGAGGAGGAGGAGGAGGAGGAGGAGGAGGAGGAGGAGGAGGAGGGGGAGGAGGAGGAGGAGGAGGAGGAGGAGGAGGAGGAGGAGGAGGAGGAGGAGCAAGAGGAGGAGGTGGAGGGAGGGATGCGAGAAAGGAGAGTTGAGAACCTGGCGCGGCTGTGGAGGCCAGGTCAGATTCCTGGACCCCCTGGCTTCCCAGGGTAACTATGGTCGCCGGCATCGGAGCCCCAAGGTCGGGGAGCTCCAGAGATGGGGCACGCACGACGGCTCGCACGGCAACCGGAAGATCCAGGTGCTCTCCACCCTCACCACCGGGGTCGCGTTCCAGGACTCGAGTGCCAGAAAACGGTATGATCCCAAACTTCCGAAGGTCCGCGCGGGTACTCAGGGCTGGCCCTGGACCCCCCTTCCCACCACCCTTGGCGGCGCCTCTGGCGCCGATCCACATAGACCTCCGAAAGATTGTGCTGATTTTTTTGTTTATGTCGTGAGTCGCGGGCTTATTTCTCACGGTCACCACTAGGAACCATTTGTGGTTGACCTATGGTAGTGGACTGCGGGGCGCGAACGGTGCCTTGCACAGCAAAGTGCTACCATAGGTCAGCCGTCCGTGGTCTATAGTGGTGGTAGTAGTAGTAGTAGTAGTAGTAGTAGTAGTAGTAGTAGTAGTAGTAGTAGTAGTAGTAGTAGTAGTAGTAGTAGTAGTAGTAGTAGTAGTAGTAGTAGTAGTAGTAGGTAGTAGTAGTAGTAGTAGTAGTAGTAGTAGTAGTAGTAGTAGTAGTAGTAGTAGTAGTAGTAGTAGTAGTAGTAGTAGTAGTAGTAGTAGTAGTAGTAGTAGTAGTAGTAGTAGTAGTAGTAGTAGTAGTAGTAGTAGTAGTAGTAGTAGTAGTAGTAGTAGTAGTAGTAGTAGTAGTCGTAGTAGTAGTAGTAGTAGTAGTAGTAGTAGTAGTAGTAGTAGTAGTAGTAGTAGTAGTAGTAGTAGTAGTAGTAGTAGTAGTAGTAGTAGTAGTAGTAAGTAGTAGTAGTAGTAGTAGTAGTAGTAGTAGTAGTAGTAGTAGTAGTAGTAGTAGTAGTAGTAGTAGTAGTAGTAGTAGTAGTAGTAGTAGTAGTAGTAGTAGTTAGTAGTAGTAGTAGTAGTAGTAGTAGTAGTAGTAGTAGTAGTAGTAGTAGTAGTAGTAGTAGTAGCAGTAGCAGTAGCAGTAGCAGTAGCAGTAGCAGTAGTAGTAGTAGTAGTAGTAGTAGTAGTAGTAGTAGTAGTAGTAGTAGGAGGTAGGCCCGTCACTGAGGACCTCGCCATCACGTTCGCCCCTGGCATGATGGCCGTGTCGACGTGCACATCCCTCATCGTGTTCAGCACCGTCGACGGCGCACCCAGCATGAGCGAGGATGACTTCATGGGCAACGTTAGTGGGGGAATAGGCTCAGCGAGGGATGCATCGACCCCCAATCGCCCACTCGTCGCCGATAGGGGCCCGATAGCCCATTCCGCCCAGGAACGTGCGGATTCGCCGTCGCGCGCCCCTCGTCGATCCATCGGCGAAGCATCGCCGATCCCGGCCCGACGCTCCTCCCCACTGAGCCGAGCCCCCTCCCGATTTTTCCCCGCCCAGGACGTGACGGTGCTCCCGGAAAGGAAGCACGCGGAGCCGTTCGAGTATTGAGCGAGCGCGCCCCGGAAGGCGACGCCGCGCCCCCGGTGCTGCCCGTGCTCGCTCGGGAGCTGCCAGAGGCTGACCTTCCGGCCGGGGCTCGGGCGGCCCAGGGCTGCACAGCGGGGGCCCATGCCGAGAATCACCCCGCTCGTCTCCAGGGCGCCCTGGGGTTCTTGGGCTGCGACGAGCAGGATCGACGACCGAGGATCGAGGGGCATCGAGGACGAGGGCCTAGGGACAGGAGTAGGAGGAGGACCGAAGAAAGGGATGAGGGGGAGCAAGAGGGGAGGAGGAGGAGGAGGAGGAGGAGGAGGAGGAGGAGGATCGAGAAGGAGGAGGAGGAGGAGGATTAAGAGGAGGACTGAGGATCGATGGACGTCCTGGAGTCTCAGGGTTGGGCTTCCTGCGGGAGGTTTCTTGTGGACTGGCCCCCACTGTGTGCGCCGACCTCGGCCTTTCCCCACTCCTAGGGCCGGGAGGCGGAGGAGGAGGCGGAGGAGGAGGAGGAGGAGGAGGAGAATGAGGAGGAGGGGTAGGAGGAGGAGGAGGAGGAGGAGGAGGAGGAGGAGGAGGAGAGGAGGAGGAGGGGAAGGAGGATGAGTGGAGAAGGAGGAGGAGGAGGAAGGAGGAGGAGGAGGAGGGAGGAGGGAGAGGAGAGGAGGAGGAGGAGGAGGAGAGGAGGAGAAAGAAGGAAGAGGAGGAGGAGGAGGAGGAGGAGGAGGAGCGCTGTGCGTGCACTCCTGCCTGGCCAGGCCCGAGCCAAGGGCGTACGCACCGGTCCCGGTTCCAGGACGGGCCTGGCCATGGTCGGGGGCGGCCAAGAGGGGGGTGATGATTAGGGGCGGGTGGATATCATGGCGGGGGCCATGCTATCTCCCCAGATTTCACGGCGCCTCTTCTTGTTTCATTACGTTCCTGCCCCCCCCCCCCCCCCTTGGGCCGCGCACATGCCGCCGGCCATGATTTGCGCCCCCCCTCTTGGACGCCCCCCTCTTGGCCGCCCCCGACATGGCGGGGCTCAAGAGACGGGGGTCAGTCGGGGCGCCAGATTTTGCAAGATCCTGCAGAGCCAGGGTCGCATCGACCCAGGCTTGGGTGCAGGATCTTGCAGGACCCTGCAGGATGCTGCAGGGCCAGGGTCGCATTGACCCGGGCTTGGGTGCAGGATCCTGTAGGATCATACAAGGCCTGACTGACCCTAGTTTGGATTGACCCGGGTCAGCAGATCCCCGAGCCATGGCGGGCTGCAGATTTGGGTGGCGTCCTGGGAGAGGGGTGGCCCCAGCTTTCCCGCGGAGGTCCAAGCGGCCTGCAGAGCACCCCTCGCGAAGCCCGGAGGGCCCCACGGGGTCCCAAGTGGCGCGGACGGGTGGCGGGGGGCGCCTTGTGCTGAGATCTCTTGTGGCAGTCTCCGAAGCTTCTCCTCCCCAGACACCAGACGTCGTGAGACGAACGCAACGCCATGAAGAAATCACGACCAGAACTCCCGACGTAATCTTCCTGCAGCTTTTCTCGAACCAGATCCACCCGCCAGAGCCCGCAGGGGCCCGAGATCGGGGCATCAGGGGGGCTCGATGTATACACCACGTCGCTCTGTCGGCCAAGGAGCCATGGAATTCAACGAAGAAGCTCGGTGTACAGACGCGCCTGCGTCCCGCAGGCTGGGAAACTGGGGCGCCGAGACACCGAGTCCCCTGGCCGACCAGACGACGTGGTCTATACTTTGAGCCCCTCCCAGGGTGGAAACGCCCGTCGCGAGTCCAGCCTCACGACGCTGGGATCTGAGGGCCACGCCATGCGCCGCTCGCCGCCAGCACTGCCTGCGTGCCGAGCCGAAGTGCTGGCCGCCGCGTGCGGCCGCGTGCGGCGGTGCCCTGTGCGCGGGACCACCAGGCCAGGCGAGCCCCTGGCGCCTACAGCGGAGGCCCATGCCAAGAAGCACCCTGCTTGCCTCCAGAGTGCCCTGGGTTCCTTGGGTTTCGAGGGTCTTGCTGTGGAAGGCGTGACGCTCCCACATCAAAAGTCAATATGGACGTCCTGGGGTCTCAGAGTTGGGCTTCTTGTGGAAGGTTTCTTGCGGTCGGGCCTCCACTGTACCGACCAGCAGGTGCAGAACTCAAGTCGGGCCTGTCCCTCTACAGGAGGAACACTCCCAAAGAGTTCGGAACATTGTTTGGGTACGATTTTGGGACAGTGTTTGACTATGCTTGAGCACTTTTTGACTATTCCTTATGTTTCGTCCAAAATCCGCCGGTAGGGGGACATGCCCGACCTGGTGCAAGGCCGGCGGACGGTGCGGCGGCGCCCCACAGCGGGCGCGCTTGCCCGCTGAGGGCCCCCGCGCGCGCGGGCCCGTCGCAGGGGCGCGAGCGACTCGACGCCGCTCTCCACCCGCGCGGCCGGCTCCTCCTCGGAGGATGGCGAGCTGGAGGCGACGTTGGGTGGCTTTCGGGGGGGGGCCACTCCTCCTCCTCCTCCTCCTCCTCCTCCTCCTCCTCCTCCTCCTCCTCCTCCTCCTCCTCCTCCTCCTCCTCCTCCTCTTCCTCCTCCGCCTCCTCCTCCTCCTCCTCCTCCTCCCCCTCCATTCCTTTTCCTCATGAATAAAGTCTCCCTGTCGCACCCCGACGCGTTCTTAGGGCGGGCTGGGCGTTTCGCCAGAGACTTCCTCACCGCTTGTGAGTCTGACGCTCCAAAATTGGCAGCAGCGTCACAGATGGAGGGCGGGCCATTCGGCAGAATGTGGCTCTCGCCTTAGCGCGGCGTACATTCGTTCAAACAAATTGCAAGAGCTTCACGGATTGAGGGCGACCCGTTTTCAAAATGTGGTTCTCGCTTTAGCGCGGCGCACAGTCGTTTTAACATTTACAAGAGTTTCGCGGATTGAGGGCGACCCGTTTTCAAAGCGGCGCACATTCGTTCAACAAAAATTGCAAGAGTTTCAAGGGTTGAGGGCGACCCGTTTTCATAATGTGGTTCTCGCTTGAGCACCGCGCACACTCGCTGTTAAAATGTGCAAGAATTTCACGGATTGAGGGCAACCTGTTTTCAAAATGTGGTTCTCGCCTTAGCGTTGCGCACATTCGTTTACACACGCTGAAAGAGTGTCACGGATTTCCATCATCAACGTACCAGAATTTGTGTTTCGAGAGCATTCAGGATTATGCGGTGCAACAGCTACGTTGATTCATTGTGTTGCAGTCCCAGGAATGGCTTTCTGACACGATTCAGGATCGTCAAGACGCAACAGTCAGGTTGATCCGTAGCGTTGGAATCCCGAGAAACATGTTTTGGCATGCTTCAGGATCTTCAAACGGTTGTCTTCCAACGAGGCAGTTCCCTCAATGGAAGTGAACCGTTGTAGGGGCCTAGGAAGAGGGAGCTTGGAGGAAGGGTTCATTCCAACATCGTTGATGATTCTTGGATTTACACACTGCTCCTCCTCCTCCTGCTCCTCCTGCTCCTCCTGCTCCTCCTCCTCCTCGTCCTCCTCCTCCTCCTCCTCCACCTCCTCCTCCTCCTCTTCCTCCTCCTCCTCCTCCTCCTCCTCCTCCCTCCTCCTCCTCCTCCTCCCTCCTCCTCCTCCTCCTCCTCCTCCTCCTCCTCCTCCTCCCCTCTCGTCGCCACGGCTGGACGCAGCTCGAAAAACGGGTGCGACCGGACTCTGGATAGGGTTCTAAGTCGGGCCTGTCCCTCTACAGGAGGAGCAATATCCCGAAACGGTCCGAAAAGAATCCGGGGACGATGTGTTGACCGGCTTGGTCTCTGAGGGCATGTCTTGAGTATGATGAATATGTTCTTCCAAGGTCCCGCCCGCAGGAGGACATGCCCGACCCAAGGGTAGGGTCTGGGGGCCGATTTTGAGCCGCCGCGGCCTCAGCTCGCCCTGCTCCGATGCTGGGCTTCGGCGCGCGCCTTTTGGCCCGGTCGCCGCCCAACCCCCTGGCGCCCTGTGCGCGCCTGGGTCTTTTCGGGGGCGGAAAAGAGGGGGGTGATGACTAGGGGGGGGTGGATATCATGGCGGGGGCCATGATATTTCCTCAGATTTCATGGCGCCTCTTCTTATTTCATTGCGTCCCTGGCCCCCCCGCTGGGCCGCGCACATGCCGCCGGTCATGATTTGCACCCCCCCCTCTTGGACACCCCCCTCTTTGCCGCTCCCGATCTTTCCCCCAGCCCAGAGTTACAGCATCGGGGAAACGTCAGACTCCCAGACAGGATCGCGTCGAAAGAAAAGTCCGGGCGGTGGTTTTTGGCCCATCTCGGCCACGGGGGGCCCTCGCCAGGCCTCGGGACCGTCAAATAAACGACTCGAGATGAAAAATCGGCCCCGGGGACAAGGTCTGGACTTCTGGGACGCCGTCTTGAAAAAATCAGGACGTCGCATGTTTGGGCTCGAGTAAGCCAGAACTCGGGTTTACCGCCGTTTTTTGACGAGCGCGTCCTGGATATCGACGGTCCGGTGTTTTCATGGTACGCTTGCAGCGGGAGCTCGCGTTGGATTTCAGGTTGTGTCTCGTCATGTTCATGATGGCCCCGTCAGGCTAACCCGAATCCCCCGTGCCCGAGTCTTACGTCTCCCCGACAGTTGTCTAGGCCTCCGAGATGGGGTCCGAATAGATGGGGTCAGTCGCGCCGCTTCACCGATGCATCGACGATGCGGTTCGATGTGGAGCCCGTATTTCCCCACGCCGACGCCGGCGATGCATTGCCGACGTCGCCGATGCGGCGCGATCCCTCGACCCCATCTGCTCGGACCCCGTCTCGGAGGCCTCTAAGCAGGCACGTCGAAGCAGAAGTCGGCCTGCCAGCAGGTGCCCCACGGATGCGGTCGGCATGTTTTAGATAGCGTGTCGTTCCTCCAGTTCTGCCCCACCACGTTTGACGAACGCACAGCACACGCCCATACCCATAGGGGGGCCGTTGGGAGGAGGACTGGCTATGGGTATGGGTGCAGGTTGTCGGACCCTGGGGAACGCTCCCGTTCGAGCGGGGACCCCCATCTGACAACACGCACCCATAGCCCCCTCCGACCCCCCTATGGGTATGGGTGTGTGTGTGTTGTTGGTTCGTCAGCGTTTCCGCGCGACACGATATCCATGTACCGGTCCCTGAGCGTCTCAATGCCCCAGCCTTCCCGAGCCTCCCGCCCTGCGGAGCGGAACGGCACGCCGTCCGCTTGCATGGCACAGCGCGTCGCTGGGGCCGCCGCCGCAACACGCCATCCAAAAGCTCCTGACCGTGTATATATATATATATATATATACAAAGAGAGTTGTATGTATGTATAGATGAATGTGAATATATTTAAACATATGCATATATACATACACATACATACATATATGTGTGTATGTGTAAACCGACATATATATACACTCCCGATGGCCTCAGGGGCCCACAGAAACTCTGAGGCACCTGAGGGGCTTCAAATCGGCTGCGGGCGAGGGGGGGAAGTGAGAAGGAGAAGGCCTTCTCAGACGGCGGCGGGACTTCTCAGAGGCTCCCGCGCCTTCTGAGAAGTTTCTTCTGTCTCCGAGGAAGGCTTTGAAAACTTCGCAGAAGGCCGGGGGATTTCCGAGCCTTCTGAGAAGGCCCGCTCCTCGTCACTTCCCCCCCCCCTCGCCGCCGATCAAACATCGAAGAAGAAAGCGGTCCAAGATTGTCGAATGGACCCAAGAGAGTGACTTTTCGCCGGAGTGGGCTGTGGTGCGAGCCCCATGGGACCCCCCGATCGCTGAATGCGATGCGATGGCAGCGGCTAGCGCGCCTGACGGTGTCCCCAAAGGGCCCTTTCCTTGTCCCACCCTTGCCTAGGCTCAAGTCGAGCATGTCCCACTACACGAGGAATATTCATAAATGGTCGCACACACACACACAAAAAAAAAACTTGGGGCGAGTGTTCTTCTATTTCTTGCCATGTTTGAACCTGTTTTGGCTACTTCTGTAGTCCTATATCCGCCTGTGGGAGGATATGCCCGACCTCAGCCTGGGGTCACCCCTTGCGTGTGGCCGAGATCTCTTGTGGCAAGGTGCCTTACCGTGTGTGCCTGCTGCAGCGCCAGCCAGGCAGCTGTCAGCCCCGCCCTGGCGAAGGCCACCCCCGGGCCCAGGACGGGCGGGCGACGCAGCCGGAGGGGGTCGACTCGATTGAGCGGGCAACCGTAGCGGAAGCTGCCCGCGGAAGGTGGCACGCATGAGAATCGAAGAAGGGAAAGCGCCAAAAACATAAGTTGGTGGCGCTCCGCGCGGGTGTCTTGGATCCGCGCCTATAGGCACCCCTCGGCGGCGCCTCCGGCGCCGCCCCTGGCGCGCCCCGCGCACCAGGGAGGGGGGTCTGGCGCAGATCCAAGAAATCCGCGCGGGGCGCCAAGAGTTTGTTTATGGCGATTTTTCTTCGTCTACGGAAGCTGCCCCGGAAGGTCGCACGCACTCTAAGCGCCATTGTCTTCCAAGCGAGTTGTCCGGATGGCGGCCCGCTGAAGCCACCGCGTGGTCGCCGCCATGTCCACGTGTGTAAGACCTTTTTTATTTCCCGTCCGTCGCCCGGATCCGATCATGGGCCCTTCTCCTACAGCCCCGCCTCCCACGCGTAGCGCTCTCCTCCTCGCCATTATCATTTTGTCTCGCAGCGCCACCTCCTTCAGCGAATTATGCGTGCAGTGCAGAGCCACTGGTGCCTGTATCTCGCATTGGAGGGCCATGACACGAGAACCTTTGACCTTCCTGTTTGAGAGGGCCGAGGAATCCCTGAGAAGAAGTCATCCTCTGCCTGTTCTTCTCCGCCCCTCCATCTCGCCCTTCCCCGGTCCATTCCACACCCTCCCCCCTGCTGCTGCTCCCCCTTCCAGACGGCCGCCGCCTCCGCCGCCGCATCGGTCGCTGTCGCTTCACGTGCGCAGGTGGCTCCTTGGGCTAGGCCATGCGCGCGTTGCCCACTAGCACGTGCGCACGGCATGAGTCATGGCACGTGTGGCATTCTAGTTTGCGTGCGCTGACACGTGCTGCACTCAGGAACCCGAGCTGCGGCCAACCCCGGTACTGCACCTCTCCCTGCCCCCAGAACTCCTCAGAGCGCACCAGAGCGCCCAAATACCACCAGAAACACCCGAAAATTGTCATCCTCGGTCCTCGATCGACGACGAGCAGTTGCAGTACGTTTGCAGCCCGCTGTAGCACCCCGGCGCGCGCGCGCACGTGCAGTACCAGGCCTCAGCACTCACAGACATCGAGTTGCCGACGTGGCGTGGCGCGCACAGCGTCGTCCACAGCCGCCGCGCGCCATGTCGAATGCACTTGCTGCGTGCAAGCACGTGCGCGGGTGGCTATGACCCCAGCGCGCGCGCGCACTCATTCAGCACCAAGCTCAAGCACACACACACACACATTGTTCCTCCGCCGGCGAGGTGGCGCCACCGTCGCGATAGCACAAGTGGGCCGCACACCAGCGAATCGCTGCCAGCGTTGCGGCTGCCAGGCAAGCTGCTGGAGGTCCAGAAACGAAGTGCAGCGGAACTGCTAGCGTCTCGTGCCGCCTGCCAAGCAGGCGATCCCGATTCAGAGTTTTTGAAGTGATCAAAAGCAATTGGTTCTATGATACCAACAGAAAGCCGAAGTGCAGAGGGACTGCTTGGAGCCCCCGGGTGGAGGATGCGCAGTCCGCAGTGGAGCGCGCACGTGCAGGTGTCGGAGTGGGCTGGCAGGCGACAGCTGCAGTGCAAGCAAAGATGAGCCGGGCAGGTGCACTCGGAGCCGAGAGGCAGAGGCCGAGAGGGAGAGACCCACTCATCGGTCATTGAAAGTAGGTATTTGGGGAGTCCCAGATTCCAATCTATTGCCAGCGGCTTCGATGATCGAGCGGCTTCACCTTTTCCGTCCTCTTAAGGGGGCGGGCGGACACCCAATCTATTTTCAACGCCTTCCTACTTCATGTTTCTGCCTACTTCTTCCGACCGATTGGCACGTGTAGGGTAGCCGGGTGGGTCATGGGTTGCCGGAGGTGCCCGTGGCCCAAGGTTACCCCAGCTTGTCGCTCTCGGTTTTGAAGCCCCACGGAGCCCTCTGGGCCTCGAGAGGGGTGGTCTCAAGGCCGTGGGTGCCTCCCTGGAAATCCTGGGGGCACATTTTGGGCCAGGGGCACTTCTAGCAACACCCGATGGGGACGCGGCAAAGATGCGCCCAGGGTTCACGGCGGATGCGTGGCCCAGGCAGCGTGGGTGTTCCCTCAGAGCCTGGCGTTGAAATTCCACTGCGGGAGATTTTGCCATATATTTCGGGCGGGACCCTCACAGATTGATCCGTCTCGAAAAATGGCGCAGAAAGATGGGGTCCGGGGCTCCGGTGGTGATGGTTCGCGATTTCGCAACGTAGGATCTGAGGGTTGGCAGGGGCGGCGCTTTGGCCAAGTGCTGGGCAACAGAGGCCCTCAGCGCGCTGGCGTGTGCATAAGGCGGCGCGTGATCCCGGCACAAGCCGGGAGTGGCCCCAGCCGAGTGTGGGCCGCACCACTTGGCATCGCTCGGACGTGTGCACTTTTGGGGGGGCCGAGGACCATCGAGGAACATCGTGGATCATCTCGCGCAAGCGCGACGTCGAAAAATGCACGGGGGTCAATGCAAACGGGGGTCAGCTAGAGCGCCG
>CAUYUJ010017782.1:330000-355000 GCA_963575745.1 Prorocentrum cordatum
GAGGAGCTCGCGCGGTCTTTCGACGACCTCAAGGGCGCCATCTACCTCTTCAGGCCGCCGCCGTGCTGGGTTCTGCTCTTCGCCCTCGACGCGAGGTTCACGCCCCGCGAGCTTGGCCTGAGCGGCGACTGGCCAAGCGGCGTCTACCTCGGGGCGGTCACTATGCCGATGGGGCACAGGAACGCCATGGGCCTGGTCCAGCACCTGCATCGGCGCATGCCGGCGCAAGGCCTGCAGCCCCCCATCGGCCTGCCCAAGGCGAGGGAGATTCGCAAGGACAAGGGGGTGCCCGCCCTGCGAGCTAGCAGCGACCTGCACGACGTCTAGCAAGTCTATTGCGACGATGCCGACTACGCAGAGAAGGTGGCGCGAGGCGCGCGCGCCGCTGCGGCCGCTGGGGGGGGGCCAAGCAAGACGTCGAGGAGGCTAACGTGCAAGGGCACTTTGCGCAGGTGGCTCGTGAGAAGCACCGCGCCCTCGACGCCCCCCCCCCCCCCCAGCGAGCAGAACGGTGCGAGGGCCAGCCGCCGCCATCGGCTTGGCGCCCGCGTCGACGGCCCGGACGGGCGGGTAGTGGCCCCACCAGCTAGGGCAGGGCTGGTGGCCCAGCTGACTGCGCACCTCCTGCGTTCCAATGGTCAGCAGGAAGGACGTGCAGGTCATAGCGGGACACTGGTGCCACCTCGACTGCGTCCGTCGGGAGTGCTCTTGCGTGTTCACGCGAGTCTGGAAGCTCATCGCGAGCTGGGAAGGTCCAGCGCGGCAGTTCCTGTCGCCAGAACAGTGCGCGGAGTTATCCCTGGCGCTCTGCCCCCCCCCGCTGCACCACTTCGACCTGCGATGCCCCGCCTCGCCCATGGTCACCTGCAGCGATGCGTCGGAGACTGGTGGAGGCGCATGCTGGAGCAGACAGCTGCGCCCCGAAGCCGTCGCGCCCTCGCTCGCGGACCTCTGCCAAGGTCGAGCCATGGGGAGAGACGAGGTAGGGCTCATTGAGCTCTTCAGCGGCGTCGGAAGTGGTTGGATGGTCTTCGATCGGGTCGGGGTCGAGGCGGCCGCGCACGCGACTGCCGAGCTGCTGCCCGAGGCGCGTCGCGCGCGCCAGCAGCGGCGGCCCGCGGCGATAGAGCTCGGAGACGTCACCAAGATCAACCTGGCTGCCATCAGGTCGGTCGCGGCGAGGGCCCCCAACTTGCGCGTCCTCTTCGTGCTCGGAGGGTCGCCCTGTCAGGGAGTGGACAGGGGTGGGCCGAAGACCGCGCTCGGCCTGAGCAGGAGATCCCGCGAGTCGCCGCCCTCGCGCGAGAGGCCGCCCCCCACGTCCAGGCCCCCACCCACGGTGAGAACGTCAGCTCCATGAAGCCCGCCGACAGGGGGAGGTGCAGCCAGGTGTTGGGCGCTGCGCCAGTCGAGCTCCGTGTCCGGTCAAGAGGCCGAGACTCTACTGGGCCAATTGGCCGCCCGGGCCCGAGACCTCGGAGCTCCAGTACCAGGACCGCGGCGAGGTTATCGAGGCTGCGCTCACTGGCTGCTGGCCAAGTTGGGCCGACAGGCTCGAGCAGGGCGCGCGCCGCCCGCAGGTGAGAAGGGCGCGCGGGCGACCCTTGCGCGCTCGATCCCCCGCGAGAGGCCGCCGCCTTCCCCGGCGGGACTGGGAGTGACCGACCAGGCGCCCCGCGAGCGCTGGGAGGCAGATGGGCACCGTTATCCACCGTACCAGTACCACAGAGACAACTTGGTCGAGGCGTCAGCATCTCCTTCCAAGAGAGCGCGGCCAGACGTCGAGCGCGCCCTCCGCCCCCCCACGAGCAGGGAGCGCGCTGTCCGCCCAGGGCCCCCTTGGGGCCACTGCAGCTGTGCCATTCGTAAGTCCGAGTCGGGCTCGAACGACGAGGACGTGAAGTGCTCGCTGCTAGGTAATTCGTTCTCGGTCCCGGCGATTGCCTTCCGCATCGGAAGAGGTTTGGCGGCCGCAGCGATTCTGCGAGATCCGCCCACTATCGCCAAGTGCTGGGGCGCCCCTGGAAGGGGAAGGGAATCTGCATTTAGAAATGCTGCTGGACGCGCCCGCCGACGAGGCGACCCCCGATCAAGTGCACCGCGCCCGTTGCGAGTCACGCGTGCGGAACGCCATCTTCAAGGGCAGCGACGCGCGCATTGCAACGGGCGGCCTGCTTTATCCCTCGGGCTGGCCGAGGAGGGGCATCGAGGCGGATCGATGGCCGTGGAAGACCTGCCCTAGGTTCAGGCAGAGTGGCTCGCACATTAATGTCTTGGAGCTGCAAGCCCTCTTCGATGCCGTCTGCTGGCGGATGAGAGGCCGTGCCAACGTTGGCGCGAGATCCATTCACTTTTGCGATTCTCAGGTGTCCATCGCTGTTGCCTGCAAGGGCAGGTCGCAGCCAAAGAAGCTTCACTCCATCCTCATGCGCTTGAACGCGCTCCTGCTTGCCACGTCCAGTCACCCATTTGGGGGGCGCATGTAAGGTCGGAGCTCAATCCAGCCGACGCCCTGAGCACATGGCGGCAGCCATAGTGCTCAGCGGCCGGGCAAGGCAGCAGGGAAGAAAGGATCGACGAGAGCTGGGACCCTGAGATCGTTGCAGCTCCAACAGCGCACTGTCCAGCGGCACTTGGAGGCCACACGCGCCTTTTTTTCCAGTGGCTCCTGCGCCTCGGCGAGCCTCTGCCAGTCTCCGTCCCAGCCGCCGACGAGATTCTACGATAATGGCTTGAAGATTGTTGGGCGGCTGGAGAACCAAAGTCTCTGGCGGGAGACATTCTTTCAGGGTTACAACATGGTGCGCAAAGCTTGCGCAGAGGTCTCAATGATTAATGGAGACTGTTCGGCACCTGGTCCAGGTCCGAAATCCCCTCGCGTGCGCGGCCGCTATTGCCGGATCAGGCCCTGGCGATAGCAGGCTTCGCTCTCTCTGAGGGAGACAAGGCGATGGCGGCAGGGGTGTTTCTGTGCTTCGACGGGCCCCTACGCCCAGCGGAGGCCATGCTGACAACCGGGCAGTGCACTTTTGACCGCGGCGTCGCGCACCTTAACCTCGGGTACGCAAAAGGAGGTCTGAGATCAGGCAGGTCCGAGCACGTCGTCATAGACGAGCTCGAGGCAGTTCTGATCCTTGATGAGATATTGCAAGGACGCCCTGCTGGTACCCAGCTTCTCCCCCGCGGGACTGGCGGCTTTCGCCGTGCCTTCGGGAATTTGGCCACCCACATCGGCACTGACCCTGACGGGTACAAGCCATCTCCGCTACGCCGGGGACGGGGCCACCCACCACTTCAAAGTCCTGGGAAGTCTTTCCAGGACATGTATTCGCGGCCGCTGAAGGCACCAGCCCACGGCTCGCATGTAAATCCAGGACGGCGCGGCCATGCTGGAGCGCCGCGGCCTCGGTGCAAAGGAGCGGAGGTTGATGGCGAAGGGTAAGTCGTTGCTGCGCCGTCGTCTATGATGCCCGAGCCCTCGGCCCCCGGACGCCCATCAGTTCCGCCAATTCAGCGACGCGCGGACTTCGCGCGCGCTGGGGGAGCATGGATGGGCGCGCGCCTGAGAGGCAGCGGCCAGACTCGCTCTAGGGCGCCCTGCTCCAGGCAGACCCATCCGCCTCCTGCGCCCAAGGTGGCGCCCCCGATTGGTGTCGGAGGGGGGCGAGGGCGGTTCGCCCGGGCACACTTTTGCGCCCGAGTTATGAGAGGCCCGCCGCAGCATCACCACGGTGCTGGCTATCGCGCGGCCTTGTAAAAGTCGCGCGAGTTGCCTCGCTCAGGAGCGAGGAGAAGAGGGGGGCGAGCACGAGCCCATCACCTGCGAGTGTTAGTGCGACCTCCATCCTCGACCCTCGCCCCTACAGTTGTTTGGGCCACCGACCCCGCCCAGCAGCACAGACACCCCGAGACGCTTCAACCTGTCTGCATAGGAGCTCTCGCCCCCGCAGAAGGGGAGACAGACGAAGGACGCGCGCCTGAGAAACAGCGGCCAGCCTCGCTCTAGGCGCCCTGCTCCAGGCAGACCCATCCGCTTCCTGCGCCCAAGGTGGCGCTCCCGACTGGTCTCGGAGGAGGGCGACGGCTGTTCGCCCGGGTGCATCCTTGCGCCCGGGTTCTGAGAGGCCCGCCGCAGCATCACCGATGTGCTGGCTGCCGCGCGGCTTGGTGAAAATCGCGCGGCTTGCCTCTGTCAGGAGCGAGGAGGGGAAGGGGGATGAGCACTATATATGTGCGTTGCCTCTTGATGCCCTCTCGGGGGGTCCTCTGGGGACTTCCCTTCGACGTTTTCGGCCGTCTGGAGATTATACTTCGGTGCTCATGGGGCCTCTCGGGCGTAGCGGGTCTCTTCTGAAGCCATTTTAGACAGCATCTTCGGATCTTGGCGGCCACGGGAGTGGATTCAGATGCTCCAGAGGCTTCAGTGGTGCGTTGATGAGTTCGGGGGCCCACCCCCCGCCCGCCTTCAAATTCGATTATGGACCCTGGGGAAGGAGGATAAAGAGGGAGGGGGAACAACCAACTGTTCCATACGCCTGCTCACCCCTGGCAAGCAGGGGTCGGCGGATAAAGAATGCCCCCCCTGTCGCACCCCCAAACGAAGGAGGGGGAAAAAGGGAGAGGGGGACAGCCAACTGTCCACACGCCTTTTGACCCCTGGCAAGCAGGGGTCGGCGGAGAAAGAATGCTGCCCTGTCGCACCCCCAAGACGCGTCGGCAGAAGGGGCGGTCGTTTCGCTTGAGACCCCTTCGCCATGTATGATCTTGAAAGTTGACATGTGCAGCAGCTTCACGGATGGAGGGCGGGTCATTTTTTCATGTGGGTCTCGCCTCGACGCCGCGCATTTTCATCTTAAAAGGTCGCAGCAGCTTCACGGATGCAGGGCGGGCCATGTTCAAAACGTGGTTATCGCTTTGGCGCCGCGCACACGACTCGCAAGAGCTCGCACCCGCGCTACGACGGAAGGCGGGCGTGTTCAAACTGTGCTGATCCTTTCTGCGCTGCGCATATTGGTTTCCAAAGTTCGCAGCAGCTTCAAGGATGGAGGACGGGCCGTTGGCGAAGTATGATTATCCGCCACGTACGTTTTTAGAGTCTTCAACATGTTCAAGGGTGGAGGTCAGTTCTTTGTCAAAGTGCGGTTCACGTTGTATTGCCGCGCGCGTTCGTTTACTTAAAGTCTACAGCAGGTTCTAGGATCCGTACGGTCGAAGTCCCTACAATCGTGTCCTCGCATGATTAAAGATTGCCAGGACCAAACAGTCACGTTGATTCGCGGTGTTGAAGTCCAAGAACGGCGTTCTGGCACTATTTCGGCTTGTCAGGACGCAACATCCACGTTGATCCGCGGCGCTGAAGTCGCAAGAACTGCGTTCTGGCACGACTGGGGATTGTCAGGCGGTTGTCTTATTATGGGCCTTTTTTCCCAAAACGAAAACGTATGTTAAGGATTTGTGAAGGGAGAACTTGGAAGGAGGGTGTCTTGCGACATCGTTGATTCGCCTTTGGTTTACACTGGTCCTCCTCATCCTCCTACTGCTTTCCTTCCCGCCATCCACTTCCTCCGCCCTGGCTGGAGGGAGGAGGAGGAGGAAGAGGTGACGGGAACATATTGCGGGGAAAATGAGAGAGAGGGAGAGGGGGGAGGGAAGAGCAGCAGGAACTGGAGAGGGAGAGGGAGCCTTCTCATCCCCCTGTCTCCTCCTGTTTCCAGAATCACACAATATGAATTCGAGTCTCCTCTCTATCCTGACTCTGCCCAGAGATTCGTCCGTCCTCTCCGCTTTTTTGTTCTCTTACACAGCGGATTTCATGTTGTGGTTGTCCTATGCGCTTCCGCTGCAGCGCCGCCCTCATGCCCGCGCTTCGGTAATTCAAAATCGTGTTCCCGCTGCAGCGCTGGCCTCGTTCTTGCGCCTCCCGTTGTTCCAAGTCGTGCTCCCGCAGCAGCACTGGCGTACTCGGTCCTCCCAAGTAGCGCTGTCGTTGTAGCGCTGGCCTCGTTCCGGTGCGGCGGTCCTTCCAAATCGTGTGCAATGTCATGCGTTGCGTTGCTGTGCTTTGTGATGCAAGGCTTCACTACACAATGTCATGCTATGACGTGCTATGCTGTGCTCTGCCGTGCTCTTCTGCGCCATGCGTTTCCATCCATCGCGCACACTCTTGGGATCATTGCTCTGGTCGGTTTCCGACTGAGCGAATAGATAGGAGATCTACGCCATGGTAATGAATAGAAGGGAAGGTAGGACGTCAGATGTTACGCTAGCGTACCTGGCTTGTCCCCCCCCCCCTCCCCCCTCCCCGCCTGCCTCCTCCTCCGCCCTTTTCTTCGTTCTGCCTCCACCTGCCTACTGCGCATCCTCCTCCTCCTGTCTCCCCCTCCTCCTTTTCCTTCTCCTGCCTACTGCCTCCTCCTCCTCCTCCTCCTCCTCCTCCTCCTCCTCCTGCCTCCTCTGCTTCTCCTCCCTCTCCTCCTCCTCTCCTCCTCCTCCTCCTCCTCCTCCTCCTCCTCCTCCTCCTCCTCCTCCTCCTCCTGCTTCCTCCTCCTCCTCCTCCTGGCCCCCGCTTCTCCACTGGCCCGCCGCTCGGCCGCACCCAGCTGAGAGATATGGCCGCACGTCGCCTGGTGCTCGCCGCCGTGGCATATGCGCTCGGCACAGCTGCGCAGACAACCCCAGAGGTGACCACCTCCTCCTCCTCCTCCTGTTTTCCTCCTCCTCCTCCTCCTCCTCCTCCTCCTCATCATCATCATCATCATCATCATCATCAGCAGCAGCATCAGTATCAGCGTCAGCATCGTCATCATCAACAGCAACACCATCAGCAGCATCATCATCAGCATCATCAGCAGCATAATCATCAAAATCATCATCACCACCATCGCCAGCATCAGCATCATCAGCATCATCATCATCAGCAGCAGCATTACCATCATCATCCTCATCATCTACATCAGAATCGCCATCATCATGGTCACCATCCGCATCCGCATAATAGTCAGCATCACCAGCATCACCATCATCGTCGTCGTCATCATCATACTCGGCATCATCATAATCATCACCATCAGCATCACCATCGCCATCAGCATATGAATCATAAGCATAATCGCCATCAGTACCCGTATCAGCATGATCATCATCATCAGTACCAGTCTCATCATCATCATTACCATCCTCGTCCGCATCAGCATCAGCATCACAATCATCGGCATCATCATTATCGTATTCATAAGCATCAGCGTCATTACTATCAGTATTGAAATGATCCGTATCATCGTCATCCTTATCCTCGTCCTCCTCCTCCTCGCCATCATCATCTTCGTCACCATCGTCATCCTCATCGTCATCAGAATTCCCATCCTCATCATCGTTAGCATCATCAACGTCAACGTCATCATTTTCACCAACAGCATCGCCGTCGTAAGCAGCATCACCATGATTTTCTGCATCAGCATCATCAGCATCCGCTTCATCATCATCCTTATCAGCAGCAGCAGCATCGTCATGGGTATCATCCTCATCACCAGTATCAACAGCATTCGCATCATCATTATCATCATCAGCATCATCATCATGCTCGTCGTCCGCATCATCATCAGCAGCAGCAGCGGCATCAGCATGAGCATCATCATCATCAGCAGCAGCTGCTGCATCACCATCATCATCATCAGCATCCTCGTCCTCATCCCTCCTCCTACTCCGTTTCCTCCTCCTCCTCCATGTCCTCCTATCTGTTCCTCCACATCCTCCTCCTTCTCCTCCTCCCCCTCCGCCTAGATGTTCCTCGTCCTCTGCCTCCTCCCTTCTCCTCACCTCGAAGAACAAATCAGAACCGTTTGGAGCTTTTGACTAAATCAGAGGTGTAGCAGAGATATTCAAGAGACTACACCACCCCAAGACGAGGAGCACCCCACTCGACGCAGTGCAGCCCCAACGGATGCCCCCGTTACCCGATTGGGTCACCGAGGCCGTTGTCTCTTGCTTGGCCGCTACCGTCTGCGCCCTCGTCAGGGCAAAAAGCGGACAAAATGCGCGCGGCCTAGTTCGTTCGTTGAAGTCGCAAGCGCTCCACGGATCGCGGCGTCCTCCTCTCGTGGGGGCACAGGCCATGTCCGGAGACTTTGGGAGATTCTGCAGGCCAGGGCATTTCCTCACCATGTCACGCGGATCCTTGGCGGTGCACCGCAAGCACACACACACACACACACACGATGATTACAGTATCTTGGCGAAGGGACCAACCCGATGCGGCTGCGTGTTGTGCGAGGCATGGCCCCCTCCTCCCACAACAGCGCGCCGCGAGGCCGTGCGGATAAGGACTGCGGATCAGGCGCGCAAAGGTGCGATGAGTTCCTAATGGGGCAAGATGCGTCGGGGGCCGTTGTTGTTGCCTCGCCAGAAGCGGAAGTAGCGAAACAGCAAAGGCTCGACACATACCAACCGTTGCAAGCGCAGTGACGGACGACACGCGCCACAAGTTGATGGGCAGGAAAACCTTGTGCGAACTCGGTGGTGGCGTTGCGCATCGTGAATTTCACCCTGTTCACGCAAATCTGACAGTGGGAAGAAACACCATCAAAATATGGCACATGTTTTTCAAGATCTACAGTTGGCCTCGCTGGGGCGATGCTCGTGATGTTTGGAAGTGCACCAGAAGTGCATTAAAGCATAGGTATTGCGAAAATGCCGTCGACGCGACAGAATACGGCATCTCACCTGTTGTAGCTCCGACAACATCCAATGTAGCTCCGACAACATCCAACCCACAATGTCGTACGACTCTTGGGCCGAAAGACAATTGTCTGGTGTATGTTCTTGTCATCAAGGTGGCAGGGGGGTCAGACAGTGCTCCCCCCTGCGGGAAACCCTTAGCCCTCTCGAGGAAATTGTCGCCCAAAATACAATACGTCAAGCAGAATTCGGATTATCAGTATTTTCCCAGAGGCGACTGGAACTGCTTTTATTACGGGCGATTGGGATTGCGTTCCTCCCGCTCCAGAAAACTACGCGCTGTAGTGGTTCGGAGATGTCGCATTCAGCATGAGCACGGGTCACGTTCGGGAGAACAGAGTTTATACCGTAACGGCCTCCAGCAACCAATGTTTGTGAAATTTCGCACCGGCAGCACCGATGGGGATACGTTAGTGGTTTCAGGCGGGGCAGCTTCTTGAAGGCCACTTCGGACAGTTCCTTGGATGACAACAATGTCGAAACTCGAGCAGGTTTATGAGCGATGAGCTACGCGATTGCTCAAGCAACCACACGACTGAACCTCTTGGTTGGACAAGTTGGTCGCGAGCAACTAGTTCCATAGTTGCGGTGAGCCTTCGTATATAGAAACCTAGGCTCGTAGAAATATGCACGCTTTGGTTACATATACAAATGCCCTAATAACATTTCTGTTGAAACTAAATATTTTGTGGTCTTCGCCATCTTACTTGTACGAACCGCATTCACAAGCGGAATACTCGAGAACGCGCCTGACTTAGAAAATGCGTTTCGCAGGCTACCCAGCGCCACTTTGCCCAGGAAAGAATATGGTCTGCAAGTTCGCACCAATATCCCCCGCGCAAAAGGACAGACGTGTACGGAGGTCGTGGACCACAGGGGCGTAAATTTCGGATGGCCCCACTCTCGTAGCGCCTAGTGCCACACGATGTGTTGCTATCGTACTGCCTGGGAGCTGATGCGCACTATCGATTACAAGTGAACGTGTATCGTGCTCCACTTGGTATCCCGCTTGCGCTGGGACCCCTATGCTTGGCCCAGAGATGAGCTTGTTCAAGGACTCCGCTCCAACCAGCGTGTGCACGCCCAGCTCTGCGCAGCACGCGTCTTGCGATAGGCACTGGTATTTGCATGGCGTACCTGGGCGAGTCAAAGAGAAGCATCTGGGCACCGATAACAGCTTTGGCTCGCGGCCAAAACAATGATCTCTGACTAGACCGTGATCTTCGCATACTAGACAGAATGGCCCTTCTTCCATTAACCATTAGAATTGTCTCCCCAAGTGCTCTCGTGCGCTCCACTCGTTTCGCACATGTTTGTCCGCCCATGTTCCCAGTGTACCCCGACAGGAAGTACATGTGCTGGCAGATATCAGCTAGCGTGTCTTGCATGAGCTTCGCGCACCCTTTAGTGCTTCTTGACAAGGAGCGTGCTCCAAGCAGCCTGGGTCTCACAGTCCACCTGGTCCGGGGGCCCAGTCCAGAGAGCGAAGGTGGCGAGATGTTTGGCGACGTTGCCGATCAGAGCTTTGACACCGAAGTCCATTAATTC
Organism: Prorocentrum cordatum; assembly: GCA_963575745.1. NCBI lineage: Eukaryota > Dinophyceae > Prorocentrales > Prorocentraceae > Prorocentrum > Prorocentrum cordatum. The sequence goes on from CAUYUJ010017782.1 coordinate 340,282, forward strand.
TGGATGTGGCGGGGTGGGCGGCGACGTTCACTCGGGTGAAAGGAGACGCGCCGTACGTTGCGCCGACGGTTTGAAATGGTGTGTGACATTTGGGTCAGGCCCCCCCCTGTGTGAATGCAAGTTTTTCCCGTGCCCAGATCTGCACAAAATGGGTATCGATGTTGCTGACGATCATGAAAAAACTATCGCCAGGGCATTGGGACCAAAATCGATATCGCGTTTGCGTAAATTGGGTCGTGGACCCTCGTAGGAACAGAAGGCGGTGTTCAGCATAGCGGTGGAACACGCCCGCTCCCACTAGGTGTGCATCGCCCCCTTTGCGTCGTAGGAGTCGGCTCTCGCCAAATTGCCAGATCCTGTGAAGCAAATGTTGATGCGTGTAACGAAATCCACTTTCGGTGCCTTGTCTCCGAGGCTTGAAGACATGGTCCCACATCGATTGTAAATACGACCAGACGACTCAGCGGCCCGAAGATTCCCATTCGCGTTGCCCGGCAACACAAATTCTTCCACCTTGGGAGGCAAGGTTTTCGAAAATTGGTTCGAGATATGCCATCCCATTTTATATTTGGGTAGCTTGGAGACCAGTAATGTAGCTTATTCTTTATACATATATATAAACAAAACACAACAATCAACCAACAAAAAAAACAGTGGGTGCAAATATGGCGTTTTGTCATCACGTAGGCACACTATTGAGCCGACCCTTGAAAGTCTAAGGAATCGGCTGCAGTGCATTTACGTCGCGTACGGTATGTGCGCAAGAGCGATAGGATATGCGCGCAAGAGCGATAAGATATGGGGTATACAACAAGAGCGATACGGTATGTGAGCACACGTGTTAAGATTTCTATATTTGTCAGGGCATGTAATTCCAGAACGTTGGAACTCAGTTTGATCACGGAGTTCGGCCCCAGGGAGGTCACGAAATCAGCCAGCGGTGATCTGCTCTGGGCGTGCAGAACACGGAGAGGAATTGCGTCTCATGCAAGACAGGCCAAATGATCATGGCGTCTCCCCTGACAAGGTATTTGTGAGGAGCGCGCAGTAGAGAGGAACGTTCAAATGCAAGATATACGTAAACGCCGCGAGGATGGCGACAATGAAGACACATAAGAGTTGTACAGGATCGTGATGCTTGATATGGATGTACGTTCATTGTCCAGAAGCCACAGGCCTGAACAACTGTGCGTGCACCGGAGGGTTTAGTCAGTTAGTTGTACATATTTATGTGTTTCCGTTTCGTTCATAAAGGGAGGGCAGAGGCAAGTCGTAAGTGCTTTTTTTTTTTGCTGTGGATGCTGTTTCCAAAACGAGAACTCCCGAGCCTAAACGACGTGGATGTCATGCGCGCACATGCAACAGACGCGCATGCATCCGTGAAGCACTGGCAGAACATTGAATTGCGACAATTTCGGGGTGATGTCTCACCAGGAGCCGGGTTTAAACCAAATTCTGAATATTGCTTTGGGCCCGCCAGGAGCCAGCGTTAAGGCGAATTCGGTGTATTTCCGAGCTGCTGACGGAAATTTGCATTTCGGTTCCGATAGTTCGAATTCCATTCTAGACGTTTCGCGTAACTCAATCAGCCCATCCAGAAACGATGCCCAGACGAGTTGCCCTAATCAGGGATGTGGAGGAGCATGCAGTGGAACAAAGGGTGGGTATAACGTCATGCCCGAAAATGGGAAGGATGGAAGAGGAATTGGATGAGCAGGAGGATGAGGAGGAGGAGGAGGAGGAGGCGGGAGAGGGGGATGGGGAGGAGGGAAGAAGAGAGGGAATCGGTACACGAAGAAGAGGAGGAGGAGGGCGATCAGAAAGGCCAAAGAATGCATGATGCCTCTCGGAGTCTCTTCGGATGTCTTCAGACTGGTTCTTAACATGCTTCTGGGGCTTCTCGGAGGTTTCTTGGCAGTCCCGGGGGCCTCTTGGTGCGTCTTGGGTGCCTTTTTTGGGGGGGGGGGGGGGGGGGGCTTCTTGGGACCTCTTGGGAGTCTCCTGGAGGCCTCTTGGAGGCTTCTTGAGGGCGTTGTCGGGTCTCTTGGGACCTCCTGGGCAGCTCTTGGGGCCGTCAAGAGGCACTCTTGGGAGCCTCGGGTGCCATCTTGGGGCGATCTTGGAGGAGTTCGATCAAAGGACGGGCCGTACCAAATAAGGCCCCCTCCCCAAGGAGGCCAAAAAATGTAGCCGAAATCTTGGCCTTCTCGCCGAGGCCTCTTGGGGCGTCTTGGGTGTCTCCGGGGGGGGGGGCCTCTTGGAACTTCTTGGGGGTCTCTTGGGAACCTCTTGGGGGCTTCTTGGGGACTCCAGGGCACCTCTTGGGGCTGCCTTGGGGCACCCTTGGGGCCATCTTGGGGCCATCTTGGAGGAGATCGATCCAAGGAGGGGAGCTCTCCCGTTAGGATCCCCCCCCGGAGGCGGAGACGTGGCCAAAATTTAATAAGATCAATGATGTCGGTCTTCTCACCGAGGTCGTTTTGGACGTTCTAACGACCCACCCCGCCCACCCTGTCCAGGTCCAGGGGGAGGGGGAAGGGAGAGGGGTAGACCCTTCCCCGAAGGGGCAGAAGGGAAGAAGGAAACTCAACGAGATCCTCCCCCTCGCCATGTATTTCTCATCATGTTCCGCTGTTATTGTCCTCGTTTCCATCCACAGTGTTCCGTTCCCTCCATGTTGTTGATCCTCTTCTTCTTCCTCCTCATCGTCCTCATCCTCATCCTCATGCTCCTCCTCTTCCTCATCCTCCTCTTCCTCGTCCTCGTATTATTATTCCTCTTCCTCCTCTTCCTGATCTTCATCCTGCTCCTCCATCTCACTCCCCTCATCATCTCACGTATCATCATCATCAGCATCATCGTCATCAACATCAACAGCATCATCAGCGTCATCGCCATCATCATAATCATCATCAGCAGCATCATCATAATCCTCATCCTCATCGTCATCATCACCATCAGCATCATCATCATCGTCGTCATCAGCACCGCCATCTCCATCATCAGAAAAATCTGCATCTTCATCTGCATCTTCATCAGATCGTGGTCATCCTCGGCGTGATCATCAGCAGCAGCAGCATCAGCAGCAGCATCAGCATCATCATGCCATATCATGTTTCGGCCACCTGTGCCGCTGGGCCCCTTTCCCGGCGAAACAGGCGGGCAGCAGGCCCGTTCGTCGCCCCGATTTTCGGGGAGGCCAGGGGGGAGGGAAAATTGCCCTGGGCACCCTCCGCTGTCGTTGCCGGGCGCATGTGCCCGTCGCGCCAGGGTGTGGAGGGGGGTTATCCCCGACCGCACGGCGGCGAGGGGGAGGGGGGGGGCGACGAGGGTGCGTGCCACCTGCCTCCGGGCATGCGGGGATGACTCTGGGACCCATGCGCACTCGCACCGTTATCCCCGGGCGTGTGGTCGAGCGGGGATTCGGGGCCTCGGCCTCAGAGAGGCAAGATACTCAGGGCGGCACGAGGTGGCGCTGTCTGAGGCGCAGTGGTTCTGGTTTTTCCCGGAGCTGAGTGAGTGGTGCAGTGCGTGCTTGGTCAGGAGGCGTGTGTGAGTTGGCACTTGCGGGCACTGCAGTGGGCAGAGACCCCCCCGAGTAGCGGCACAGAGGCGTGTGGTTGCCGTTCCCCCCTCCTCGCCGCTCCCCTCCTTCGGGCACCTCGTGTTCAGTCTGCCAGTTGCCGCCGCCGGCTCCACGGCCGGGCCTCCTTCCTCCCCCCGCCTCCGCGGCCGCCCTCTGCTTTTCCGCCCGTCGTGGCGCTCCGCCCCCGGTGCGCCCCTCCCGTACCGACCCACGCACCAGCGTCCGCCAGGAGGTTCAACCGCAGGTCAGGATTCAGGAGGGGAAAGAACACACAGACACAATGAATCGCCGACCCCCAGGAAAGTATGGAAAAAGGTCGGAAGTGGGGGGGGGACGAAAACCCAGGAAATATCGAGAAGATGGGGGATCCTGGGATTGTGTGTATTTGTTTGTGGGTCCCTGGGCCCCTTTTATGCCCGCAGAGCCTGAGGAGAGGAGGCAACCTGTGCATCACCCATTGGGCCCCACAGGGGTGGCCAGGCACGCCGAGAGGGCAGCAGGAGTCAGCCTTGCCCAGGCGCCGGGCCGGTGCACTCACCAGCATCCATAATCAGCATCATCAGCAGCAGCAGCATCAGCAGCAGCAGCATCAGCACCAGCTGTTTCATCATCATCATCATCATCATCATCATCATCATCATCATCAGCAGCAGCAGCAGCAGCATCATTACCACCATCACCACCATCGCCATCGTCACTGTCATAGTCATCATCATCAGCAGTATCGCCACCATCATCATCATCATCGTCATCATCATCATCATCATCATCATCATCATCATCAGCAGTATCGCCACCATCATCGTCATCATCATTATGATCGTCATCATCATCATAGTCGGTATGCCCCCACGTTCTCCTGATCCACCTCCTGCCCCCTTCTTCGCCATCCGCACCCTCGTCATCATCCTGCGCCCCTTCTCCTGATCCCCCTCGTCCTCCTCGTCCTCGTCCTCCTCCTCCTCCTCCTGCCCCTCCTCCTCCTCCTCCTCCTCCTCCTCCTCCTCCTCCTCCTTCTCCTCCTCCTCGTCTCATTCCCGTCCTCCTCCCACCGTTCCTCCTTCTCCGCCTTGGATTCCGAAGCCGCAGGTGACGCTGCCGAGCCCGGCGGACATCGAGAAGCTCATCTGCGAGGTCGCGTCGCAGAAGCAGGTCGAGGACAGGGCCGTTGCCGAGATCTGCCAGGTGATCACGGAGAAGTTCCCCAACATCAAGTTCAACCCCGACTGCAAGACGGACGTCGAGGCCGTCTGGGACGCGGCGGTGGCCAAGTGCCCGCAGGCGCAGCTGACGCTGCCGAGCCCAGCGGACATCGAGAAGCTCATTTGCGAGGTCGCGTCGCAGAAGCAGGTCGAGGACAAGGCCGTTGACGAGATCTGCCAGGTGATCACGGAGAAGTTCCCCAACATCAAGTTTAACCCCGACTGCAAGACGGACGTCGAGGCCGTCTGGGACGCGGCGGTGGCCAAGTGCCCGCAGGCGCAGCTGACGCTGCCCAGCCCGGCGGACATCGAGAAGATGATCTGCGAGCTCGCGTCGCAGAAGCAGGTCGAGGACAAGGCCGTTGACGAGATCTGCCAGGTGATCACGGAGAAGTTCCCCAACATCAAGTTCAACCCCGACTGCAAGACGACGTCGAGGCCGTCTGGGACGCGGCGGTGGCCAAGTGCCCGCAGGCGCAGCTGACGCTGCCGAGCCCGGCGGACATCGAGAAGCTGCGAGCTCGCGTCGCAGAAGCAGGTCGAGGACAAGGCCGTTGACGAGATCTGCCAGGTGATCACGGAGAAGTTCCCCAACATCAAGTTCAACCCCGACTGCAAGACGGACGTCGAGGCCGTCTGGGACGCGGCGGTGGCCAAGTGCCCGCAGGCGCAGCTGACGCTGCCGAGCCCGGCGGACATCGAGAAGCTCATCTGCGAGCTCGCGTCGCAGAAGCAGGTCGAGGACAAGGCCGTTGACGAGATCTGCCAGGTGATCACGGAGAAGTTCCCCAACATCAAGTTCAACCCCGACTGCAAGACGGACGTCGAGGCCGTCTGGGACGCGGCGGTGGCCAAGTGCCCGCAGGCGCAGCTGACGCTGCCGAGCCCGGCGGACATCGAGAAGCTCATCTGCGGTCGCGTCGCAGAAGCAGGTCGAGGACAAGGCCGTTGACGAGATCTGCCAGGTGATCACGGAGAAGTTCCCCAACATCAAGTTCAACCCCGACTGCAAGACAGACGTCGAGGCCGTCTGGGACGCGGCGGTGGCCAAGTGCCCGCAGGCGCAGCTGACGCTGCCGAGCCCGGCGGACATCGAGAAGCTCATCTGCGAGGTCGCGTCGCAGAAGCAGGTCGAGGACAAGGCCGTTGACGAGATCTGCCAGGTGATCACGGAGAAGTTCCCCAACATCAAGTTCAACCCCGACTGCAAGACGGACGTCGAGGCCGTCTGGGACGCGGCGGTGGCCAAGTGCCCGCAGGCGCAGCTGACGCTGCCGAGCCCGGCGGACATCGAGAAGATCATCTGCGAGGTCGCGTCGCAGAAGCAGGTCGAGGACAAGGCCGTTGACGAGATCTGCCAGGTGATCACGGAGAAGTTCCCCAACATCAAGTTCAACCCCGACTGCAAGACAGACGTCGAGGCCGTCTGGGACGCGGCGGTGGCCAAGTGCCCGCAGGCGCAGCTGACGCTGCCGAGCCCGGCGGACATCGAGAAGATCATCTGCGAGCTCGCGTCGCAGAAGCAGGTCGAGGACAAGGCCGTTGACGAGATCTGCCAGGTGATCACGGAGAAGTTCCCCAACATCAAGTTCAACCCCGATTGCAAGACGGACGTCGAGGCCGTCTGGGACGCGGCGGTGGCCAAGTGCCCGCAGGCGCAGCTGACGCTGCCGAGCCCATCGGACATCGAGAAGCTCATCTGCGAGGTCGCGTCGCAGAAGCAGGTCGAGGACAAGGCCGTTGACGAGATCTGCCAGGTGATCACGGAGAAGTTCCCCAACATCAAGTTCAACCCCGACTGCAAGACGACGTCGAGGCCGTCTGGGACGCGGCGGTGGCCAAGTGCCCGCAGGCGCAGCTGACGCTGCCGAGCCCGGCGGACATCGAGAAGCTCATCTGCGAGCTCGCGTCGCAGTCGAGGACAAGGCCGTTGACGAGATCTGCCAGGTGATCACGGAGAAGTTCCCCAACATCAAGTTCAACCCCGACTGCAAGACGACGTCGAGGCCGTCTGGGACGCGGCGGTGGCCAAGTGCCCGCAGGCGCAGCTGACGCTGCCGAGCCCGGCGGACATCGAGAAGCTCATCTGCGAAGCTCGCGTCGCAGAAGCAGGTCGAGGACAAGGCCGTTGACGAGATCTGCCAGGTGATCACGGAGAAGTTCCCCAACATCAAGTTCAACCCCGACTGCAAGACAGACGTCGAGGCCGTCTGGGACGCGGCGGTGGCCAAGTGCCCGCAGGCGCAGCTGACGCTGCCGAGCCCGGCGGACATCGAGAAGCTCATCTGCGAGGTCGCGTCGCAGAAGCAGGTCGAGGACAAGGCCGTTGACGAGATCTGCCAGGTGATCACGGAGAAGTTCCCCAACATCAAGTTCAACCCCGACTGCAAGACAGACGTCGAGGCCGTCTGGGACGCGGCGGTGGCCAAGTGCCCGCAGGCGCAGCTGACGCTGCCGAGCCCGGCGGACATCGAGAAGATGATCTGCGAGCTCGCGTCGCAGAAGCAGGTTGAGGACAAGGCCGTTGACGAGATCTGCCAGGTGATCACGGAGAAGTTCCCCAACATCAAGTTCAACCCCGACTGCAAGACGACGTCGAGGCCGTCTGGGACGCGGCGGTGGCCAAGTGCCCGCTGGCGCAGCTGACGCTGCCGAGCCCGGCGGACATCGAGAAGATGATCTGCGAGCTCGCGTCGCAGAAGCAGGTCGAGGATAAGGCCGTTGACGAGAGCTGCCAGGTGATCACGGAGAAGTTCCCCAATATCAAGTTCAACCCCGACTGCAAGACGGACGTCGAGGCCGTCTGGGACGCGGCGGTGGCCAAGTGCCCGCAGGCTCAGCTGACGCTGCCGAGCCCGGCGGACATCGAGAAGATGATTTGCGAGCTCGCGTCGCAGAAGCAGGTCGAGGACAAGGCCGTTGACGAGATCTGCCAGGTGATCACGGAGAAGTTCCCCAACATCAAGTTCAACCCCGACTGCAAGACGGACGTCGAGGCCGTCTGGGACGCGGCGGTGGCCAAGTGCCCGCAGGCGCAGTTCACCGTCGTGGTGTGAGGAACAGGGGAGGGGGAGTTCGACCCCATCTGACTGAAATAGTTTGCGTGGGCTAGCCAGTCCTGGTGTGAGGACACCAGGCTGTTCCCTTCGTGTTTATCGAAGACGCCTTTGGCGAACCACCTCCGACCATACCTCCTTTCGAACGCCTATGTGACCAAACGTTGGGCCGAAGTCTTGCCAAGCTATTGGGCGAAGTGTTCCCCCAGCCGTCGTGGAAACCCTTCGGGGAACACCTGTGGGAGGAAGAGGGAGGAGGAGGAGGAGGAGGAGGAGGAGGAGGAGAAGGAGGAGGAGGAGGAGGAGGAGGAGGAGGAGGAGGACGACGAGGAGGAGGAGGAGGAGGAGGAGGAGGAGGAGGAGAGGAGGGAGGAGAAGCGGAGGAGAAGGAAAAAGAAGCCTTTTAGCGGCGTGCTAGCCTCCGTCTTGGGGTCCCTCTGGGCCGTCGTGGCGCCGTCTTTGGGCGCGTTAGGGCCCTGTTGGAGGTGTTTGGCTCCTTGGGCCGTCTCGGAGGCCTCTGGGGCCGTCTTAGGCAAACTTGGACCACATTGGGGGCATCTCGGCCACTATTGGAGACATCTTGGGGCCATCTGGGGCTCTCGAGGCAATCGTAGCAGTCTTGGAGACCATCTTGGCCGTCTTGGAGGCCATCTTGAGCAGTCTGGAGCGTGAAGACCGACGACCTGGGAAGTTTATGGGTCTTTCTGGGTGGAGGGCCAACGGGATAGACCTTTAATGCGCACGTTTGGGCGTCTGGCGAGACCAGCCGACGGCCCATTGGGAATCTGTTTCCCAAAATGGCCAACAACGACATAGAATCTGGCAAGCCGCGTATCCCTGGCAAGCCACAGGGGGCGGCGGATCGAAGACGTCTACGGCGAATCACCTCCGCCCCTTGCCTGTTGAAATCGCCCGTGTGGCCGAGCGTTGCGGCAAGAGCTCTGCCAAGCTATCGGACCATGTGTTATCCAGACCGTTGTGGAAACCTTTCGGTGAACACTTGGGGGAGGGTGGCTGGGAAGATCAGGGGGAGGAGGAGGAGGAGGAGGAGGAGGAGGAGGAGGAGGAGGAGGAGGAGGAGGAGGAGGAGGAGAAAGAGGAGAAAGAGGAGAAAGAGGAGAAAGAGGAGAAAGAGGGGGAGCGGGCATTCGGGGAGCGTCTGGGGGCACTCTTGGGGCCTCCTAGGAGCTTCCTGGGAGCCTCTTGGAGGCATCTTGGGGGCCTCCGTGGGCCTCTTGGGGGCCTTTGGGTGCTTTTCGGAGGCCTCTTGGGCAGTCTTAGGGCTCCGGCACGTCTGACGCTGCGGAAGCCGTTTGGGGTGCCTCTCTGAGCCGACTTGGAGCCCTCTTGGGGTGCTCCGGGGCCGTCTTGGAGGCCATCTCGGGCCGTCTTGGAGGCCTCGTGGGCCGTCTTGGGGCCCTCTTGGTCGTGGGTCGTTCTGGGGCCATCCTGGAGGCCTCTGGAGCGATTTTGGGGGCAATCTTTGGGGGCTCTTGGGCCGTCTCGGGCCGTCGACCGGCCGAAGAGAAGCAAATGCCCAAATCCTTCAAACACCGTTTTGGAAAATCCATGATTTGGGCCTCGTCGGGACTTCCCGGAGGCCCTCTATTGGAGGCCTTTGGGGCCTTCTTGGGAACCTCTTCGGGGCCTCTTGGGCCATCTTGAAGCCATCTGAGGCCGCCTTGTTGGGCTCCTGGCCCGTCTGACGCCGTCGGGAGCCGTCTTGGGGGCCCCTCTGGGCCATATTGGTGCTCTCTTGGGGTGCTCCAGGGCCGTCTTGGAGGCCATCTTGCGTCTTGGAGGCCTCTTTGGCCATCTTGGGGCTCGTTGGGGCCGTCTTGGAGGCCTCTTGGGCCAGTCTGGGGCCATCCTGGAGGCCTGTTGGGCGATCTTGGGGCGATCTTTGGGGTCTCTTGGGCCGTCGAAAGGCAGAAAAAAAGCAAATGCCCAAATCAGTCAAACATCTTTCTGGAAAATCCATGATTTGGGCCTCTTCGGGACTTCCTGGAGGCCCTCTTGGGGTCCTCTTGGGCCGTCTTGGAGACATCTTCGGGGCCTATTGGGCCGTCTTGGTGGCTTCTTGGGCGGACTTGGAACCATCTTGGACCCTCTTTGGCCGTCTTGGAGGCCATCTCGTGACATCTTGACGCCAAGATCGCGACTTTGTTGAGGATGTCCCTAGCAAGACGGCCGTTGGGGAGGCACGGCAACCACTATTGTCCGGGAGGCCAGCGGCACGCATTGGAGGCCCAGGGGAGAGTTCTTTATAGAACCAAAACAAAATCAGCAGGGTCAAGCACGCCAAGCACCTTTGTGGTGAATCAACAGGGGGCGGCGGATCGAAAGACGCCTACGGCGAATCACCGCCGCCCCCTGCCGTTTGGAATCGCCCATGTGGCCGAGCGTTGTGGCAAGATCTCTGCCAAGCTATCCGACCACGTCTTCCCGCAGCCATTGTGGAAACCCTTCGGCGAACACTTGGGGGAGGATGGCGGGGAGGATCAGGAGGAGGAGGAGGAGGAGAAGGAGGAGGAGGAGGAGAAGAAGGAGGAGCGGGCATCTTCGGAGCCTCACTGGGCACTATTGGGACCTCCTGGGAGCTTCCTGGGAGCCTCTTGGAGTCGTCTTGGGGGCCTCCTTGGGCCTTTGGGGGGCCTTTGGGCGGGTCTCGGGGGCCTCTTTGGCCATCTTGTGGGCCTCTCTGGGCCGACTTGGGCCCTCTTGGAGTGCTCCAGGGCAGTGTTGGAGGCCATCTTGGGCGTCTTGGAGGCCTCTTGGGCCGTCTTGGGTCTTGGGGCCCTCTTGGGGCCGTCTTGAGGGCATCGTGGGCCGTTCTGGGTCCATCTTTGGGGCCTCTTGGGCCGTCTCGGGCTGTCGGAGGGGCCCTCTTGGGACCGTCTTGGGGGCTTCTTGGGCCGTCCTGGGGCCATATTGGAGGTCTTTTGGGCGATCTTGGGGTCTTGGGGCGATATTTGGGGCATCTCAGGCCGTCGGAAGGCCGAAAAGAAGCAAATGCCAAAATCCTTCAAACACCTTTCTGGAAAATCAATGATTTGGGCCTCGTCGGGCCTTCCTTGAGGCCTTCCTGGAGGCCTTCTAGGCCTATTGGGCCGTCTTGGGGACCTCCTGGGGGCCATTTGGGCCGTCTAGGGCCACCTTCGAGCCATCTTGGGCCGTCGGAAGCCGGGCATCTCTGGGCCGACTTGGGGCTGTGTTGGGGTGCTCCAGGACCGTCTTGGAGGCGGGGCCGTTTTGGGAGCCTCTTCGGCAGTTCTGGGGCCATTTTAGAAGCTTTTTGGAAATCTTGGGGCGATCTTTGGGGGCTCTTAGGCCGTCTCGGGCCATCGGAAGGCCGAAAAGAAGCACCTGTGACAGCCCTTCAAAAACCTAAGGAAAATCCATAATTTTGGCCTCGTCGTGCCTTCCTGGAGGCCATCTTGGAGCCCTCTTGGAGGCCTCTAGGAGACATCTTGGGCTGTCTTAGTGGGCTCCTGGCCCGTCTGACGCCGTCGGGAGCCGTTTTGGGTGCATCTCTGGGCCGATTTCGGCCCTCTTGAGGTGATCCAGGGCCGTCTTGGAGGCCATCTCGGGCGTCTTGGAGGCCTCCTAGGCCGTCTTGGGGCCCTCTTGGGGCCGTCTCGGGGACCTCTTGGGCCGTTCTGGGGCCATCTTGGGGGCCGTCCTGGGCTGTCGGAAGGGAAAAAACAGCAAATGCCAAAATCGTTCAAACACCTTTCTGGCAAACCAGTGATTTTGGCCTCTTCGGGACCTCCTGGAGGACATCTTGGGCGCGTCTTCGGAGACTCTTGGGCCATCTTGGATGCCTCTCGGGAGACCTCTTGAGCCGTCGTGGTGGCTTCTTCGGCGGACTTGGAGGCAACTTGGGCCATCTTGGATCATCCTGGAGGCCAAACTGATGGAGGAGGATGGAGGAGGACGAGGAGGAGGATGAGGAGGAGGAGGAGGAGGGTGGAGAAGGATGGAGGAGGAGGATGAGGAGAAGGAGGAGGAGGAGGAGGAGGAGGAGGAGGAGGAGGGGGAGGAGGAGGGCGGGGAGGATTTGTTCCAGACGTTGAGGCAGTTTCCGGGCCTTCCGCGGGGTCGGGGCGCTGGGCCGAAGCCCCCGGGGGAGCGCTCCTCCTGGAAAAGAACCCTGACCAGAGGCCGCAGGATCCCGCACGCCGGGCACCCCTGTGGCAAGCCAGCAGGGGGGCGGCGGATCGAGTGGCTTCCGGCCAATTCCGCCACCGCGCCTGGATTGCAGGTCAGATGTTTCTTCGATGCGTGGTGGGGATCCTCTTGGGAGGCCTCTGGGAACGAACCCTCTTGGGGGCGGTTCTCGGGGTGCTTTGGGCCTCTCGCGGGCCTCCTGTTAGCGTCTTGGGGCCTGAGCTGCCTCTCGGTGGCCTCCTGGGGCTTCTGGGGGGCCTCTTGGGGGCCTGCCGGCGGTCTCGGGGGTCTTCTTGGGGCTCTGGGCCGTATGGAGGCCCTCTCGGGGGCCTCCTGGGCAGTTTCGCGGCGATATTGCAAGTCCCTTGAGCTGCCTTGAAGCGTCAGAAGCTCGAAATGGAGACAACGTTAAAATCCTCAAACAAACCTCGGGAAATCAGTGATAGTTGCCTTTGGGACTCCGCTTCACGTGGGGCACTCTTGGGGCATCTTGCGAGCCTCATGGGCCGTCTTGGGGCCATCTTCGGCGTCTTGGAGATCTCTTGGGCCATCTCGGGGCTCTTCTTGGACCGTCTTCGATGCATCTGGGGACCCTCCTGGCCCCCGCTTGCCTCCAGAAAAGTCACGCAAGAACAGACACGCGGGAAGCCCCAGGAGGTACGCGACACGCCCGAAGAAATCTGTGAATGTTGGGTTCGGGCCCTGAAATTCTTTGAGCTGAGGACGGAGGGCGCAAAGGACTTGAGGACACTCCAATTCAACTCATGCCTCGCGGCATGGTGGCGGGTATCAAATGTTGCGCGCCGAGAGTCCTCCCTCACGTGCTCAGTTGTTGGGGGTTGGTGTGAACATGTGTGTACGGTGACCTTTTTTCAGAAATCCTGTTTCGTGTCGCGCGTAGCGTCCGTCCCAAATTAAGGCTCGTAATGATCAAGTCGTCTTGCTACAGTTCCTGTGCTGAGCGTTGGGGCGGTGAGTCAGTGTCGTGGGGCGTTGTCGTACGATGGCGTGCAATGGTGTTGTGTTGTGGAGCGCACTGTCAGCCGAATGGTACTTACACCAGCAAGTCGCACGCATAGCCAATGGGAGTCGAGTGTCGACATCACACATGGATCAGATGTGAATCATGGTCGTGATTCCTGATGCCGTGGTGTCGCGAAACTGCCATATCGCGGAGTGCGATGTGGTGTCGTGCATTGTCGCGTTGTCACGTGGCACTGTTGTGAAGCCTCTAGGAATCGAATGAGGATGACGATGCGGCTCGTGATGATTAAGTGTCGATGATTACGACGTTGATGATTGCGATGGTCATCACGTGCTGTGTCGTAATGCTGTGTGGTGTCTTGTTTGAGCAACTGCGGGATATTCCAGGCAGTATTAAATCAAACAACGTGTGACACAGATGTCAGTCAAGTACGACGAGTGTGCACTGAATGTCGTTAGCATGCTGACATCACAAGTGAAACAAGCTTGAGACCATTGCGAACCAGCCATATATCCAATGAGAAGCAACATGTGATGTGTAATGTCGTTTGTGGTGTCGCAGTTTGGTATGGCGCCGTGCTGTGTCTTATGACGCAGCACGGTTTGACAGTGTAACGTGGTGTCGCGGTGGCCTTTATGCCTCACGTGTGTGAACGAATTGGTGGTGGCGATCCGGTTGACATGGATGATGGCGATGGGAATTAGAATGATTCGAGTGAATCAGATGCGTATTGCTCTCCCGCTCTCTCCTTGCAACGCGGAACAAGTGCGGACCAACAATCCACGCACACATCGATGACAAGGAATCGGATAGTGACGAAATGTGAATCGAACCAACGTGTGTAGTGGTTGTTGTGCGTGTGGTTCAACTGTTGGTGTTAATTGCAGCTCCAACTGGAAGACGCTCCCCACCCCTGATATCATCATTGGCCACAAGGTGTTCCTGTCCGCCGCACACACATTAGATACTGCTTTCTATTATCCTCTGACTCGTAACGGTCGTTACCCAGGCCAACCGCCCCCTCCCCCCCCTGGGTGATGGTAATGATCGTACGCAGGGGAGGGATTGGACTCCCCTCCCTCGTGCTGGTGCACGCGCGCAGACTACCCGACGTGCCCCACCCTGCCCAGGCGTTGCCGCTGCACGGGGCCCCACCCTGGAGAGACAGCCGTCACCAGAAACAGCAAGCAGCGTACTACATCTCTTCCCTCCGCTCCCTCGGGAGTTCCCTTTCCTCATGGGCGCAGCTTCGCATCCCCGTGGCATCGTCAACTCTCCCTGCGACGGGCCTGGCGTGTAGCTCCCGCTGCGTGAGCCCGCCTTTTCCACTGGGCGGACGCGCGCGGCACCACAGCGCTACATTTTGAGCCGGCCCAGCCGTTTGAATCTGGAGCGCCCTGCCGGACGAGAGCGGCACGGCATCGCGTGCTACACAGACAGCTTCTACGTTGCCGCAAAAGTGGTATCACGAGCGGCGGCCGCATCCATGCCCACGCTCTCGCGGTCTGCGTTCTGGAGCGCGATCCCGTGGACAAGCCGTCGCGTGGGCACATCCCGCGCGGGGCAGCCGCAACAAGAGCGCCCCGTAGGCGCGGGGTCGCGGCCCAGGAGGCCGGCCCAGGAGGCCGTGGGCACGGTCATGGCTTCCGCCCGCGAAATTGGGGGAGAGGGCAGAGAGAGCTAGACTCCTCCTCCTCCTCCTCCTCCTCCTCCTCCTCCT
>CAUYUJ010017782.1:362500-450000 GCA_963575745.1 Prorocentrum cordatum
GGGGAGGGGGCCAGAGCCAAATCTTTCACACGCCTTGTCACCCCTGGCACGCTGGGGTTGGCGAATTCTCGTTTCAGCGCCGCGCACGGTCGTTGTGCAAGCTGGCAACAGCACGGACGGAGGGAGGATGTCTCTCAAGAGGTCGCTCTCGCCTTGGAGCCTCGAGCTGTCGTCTTCAGAGTTCGCAACTGCTGCACGAAAAGAGCGACTGACTCTCTGAGAGGGGATCCAGCCTGAGATTTAGAGCCGGCGGGGGGTCTGATGTGGCCAATCGTCGGTTCCGGCGTGCAGGAAGGGGGGCAAGGTCCGAGGTTCTCGGTTCCGACAGATTTTTTGTTTTTTTGAAGTCCAGGGGCAGTTTTCGGGCCCTGGGATCGTCAGAAATTGATCCAGGGTGAAAAACTACACCAAATGGACCTTCATGCGTGCCCCCCCACGCAGTACAGCGCCTCGTGGCCCCACAGGGAGCTCCACCGAAGGTCCCAGTGCTGCCGCCCGCATGCGTCCCCCCAGGGAGGAGTCTGGGTGCCGATCTTGAACGGACTTGGCCTCATCCCGTGCTCCTGACAGGCTTCCTCGGGCCCCAACCAGTTCAAGCCCGCCGGCCGCCTCCAAAGTGAGACTACACCATGCTGCGCTTTCCGCAGACTGAACATGCTACACGGACGAAGGGCGATTCCTTCTCGGATCGGGGCTCTCGCTTGATTTTGGTCTTGACCATAGAAATGCTGGTCAGATATCGGCAACGGGGTCGTCCGGTGCCCCCACCCCAGTATGAGGTGTCGGGCCCCCATGGGCCGGGCAACCACGTCCGGCGGCCCAATCAGGTGCCCAGACAGCACAGGATGCCTTGAGGGCGACCCGAGTGCATTTAAGCACGCTTCCAAGCCCTGAATTATTTTGCGTTTTGCGTGGGTTATGTCGCCTTGTCCTCTTCCTTCTCCTCTTCCTCCTCCCCTCCTCTTCTTCCTCCCCCTCCTCCAATACTCATCCTGCTCCTGCTTCCCCCCATCGTCCTCCCTCCTCCATCCCTCCGCCCTCTCCTCTCCCCTCTATCCTCCTTCCTCCCCTCCCCCAGTCCTCCCTATTCCCGCCCTCCCCTCTTCCGCCGTTTCCATCTCCTCCGCGTGCTCTTTCTCTTGCTCCTGATCTTCACCATCATCCTCCTCGTCCTTCTCCGTCCTCCCTACTTCTTCCTCCCGCAACCCGCCTTCTGTCCTTCTCCAGCCGTGCCTCCATCCTCCGTTTTCCTTTGCTTGGCGGCCCGCGCCAACTGCTCGTGGCGATCAAGACCCACCAAAGGGGGCACCGTCGAGTTCGAAGGCGGTGTCGAGGGCCTGGGTCACGTACACGTGCCGAGTGACACTCAGGCAAGTACGGTAGGTTGGCGTCGTGTCGACCTGCGGCCACCCCGCCGCCGGCGTTCCGCGTTGAACGCCGCCGGCGACCCAGAATCGGTCGATGCTGAACGATCTGACGGTTCGGAGGCGGCCGACCGTTCAAGGTCGAACGATCCCCGCAGTCGGCGCGCCACGAACTTCCCGTACAGAGGGTATTGCTCGAAGAAGGAAAACGCCACAAACATAAATCGTTGGCGCTCCGCGCGGGTTGGAGCGCCAAAAGTTTATACTTTATGCCATTTGTGATGTTTCTTCTGTTGTCGTGTTTCTGCACACTTCAGCTTCGGCTCCAGCTGCGGATGCACCGTGAAGCGCCTCCGGGCCAGCTCGCCCGTGTCGTCTTTTTTCCGCTAGTGCGGGTGCTCCCTCCGCCCCCCCCGCCCGCCCTGCACCCCGCCCGCGGCCTTCCTCCCGTCCAGACGTTGCCTGGAACTTCGAGGTCCGTCGAGGGCCGCCGAAGAAGGTCGAAAAGGTCCAGAAACTGTCCGCCGCAGAGATCTCCCAGCACTGCATCCTCCTCGGAGCCGGAAGGACCAATTGAAGCCGCTCGAGACCTCTGTGCCTTTTTCCCACGCCTTGATTCCGAAGACGTCCGAAGACAGTCCCCCGCAACGAAGCCTCGAACACCTCATCCTCCTCAGGGCCGAGTAAGGCAGCCAGAGTCGCTCGAGACTTGTTGTCCTCTTCCGCTTCGTCGTTCCATAGAGATGAACCCTTCTCGTTGCTCCAGCGATCCCTTTGACACTTGCTCTTAACGTGTAGCCCAGAGATTTGCAGCCCCAGCGCTAATACGAATGGTGGACAAGTGGTTTTGAAAGTGGGGTTATCGTCTCTGCTCAGCACATGTGCGTTTGAAAAGTGTGCAGCCGCTTCCCCGGGTGGAGTGAAGTCGTTTGCAGATGCGGTCATCTTCTCAGCGCCGTGCCAGGTCGTCTGGCAAGTTCGTAACCGCTACATGGGTGGGGGGGGGGGTACAAATGGCCCCAGCGCCGCACACATCTGACTCAACTATACACCCTGGCAGAAGAAGGCCCCACGCATCATAAACCGATAACGAGTGCCCTGCACAAACGGGAGAGCACACGAGGCGGCCATGTCAAAGATCAGATGGTATACTACAGTGGAGATTCTTGTCAAGAAACACCCTGCTTGCCTCCAGGGTGCCCCGGGTTTCTTCGGATTCGATGCTTCTGCGATGGAAAGCGCGACGTTCCCACACCAGAGATCAATAGACGCCCTGGGGTCTCAGGGTTGAGTTTCTGATTGAAGGTTTCTTGTGGACTGGCCTCCACTGGACTACAAAGAGGGTCATGCGGGAGAGTACTGTGCACGAGCACCTTCCAGCGGCGGTGGGGATGGCGACGACGCGGGCGCCCGGCGGCGACGCGGGGAGCGCGGGCGGGTCGCTCAGGAAGACGGCCTTCGTCGTTCGTCGTCGGTCGTCGTCGTCTTCCGGTCGTCGTCGCCGCCGTCGTCGTCGTCGTCGTCTTCCTCGGTCGTCGTCGTCGTCGTCGTCGTCGTCGTCCGTCGTCGTCGTCCGTCGTCGTCGTCGCCGCCGCCGTCGCCGCCGCCGTCGCCGCAGGGCTGTGCCTCGCGGCAGGGCGGCGACGAGGGGCGCCAGCGTTCAAGGCTGCGACGCCCTTTGGCGTGGCGTCTCGGGCTTTGGGGCCCGCAGAGGAGGAACCAGGGCGCGAAATCCGTGCGGATGGCGGGATCGACGGCGCCCCCAGAGATCTGAGCGCTGCATTTTTTTCACACCAGGCGTTTTCGCCTGGTTTCGGACCCCGGGGCCATCACAAATCAATCCAAATCGATAAACGTTGCAGGAACATGGGGTCTAAGGCTCGGGTGGTGATTTTTCGTTTTCGCGGCGTGGCGTACTTTTCACAATGTCGGATCTCAGGGACAACGTTTGCTGGGCCTCCGAGTGCAAGATTGAAGGGGTCACCCGATGGTAGAAACCGGTGCCTAAGTCGCCAAGGCATGAGCTTGCCTTAGATCAGCTGCGTACGCATCCGAGCGGCACTCCTAGTATATCGCGAGTGCCCACGTTGCCCTTGCCAGGAGCACCCTGGCCGTTCTGAGCACTGGCCTGCAGTTGCGGGCTGGAGCTGACCTTTCTAGTTATCACCATGCGTCTCGCGGTTGGTGGACACGGTCCAGCTGGCTAGCTCCAGGCTCGTGTCGTGTGTGTTCGCGCAGGCATAATTTGGTTTCAGATGTTCCCTGAAGTTGGTTACCGTGCAGCATATTGCCCCTTCGTTGCACATGCATGCTCGATAGAGCCACTGGGAGTCGGGCTGCTCCCTATCCTGCCCACTGCCCATGCACATTTTCAACTCTCGCGCGACTTGACCTACACCATGGCTCGAGCCATTTCGGCACCAGTTTTGATCCCGGTGGGGAGCGCCACAGCGGCGGGACGCCATGGGCCGCGGGGGTGCCGTGGCAGCCAGCGAGGGGCTGCGCGGGCAGCAGGCTCGTTGGGCGGCTGCCGGCGCCGTCGCCGCCGGCGCGGCGGCGGGGTCCGTGGCCAGGCCTCTCCGAGGGCTCGCCTTCTCGGCCGCGGCGGCGCCGCCAGCGTCCCAGGCCTGCGGGGCACCGCCCGCCCTGGGCTCGCAGCACGATGGTGCCGCGGCCGCCGCCAGCCAGGCATCCGTATGAAGTCGGGCATGTCAGGGGCAACGATAGGGGGGGGATAGGCATAGGGGGGGCATGCATCGACCCCCAATCGCCCACTGATCGCCGACAGGGGTCCGATAGCCTCAACCCGCCCAGGAAGGTGCGGATTCGCTATCGGGGGCCTATCGCCGATCTATCGGCGATGTATCGCCGATTCCAGGTCGATGCATCCCTCCCTATGCGTTTTCTCCCTTATCATTGCCCCTCACATCCGTACGAAGTCAGGCATGTCCCTCTGCAGGAGGAATATTCAAAAGTAGGCCAAAAATAGTCTGGGGGCGATGCTTCTACTGTGTGTGGGGGGCCTATGTTTGCATGTGTTTCGACTGTGTTCCCTTTTTCTGCCCAAGGCCACCTTCAGGAGGACATGCCCGACCTACCATCAGTTTCGTTCCACCGATCCCCATCCCCACAGGGCCATGGCACCTCGGCCCCCCCATCCCGCCCCCCCCAGTCGGGGATGGGCCGTGCAGAGCCCGAGGGGAGCAGCATGCATCCCCGTCGAGGTGGGTACAGCTGGCTCGAGAGTTGAGGGTAACCCTCTCGGCATCGCTCGGACGTGTGCATTCTTCCTTCGGCGAGGACCATCGAGGAGCATCCTTGATCATTTGGCGAAAAAACCACGCACGAAACCGGAAAAAGCACAGGGAATGGACGTCCGAGCGATGGCGAGCCCTGGCGCTGGGGGGGGTACCCTTCTGCGCTTCGAGCTTGGGCTCTCTGCCTTGCAACGATCTTCACTTGGGATGTCGACGTGGGGCCTCGGGCCTCTGGCGAAGGGGCGCTCTTGCGGCCATGCTCCGACTGTACATCATGCAGGTGGGGGCAGCCAGACCGGGCTGGGACGAGGATCGCTCCGTTCCAGAGCGTTCCAGAACGCTCTCGGAGCGTTCCGGAACGCTGTGGAAAGGCCGCGGCGCCCGAGACATCTTCCAGAGCCGCCGGATCTCAGAGATTCTCCCAGACATGCGACGTCCTGATTTTTTCATGACGGCGTCCCCGGAAGTCCAGACCCTTTCCCCGGGACCAGTTTTTCATCTTGAGTCGTTTTGTTGACGGTCCGCGGGCCCGGAGAGGGCCCCCAGGGGCCGAAAACAACGACAAATGTGCCGCCTTGATTTTTCAAACGACGCGATCATGTCTGGGCTCGCTTCCTCCCCAGCACTTCCTTCCATCCTCGTCCTGGCCTCTTCTCACATAGAGGGATCGATTCCACGATGCTCCAGGCAGGCCGCGGCCCCACTGGCAGCGCCGCGGCGGTCCTGGCCGCCTCGTCGCTGGCGGCGGGGCTGGCGGCCGGGCGCGCGGGCCGCGGCCGCCCCGCGCGTGCGGGGCGGGCCCGCGGGCAGCCGCTGGTGCGCCGGCGGTTCTTCAACTTCGGCGAGCCCGCGCCGGAGGTCTCGTCGGGTGTTGCTATACTATAGGAGTGCCCCTGGGCCAAGGTGTCCCCGGGAGGGGCTGGCCCAGGCGGCCTCCAGAGCACCCCTCACGAGGCCCAGAGGGCCCCAGGGGGTCCAAGATGGAGCGAAACGCTGGGGGCGCCTTGTGCCAGGGGTACTTCTAGCAGCACCTGACATCGGCACGATGGACATGGTCGGGCGGGTGGTGATGGGGGGTGACTTCATGGTCACGGGCGAACACCGGTGTAAAACAAAAATCTGCTCGCCGTCGGGGGCGCCTGTCCCAGGGCGGCTGGAAAGTTTATGGCCCTACGGTGGCACGTCAGGGTACTTGAAACTGTCCAGCCGCCCTGGGACAGGCGCCCCCGGTGACGGAATATGTTATACCGATCTTCGCCCGCTAATAGTGGGGGATGGAGAGAAGGGCCCTTCAGGGCCCCCTTTAAGTCCTTGCTGGCTCCAACCGGGACCCTACACGGCCCCTTTAGGGTCCTTGTCTTCACCCCCATCTGACTAGGTCACCCCATCATCACCACCCGCCCGAAATGGGTACGAAAAGAATCGGTACGAAGACCGACAGCAGTTCCTGCCCATTCTAAACAGGGTTCGCTGTCGGTGTCGCCGCGGACGCTGTCCACTGTAGGCAGAAATCGCCTGCCCCCCACCACGGCCGCTATCGAATTTGGACCACGTTCGCTGTTGGGCATCGTGCCCAGTGCTTCTCCGTGCCCACGTGGGGCGTCCCTAAAGGTAGACCCCGACGATCCTGGCCGGGTGGCGATGTGCGGGGAGTACCAGAACAACATGGGACCCAGCGCGGCGGCGCGCAAGAAGGGGCGGAGTGCGAGGGGGCGACACCCTGAGAAGTCACCACGTCCCGTACAAAAAAGGCCATGCTGCCTTCCAAGAGGCCTTCTCGGAAGCCCCTGCTGACAGGGAGGAGTCGAACTTGACGCGTTGTTTCGTAGCCTTCTCAACGCCCTGTCGGCGCCGACGACGACGACGACGATGATGATGACGACACACGACGACGACGACGACGACAACGACGAAGGCGACGACGACGACGACGACGACGACGACGACGACGACGACGACGGCGACGACGACGACGACGACGACGACGACGACGACGACGACGACGACGACAACGGCGCGACAGACGGCGACGAGGAATCAGAGGACAGTCCTAGCCCGCTGGATGACCTTTCCGAGTGGGACACGGCGGAAAACATGGACCGAGGTGTCCGGTAGGTTCACGTCGTGTCGACCAGCGGCGACCCCGCCACCGGCATTAAACGGTGAACGCCGCCAGCAATCCAGAATCGGTTAATGTTGAACGATCTGACGTTTCGGAAACGGCCGATCGCTCAATTTTGAAGGATCCCCGCAGTGTCAGAAACGAACGCCGAAGTTGGCACTACACGAACTTGCCGTAATGCTTGTGGGCGTCATGCGCGTGGGGTCGCAAGGCCTGCCAGGTGCGGCAGGTTCACCACCGTGTGCCACGCGCGGCAGTTGCGCCAAGCGCGTCAGTTGAATGGAGTTCTCCAGATGCACAGCCTCCTGCGGCTGATTTACCGCCCGCACCGATGCCCAAAGACGTCCTGGCGCCGTCCATGCTGTTCGCGTCACAGGGTCTCTCTATTGGAGTGGCGGTCATGGCCCACGCGGGGTTGCACAGCCCCGCTGGGTCATGGGGCCAACACAGAGTCACACCAGCCCCGTTGGGCTCCCGAGGGTCCCCCCGAGGGCCTCCGAGAGGGTCACACGACATGCCCGCCAACACGGACATGTGATTGCCGCAAGTTGGCAACGCTACAAAACGGACGCGGCTTCCTCGAACTGTTTGAAATTTTGAGCATTCCTCCTGTGAAAGCATGTGGAGATCATTGAACGCACACAGTTGAGCGCTACTGAACACGAGAAGGTGTCCGCCAGCTCCACCATTACTTTGGGCCCTCTGGGAGGACTTCACGCAGCCTCTTGGGGTAGGGAAACAGGTCGCCTTGGGCTGAGCAAGTTTTTGGCACCTGGTCCTGCTCACCTTCTGGGGCCAAATCTGATGAAATCTCACGGCTGTTGAAGATTTGTGGGCCCTGGGAGGTTCATGCGCCCCACCCCGAGAGCGCCCAGAAGCTCCCAGAAATTCCAGCCCGTCGGGATACCCCTGGGGCATCCCACTACGTGCTCAAGGCACGGTGGCGAAGTCCTACTACATTCTACAAGCGCTGCATTAGCCCACAAGAATGCAATCGGCGTTTCCTCATCGCCGTTCTCCTCAAGCTCCTCCTCCCCTTTGTCGTCCCCATTCCTTCTCCTGCTTCTCCACCTCCAAGTCCTCCCTCCCCTTCCTTTTCCCCCCTCCCCCCCCAGGAGGCCCAGACAGGGCGGAAAAAGCGCAGCCAAACCCGAGGGTCCAGAGTCGCCCTGCGCACCCCCTTCGGCGCGCCGCCGGCCCATCGTGTACGCCAAGGAGGGTCCCTTCGGCTGGGCGACGGTGGCCCAGCACTCCGCGTCGGAGCAGGACGGCTTCTGGCCTGGCGGCGCGCCACCCGGAGAGGCGCGCGGACCGCACCGTCGCTTGTCGTTCGACGCCCGTCGGCGAGGAGGAGGAGGACGACGACCAGTATAAACCCAAGATTCATCAACGATATTGGAATAAACCCTCCCTCCAAGCTCCCTCTTCATAGACCCCTACAACGCTCCATTTCCATTGAGCGCCTCGTTGGAAGACATCCATTTGAAGACCCTGACGCATGCTAAAACATTGTTCTCGGGACATCCAACGCCACGGGTCAACCTGACAGTTGCGTGTTGACGATCCTGAACCGCGCCCGAACGCCATTCTTGGGACTTCAACACCGCGAATGAACGTAACTGTTGCGCCCGCCTAGTCCTGAATCGTTTCAAACCATCATGTCTGGTACGCTGATGATGGGAATCCGTGAAAGTCTTGTACACTCTACTAACGAATCTGCACTCTTGCTAAGGCGGGAGCCACATGTTGAAAAGGAACCGCCCTCAATCCGTGAAATTCCTGATACTTTTGAATACGAATGCGCGCGGCGCTAAGGCGAGAGCCACATTTTGATAACGGGTTCCATTCAATCAGTGAAACTCTTGCAAACGAATGTGCGCGGCGCTACAGCGAGAGCCACATGTTGAAAACGACCCGCCCTCTATCTGTGAAATTGTTGTCCATTCTGAAGCTTTAGGATCATGAATGGTGAGGAAGTCTCACGCGAAACGCCTGGATCGCCCTAAAAACTAGCTACGGGGTGCGACAGCGAGAAGTTATTCGTAAGGAAAAGGAATGGAGGAGGAGGAGAAGGAGGAGGAAGAAGAGGAGGCGTCGTCGATCACGATGGCGACGCTCGGACTCGCCACTCGAGGGCACACACGGCAGCGCCTGTTCGTGACACGGGCCTCCGTACAACGTCCGGCATGGCTGGCGCTCTTGCCCGCCCGTCGTTTGCTCCCCCCTATGCTTGCCACTTCTACTCTTTCCGCTCCGCTCCCATCATCAGCTGCCCCAGGCTCCCGCCCTTCAATCGAAGAACCATCAACTGCGTAAGCATAAACGTTCGGAGCTCCACGCGGGTTGATCGGATCTGCGCTGGAACCCCTTGACAGCGCTTCCGTCGCCGCCCCTGGCACGTTCCGCTCGCCAGAGAGGGGGGGGCCGGCGCAGATCCGAGAAATCCGCTCGGAGCTACGACAGTTTGTGCTTACGCAGTTTGTTCGTATCTCTATTTGCTGCCTCTCTTCCACCCATGCTCGCCCCCCTCCGCGCATCATCTCCCCCTCGTCCACCCAGCAGGCCGTGTGACCGAGTGCTGTGCGCTGGCCCCTTCCTTCCGCTCGCCCGTGGCCCGTGGCCGATCCGGCGAGCCGTCTCGTGAAGGGGCGCTCGCCTGCGAGCGCCAGAGGAGTTGCCACCTCTTCCTCCTGGCATCGCTCGGACGTGTGCTTTTTTTCTCGGCGAGGACCATCGAGGAGCATCCTTGATCATTTGGCGAAAAAACCACGCACGAAACCGAAAAAAGCAAAGGGAATGGACGTCCGAGCGATGGCGAATCCTCGGCGGGAGGCTCGCGGGAGGCGGCGGCAGGAAAGCCAGGCCGCCTCCGCCCGCGGCAGCCGGCGGAGGCCCGCGGAAGCAAGTCGGGCGGGCGGTCCACACGGGGGGTGGCCCACACGGGGGGTACAGAAAAAAAAGGGCCCCCGAGGGGATTCGGTGCCCCTCTGGGGCACCAGCCGGCTCCAGGAGGGGCCCGAGAGGGCCCCTTTGTGGAGCCTTTCTCTTCACCCCCCTCCTCCTCCACCTCCTCCTCCTCCTCCTCCTCCCCTTCCTCGTCCCCCTCCTCCTCCTCCTCCTCCTCCTCCTCCTCCTCCTCCTCCTCCTTCTCCTCCTCCTCATTCCCCATTTGGGCAACCCCCCCTTGCCGCCCGCCCGAGCAGAAGGATGCGCCCCCAAGAGATGGCAGCATTCTTGGGCCCAGGGTTTCCAGGATCGGCCACGCGCTGCCAAAGCGAGCACGCAGGGGCAGGGCCAGCGGGCCGGCCGCCCGCCCTGCCCAGCGGAGGCCCTCTCGGGAAGCACCGCGCCCCCGGAAGCCGTGGGGGGGTGAGGGGGGCAAGCAGTGGCGAAGCGTCCTGGCTCGCCCATGGGCCCACCAAAGAATGTTCCAAGAACCTCTTGTGGTCTGCACGGAACGTTCTAAGAACTTTTCTGGCCGAGTTCTGGGAACATTGCTTTTGTGTTTAGAACAGCTCTGGGTTCTAAGAGAATTCCGTGGTAGGCAAATAGGAGTGCCAGGACGGTTGTTCCCTGCTCAAGGAGGGACTTCCTCGGAGGGCCGCTCCCGACACAGCGCTATTCCCCTTGTGCTGCGCGCCGCCAACATTCAACTACGCGTAATAGTGACCCTTCGCCGGAGTGACCTTTGGTGCGGGCTCACCGGGGTCCCCCCGATCGCTGAGCGCGATGCGATAGCGGCTGCTTGCGCGCTTGGGGATTTGGCCACCTTGCACCCCCCCTGGTCCGCGCACTGAAGGTCACTCTTGCCTAGGGCCACCTTCACGTCTCGCCGACACATGTGCTCGTTGCTCCTCTGGGCCCTCCCCCCCTCTCTCCCTCCCCCGAGATCCGGCGTCGCGATGAGCAGCGAATGTCGCGCGAAGTCACGGCCGGAGCTGTCGGCGCCCCCCCTCTGTGGCATGCGTCGAGGGCCGAGTCGATCCATGAGGGTACCGGGGCCCAGAATCGGAGCAGCCACGTTCCCCGTGGTCTCGTCGCAACCCCCAGATCTGAGGACACCCTCCCTCGCGACCCAGTCTTCCGATCTTAGATCTCACCGCACGCGGCATTCGGGTATCTCGGCCCCTTTCCCCGGCATCAGTTCTTCGCACCTGGTCGTTTCCTCAAGCCCGAGGCCCGAAATTGGCTTCCAAAAGCCCGAAATTGCGAAGAACCGTGCCGTCCGTCTCGGTTTCTGTTCGAGCCGCCAAGTGAGCGACGCCAAAAACGGGTTCATCTTCGCCGCCATTGGCGCGCAAGCTGCCCGCGTAAGGTCGCGCGTGTGCGCACTCGCTTCCAGTGTAGCGTGCCGCGCAGGCTGCCCGCGCAAGCCGCGGCGTAAGGTCGCCATGTCCTCTCGTGTAAGACCCGTCGCCCTCCTCCTCCTCCTCCTCCTCCTCCTCCTCCTCCTCCTCCTCCTCCTTCTCCTTCCGTAGCCATTTTGGCTCAAGCCATTTTGGCTCAAATTGGCACGCCATCGCGAGCGCAGCGTGGATACCGCTAGTCCCGGCCAGCCCCAACTGTTTTGCAGCCACGCCCAGGGACGAGCTGCCGTCCACTCCTGCGTTCCATCCTGGCGTTGCAGGCCGCCTTTCATATTGCTGTGTGTCTCGTGCAGAGCATCCAGCCCGTCTCGAGCCCAATGCCGAGCCTCCATATTTCCGCATCGTACGCAGTGCCGTGCTCCCCTATCGAGACATCGTGTGCTGCTCCGACCCAGTCAACGAGATTCAGTCAAGTACGCGGTGGTCCTGCAGTGCACCTGACCAGTGGCGAATCGTTGAACAGCACCTCGATATCCGTTGTCAGTACTACAACATCATGGCCGCCGCTTCCTCGGACAGGGACGACCAATCCAACGGCTCCACGTCCCGCAGTCGCAGGGAGGACCATCACCGACGCCACGAAGATTCTCGCTGCGACGAACGACGTAACGACGACCGCCAGCAGCGACGGGAAGAACCCCGTACAGATGGCCGACGCGCTGCTCGCGAGCTCCTGGAACACCGTGGCAACACAGGATTCAGCTGTCAAGGCCCCGCAGGTGCTCCTCAGCAGAAACCCCGTGCAGCAGGTCGAGGCTCCGTTCGCCATCCACCGACTCCGACACGCAGGTCAGCCAGATCAGGAGGATGTGCTGCACCCGAAGACCCCACCGTGGCCATGGAAGAGAGCGCGAAGCCACCCCATGGCCCTGCTAATCATGACTCCCTTCAGGGCGACGCTGACCCATGGGCCAACGCCAAGTACATCGAGCAGCAGCTGGGGCCCGCAGCCGCCGAACAACTCGCCCGTGATATCGAAATGGCTCCTACCTTTGCTTCCCAACCTGCTGCTGCGCCAGCCACTCCAGTCACTGGACACGCTACTCCTGGATCACAACACGAACCACATCATGCACACCAAGAACGACATGGACCTCTACCTGGGATACCCGAAGACCTGGATGTCGCTCTTCGAGAACCCTTGCATCGACAAGTCGCCACTGCCGCCTCCCGAGTTCAAGAACAAGCTGACCTGCTCCTCGCTTAATATCGTGAAAGCGTCCGCCTTCTCGTTCAACAACAAGTTAACGCCGAGTGGATGTACTCCATACGAAGTCGCTCGCACTCGCAGAGAACAAGACCGCCAGGCTTCAGAGCAGCAGCGACTGTGGCAACAGATCGACCAGGTGCGCGACACTCTTGCCCTCGCAGAAGCTCAGACTCCGATCGCAGACCTCAATCGTCTTGTCGAATGGGACTGTCAGCCTGATCCGACGCTCTTCGTCGTGGGCTGCCAGCGCCCCCCGGCTCCGAATGCGGTTCTCAACGACCTCCAGGAATGGATTGCAGAAGCCACCCTCCAGTCTAAGCGCGTGGAACTACTCGGAGATGGCGAACCTGCCCGCCGCTTCGCCCGACAAGTCAAAGGAGACAGTGCTGTCGCAGTACCCCGCGCGCTGGCCCCCTCGCGCGCAATGCGCAATGCAGCTGGCCAATGGAAGCGGTTTACCTCAACTGACACAACAGGCCAGCCAGTTGACATCTACATTAACCCCGACCAGCACCCCAAGCAGGTCAGAACAGAAGCCCAGACCAAGAAGCTCCTTCAGCTATCGCGGCAGCGCTACCCTCGTCAGCGGCGGAGGGCTTTCGGCACCAGGGGAGAGATCCAGTGCGACTCCACGCCCATCGCCAAAATCATTAACCGTGGCCAGGCAGACCCCTTCCATCGCCCAGTGGAACGAGAGAGCCTTCGGCAATCCGCAGTACCAGTGGATCGACCGAGGCAACATCCTCACCTCCTTCCAGGCGTTCTTTGCCGACGCAGAGTCAGCTACCTGGCGCGCGTAAACCTCAGCGTGCCCCCCAGCAGCTCGACGCCGCTGAGATGCCGATCACCGTCGCCCCAGAGCACACGCATGACAATATGTCCTACAAGGGTAGACACTTCATCCTCAAACTAGCCGTCGCCAAGTACACGAAACGCAGGCACGAGATCATGTCCCTGGAAATCTACAGCCCCGTTCACTTCAAACCCGACCCCAGGCGCATCGAGCCGCCAATGTTCCCGCGCGCTGCCCCGAGCACGCACCCGGTTATCATGAATGCCAACCACGCCGATTACACTGTCGCTGTCATACCCAAGATCGAGTTGCCGCCCATTCCTGCTGATTTTCTCGCGCTGCTAGCCGCCATTCATATTGCTGCGCGCATTGCCCCGAGCTTCCAGATCGCCCTGCGCCCCATGCCGCACATCAATCTCATCTCATCGTGCTCCGCGCCGTGCATCCACGTCGCCTCATCGCGTTCCGCTCCGCCCCAGTCCATAAGAGTCAGTCAAGTACGCAGTGATTTCGTATTGGACCTGGCCAGTGGCGAATCATCGAACAGCATCCTCATACCAGCTGCCCGCGCTACAACATCACGTCCGCCGCCCCCTCCGACGGGGACCTCTCCAACGGCCCCGCGCCCCGCAGCCGCCGAAAGGGCCGACGCCGTCGCCGCGCAGATCCTCGCCGCGACGAACGCCGTCACGAGGGCCGCCAGCATCGCAGAGGAGAGCCCGGCAGAGATGGCCGACGTGCTGCTCGCGAACTCCTCGAACACAGCGGCCACGCAGGATTCGCCAGTCAAGGCCCTGCAGGTGCTCCCCAACCGCAACGCAGCGCTGCAGGGCGGGGCACCGCGCGCCCACCACCGCCCCCTTCCCGCCGGACAGCCAGATCGGGAGGGAGTGCCGCGCCCGCAGCCTCCGCGGGTGCCATTGAAGAGCCTCGTGCGGCGCATCCATATCGCCTCATCGTGTTGCATCATGTATTCGCGTCCATTGTTGCTGCGCTACGCGCTCGCTAGCACCCCGTCTTCGTCGCGACGCATCCCAACATTGTCAACATCACCGACTACATCCTCACGCACACGCCGAAAGGCGCCCCCGTTGACGTCGGGGCGCCCACCAGACTGCAGCTCCAAGCCCCCATGAGCAATACAAACCCGCCTGCATCTGGCCCAGTCTTTCTGCCGTACTACGTCTGACTCGCGCGCGAAACCTCGCCTCGCATGTCTGAAGTGTTCCCCCTTCTTCCGCTCGGGCCAGCACTGCATCCGCGACCTGAACGACCCCATCTTCGCCTTCCTACTGAAGGGCGATTACACGCAGGGCGAGCCCACCAACTACAGTGCGCACGCGTGCGCTCAACCGCTCTCGCTGAAAAGCATGGATATCAGAACCGTCGCAGGCGCCGCTAATCTCTCGGCCAAGAGCGCCGTCACAAAGCGCGCGCACATTACCCAGCAGGGCTTCACCCAGGGACGCAACACCCCCAAGCCCATCGACCGTTACGACGCCGTGACGTACTGCGCTGGCTTGCTGCCAGTCGCTACCGACACCAAGCTCGTCGCCACCAGCTTTGGCTTCTCGGGCAAATTGAACTTCCTCCAGGCCATGCACTTCGCATCAGCAAGCCACATCAAGTCCAACGGCCAGCGCTACGACACGTTCGTAATCGGCTCTGGAGTGGTGCAGCGCTGCCCTGCATCAGGTGTGGCCTGGGTGATAGCCATGGGCCCGATCATCCACCATCTCGCTGCCTTTGTGAAGCTCCTGAACAGCACGCCGTGCCTGGACATCGATCTGCAAACGTACCCGATCGACACGCTGAGCCAAGTGACCACCCTGTTTGCCGCCACGGAGGTGCATGCGCCCCTTTTGTGTGAATCCGCGGAAATGCTTTTCCGCGCCTTTCTGGCCCGACGCGCCCCCAGCCACCATCGCCCTCCCGAAAGCGCTCCTGGTCGCCCTCGGTCCTCCCTGGGACGGCTCTTCGGTTGCGGGGCGAGCCGAGGTCCTGGGCTCGTTTCTCGGACCCGAGGCCTCACTGGCCTGCCTAAGGCTCGCCCTTGGGCAAAAATGGTGGCAGCGGGATAATTTACCTCAGCATGGGCAGAGTGACAGCACCGCCACCGCCCGTTTTCACAAGACATCCGTGCTATCCATGCGCAGCTATGTTTCGTAGTTCCCCACTAACTTGTTCCCACCATTGCACGCTGTGTACAGCATGTAGTAAAACAATCCGCCCTATAACCAGCTCCTGCCTTTGAAGCACGCTTTGCAGCAGGGTCGTCTTCAGGTGCATACGAACCTATCTGGTCTCCCCAAGCAGCCAGCGTACAGTACCACCGCTATCTCTTGCGTCAACGCTGCTGCCACCTGCGCCTCGGGGTACCCATCTTCCTCCTCCTCCTCCTCCTCCTCCTCCTCCTCCTCCTCCTCCTCCTCCTCCTCCTCCTCCTCCTCCTCCTCCTCCTCCTCCTCCTCCTCCTCCTCCTCATCATCATCATCATCATCATCATCATTTTCCTCCTATTCCTCCTCCTCCTCCTCTTCGTCCTTCTCCTCCTCTTCCTCCTCATCATCATGATCCTCCTGGGCCCTGGGCCCCTTCCTCAATCTTTGTTCGGGCCGACATGTGATTTGATTTTCCTCCTCGCCACTAGTAGAAGGCCACGTGCCAAAACCCTACCCCACCACCCCACGATTTCTAAGGGGGGAGGTGGGGCTCACCTTGATCGGGACTTCCCGAGCGAAGTGAAACGCCACCTCCCCCCTTACATATCGTGGGGTGGTAGGGATCGGGTTCGCATGTGGCCTCCTAACCGTTATGATGTTCCAACTTATTTTAGCCTTGACCGCCAGACAGAATTTCGAGCACCACGAAAGTACCGAAGCTTGAGGGTTTGCACGTGTCGGGCCCTGGTAGGCGATACTCGTTAACAACACTGTTTGGACACCTTCTTGGGCGCTCGAAACTGTTTCTTGGACGTGGCCCTCAAGTACGATAGGAGCAACATGATCCTAACCGTCCGCCAGCGCTGCGACGGGGGCCGCCCCGCCCCGCGGCACGCGCGCCCGGCGAGGTGACGCAGGAGTGGCGCGAGCTGCGGCTCGCGGGCCAGCCCGGCTCTCCGCAGCCGGGCGCGGGGGAGGGCACCGGCCAGAGCGTCGTGAAGGCCATCCTTGGGCCGCTCAGGGGCAACGACAGGGCGGGGGGACAGGCAGGCACAGGGGGGGATGCGCCTCGAAGTTTCGAGGTACGAGGTCTTCGGGCGTCTTCGTCGGCTCTCGGTCGGCTTTCCAGGCTCGGGGTGCCTTCAAGCAGCTGCGTCTCACCGAGGGCGTTCTGGGGGTGCCCGGATCGTCCCGAGCGGCCATTGGAGAGCCGAGTTATGACCCGAAAACAAAAGGACAACCTAGGGCGTAGGGCATGTGATCAGCTCAGGGGGAGACGCAGCGACCCCCAGTCGACCATTGATCGCCGCTAGGGGCCCGATAGCCCCAACCTGCCCAGGGAGGTGCGGAGCTGCTGTCGGGGGCCTGTCGCCGATCTGTCGGCGATACAACGCCGGCTCCAGGTCGATGCTCCCCCCCCCCGTGTGCCACCCGGGCGCGCGGGCGAGGGCACCGGCCAGAGCGTCGTGGAGGCCACCCCCGGCCGGCGTTGTCGGCGGTGTCGCTCGGGCCTGAAGGAGAGGGGGTCGGCGGCGCGCCTGGGGGGGGGGAGCGAGAGGGGCCTGGCCGTCTCTCGGTGGTTCAGAGATGGTGTCCTGAGGGGTGGGGTCCTAAGGGGAGGGCGGGGTCCAAGGGTGGATTTACACGTTGCTTGAGGCACCTCGTCCTCGGGGCCCCATCCCTCAGGACCCCCTCTTGGAGCCACCGATGCTCGGAAGGCTCGGGGGGCCTCGGGCCTTCTGGGGAGTTGTCGAGGCAAGCCCCGAAGACGCAGAAAGGCCAGAGGGTGCCCAAGAAGCCCCGCCGCCTTCTGAGAGGGCCCCGCTCTCTCTCACCGGCCCCCCTCGCTCGCCGCCGAGAAGGGGTTCCTGAGGGGAACGGGTCCTAGACCCAGATCCTAGATCCTCGGGTGTTCTCCTGCCCCTTCATCCTCAGCAGTTTTTTAGGTTCTCGGGGCCTGTGGAGTGCCCCAGGGGCCCGAAAACCAGGAATGGCCCAGGGAGTACTGAACCCCTTCTAGGCACAAGGCAACAAAGACAGCATTTGTCAAAGCCAAAGACAAGCATTGAGGGGTCCGCAGCATCCTTGAACGCTTCGCCAAAGATGTCTCGTATGGGTGCGCGTGCCCATCCGTCCCGCTGGGCCGCCGAGGCAGGAGGCCACAAAAGTTGTGCCAGCTGCACAGTTGGCCGCCGCCCAGGGAGCCGCGAGGTCTCGTCGGAGGGCGCGTGTCCCCCTGCTTCGCTGGGCCTCCCAGGAGCCCACGGAAGTGGTGACAGTTGCACCGTGAGCAGACCCGCGAGGTCAAGTCTGGCTCGTCGTGAAAAGGGGCAGGAGGAAGCAGGAAGAGGGAGGAGGTAGGAGGAAGGAAGGAGGGAGCATGGAGCAGGCAGCGCTCTATTCATAACGTGGACCCAACCAGAGTGAGGGTTGGGAACAAGATCTTAACGAGTCGTGCATCCCCACCAGCCCATCCAGGAACGATGCCTAGGACAAGGAGGAGGATGAAGAGGACAAGGACGAGGAGGAGGACGAAGGTGAGGAAGAGGACAAGGAGGAGTACGAGGACGAGGAGGAAGAGAAGGAGAACGGCGAAGATGAGAAGGACGAGGAGGAGCAAGAGGACCAGGACGAGCAGTCAGGTACCCATCTCTGGGTTTGGTCCAGGTCCTCTTGGAATCCTGTTGAGGCTCGCTCGGGGCCCTCGTGATGCCCTCTCGGGGTCATGTTGAAGAGTAATTTGTGGTGTCCTCTTGGGGCTCTATTGGAGGGTACCCGGGGATTCTTGGGAGCTCTCGAAAACCTCTTGTGGCGATCGTGAGGAGCCTCTATGAAAAAGAAGCAGGAGCGGTCCTCGATTCCCCACCCCCCTCCTGGGACCATCACAATCGCTCCTTTGGGCCCTCTTGGGGCGCTCTTGGGGACGTCTTAGGGGTATCTTGGGCTCCCCCTAGGGCTCTCTTGGGCCAACTTGGGGCCACCTCGAGGCCTCAGAAGCTGAGGGGAGGCGAACAGGCGAAGAGGCAAACATCATTGACTTACATCAGGGGGGTGAAGGATTTGGAGCTCTTTGGGGGGTCCCTGGAGGGCTCCAGGAGCACTTGGAACGATTTTGTGGCTCCATTGGAGGCATGGTGGAAGCCATCTCGAGCCATCCCCGACTATCTTGAACCATCTTGGAGTATCGAAGACCCTCATGCAGCCACGTTGGGTCATGAAGGACCCTCGCACACATCGCGGGGGGGAGGGGAGGAGAACAAACTCAGGGAGGGAGGAAGGAAAGAGCGCACGCCTCCCCGAAGAGAAGAGAGAGGCTTCGGAAGAGGGAGGAGAAATATTGTTAGACAACCTATGCCCAGAGAGCTGGTAAGACTCCAGTACCCTTGGTCTCCAGGATCTGTTTCATTCGTGCTATTCGACGTCGCCGCCGCCGCCGCCGTCGCCTTTCCCAGCGTCGACGTCGTTTGAGAGGGGTTCTGCGTTTCCGGAAGTTCTCGTGGCCACGACTGGACACGATTCGTGAAATTAATTGGCCAGGAGGTGGAAGGGGAGGATAATTGAGGAGAAGGAGGATGAGGATTGCGGAGGAGGAAAACGAGGAGGCGGAGGAGGAGGAGGAGGCGGAGGAGGAGGAGATGGATCATACCTCCGCGCCCCGCCGCGTCCCTTTTCTTGCGTGTCGCCAGTTGCCGGTTGGCGAGCGGGCAAGCAGGCTGGCCATTCCTGGCACTCGGACGTCGTGGAGGAAACAGGATCAGCGTTTCTGCCCCTGTCTCAGGCCCAGAGGCCCTCGCGGAATCAATTCAGTTCGAAATACTGCAGGGATGGCTCGGAAGTTGCCAGCATGCTACGCGAGAGCCCGCTGCGGTCCCACAGAAAAGTCCCTCCCTCGCGAGGCCGCGTGGACTCGCCCACATCAGGACCAGGTGCGAAAATGAAGGGAAGGAACGACGAAGACAGGGAACCCCTCCTCCCCGCGCTCCCTCTACCCTCCTCCTGGTAAGTTTTGTTTCCGCCCTGGTGCGTGGACCCTGGAGGCACCTGGAGGCATCAAGAGGCCCAGTGAGAGGCAAAAACGTTCACACACCTCACGCAAACATACGGTGGAGGTGCGCATCAAGAAACCACATTCTTTTCGCAAGGGTATCCTGGGCTCCTTCGACCCGTGCGCTGCGCGGTGACTTCCTGCGGCCGCTAAGGGGCTGCTGCGTTCGGGGCGCTCCAGGTTTCCCCCCAGATGCACCTTGCGCGCGGGTGTTCAGGGTTGGGCTTCTCGCGAGGGTCTCTTACGGCCGCGCCCGCACGACTTAAACGAAAAAACACTTTCGTCGATCCCGAAAGCCGAGGGCCAGATTCGGCATCCCCCGCCGCGGGTGGCCCCCTCTCTTCGGCGCAGGTGGCGTTCAACGCGGGTGGCGGCCAGGAGTCCCCCCCAAAGAGGCTCCGAAAAAGGTTTCAAGAATTTCCTCCTCCTCCTCGTCCTCGCGTCCTCCTCCTCCTCCTCCTCCTCCTCTCCTCCTCATCCTCCTCCTCCCCCTCCTCCTCCTCCTCCTCCTCCTCCTCCACCTCCTCCTCCTCCTCATCCTCCTCATCCTCCTCCTCCTCGTCCTCCTCCTCCTCCTCCTCTTATTCCTCCCCTCCTGCTCCTCCTCATCATCCTTCTCCATTCCTTCTCCCTATATGTAGATAATGTATCCCTGTCGCGCCCCGAAGCCAAATTTTAGGGCGGGCCGGGCGTTTCGCTTGAAATTTTCCTCACCATTATGAATCTGAAGCTTGAAAAGTGACAACAGCTTCACCGATGGAGGGCGGGTCGTTTTCAAAATGTGGCTCTCGCCTTAGCGCCGCGCACATTCCTTCAGAAAAATGTGCAAGAGCTTCGCGGATTCAGGACGGGTCGTTTTCAAAATGTCGTTTTCGCCTTAGCAGCGCGCACATTCGTTGCAAAAATTTGCAAGAGCTTCACGGGTTGAGGGCGGGTCGTTTTCAAAATGTGGTTCCGCCTTAGCGCCGCGCACATTCCTTTTTAGAAATCTGCAAGAGCTTCACGGATTGAGGGGGGTCGTTTTCAAAATGTGGCTTTCGCCTTAGCATCGTGCAAATTCCTTTCGAAAACTTGAAAGGGCTTCACGGATTGAGGGCGGGTCGTTTTCAAAATGCGGCTCTCGCATTAGCGCCGCGCACATTCGTTTTTAAAGGTTGCAAGAGTTTCACGGGTTGAGGGTGGTTCTTTTTGAACATGTGGCTCTCGCCTCAGCGCCGCGCACATTCGTTTTCAAAACCTGCAAGATTTACACATTTCCCATGATCAACGCACCAGAAATGGTGTTTTCGAAGGATTCCGGATTATGCGGGCGCAACAGTTATGTTGATTCCCTGTGTCGAAGTCCCAAATATGGCGTTCTGGCACGGTTCCGGATCGTCAACACGCAGCAGTCAGGTTGATACGTGACGTTGAAATCCCGAGAACATTGGTTTGGCAAGCTTCAGGATTTTCAAACGGTTGTCTTCCAACGAGGCAGTTCCCTCAATGGAAATGAACCGTTGTACGGGGCCTATGAAGAGGGAGCTTGGAGGAAGGGTTAATTCCAATATCGTTGATGACTCTTGGGTTTACACTGGTCCTCCTCCTCCTCATCCTCCTCTTCCTCCTCCTCCTGTTCCTCCTCCCCACCCTTCCTGGCCGCGGCCCAGGTGAGCCTGTGCGACGGGCAGACGCCCGCCATGGCGCTCTGGGGGGGCTCGTCGCCGCCGACATCGCCGCAGCCGCGTCCGCCGCCGCCGCCGCCGCCGCCGACGACGACGTCAACGACGACGACGACGCAGCGCGCCGCCCCGTCGCCGCCGCCGCCGCCACCGATATCGCCGCGGCCTCTGTCGTTGTGCGATTGCGTGTGCAGTGGAAACCTGCTTGCCTCAATGGTGCCCTGGGCTTCTTGGGTTTCGATGGTTTTGCCATGGAAGGCATGACGTTCCCACACCAAGAATCATTGGACGTCCTGGGGTCTCAGGCTTGGTTGTGTTGTGGAAGGTTTCTTATGATCGAGCTCCTATTGTACCCTCTCTCACCTCCTGCCCCTCCTTACCCGTTGAAGCTGATGTTCTCTTCGCCTCAGAGACGAAGCCTTCTATCGCCTTCATCCTGCGGATCTCGGGCAGGGTCGGCCCTCTGATCCTCGCCTCCCTCACATCCGCCGCGGCGAACGCTGCCCAGAATGCTCCCAGGGACTGGTCTGGGGAGGGGGGCACTCTGAGAGCGGTGTTGCCGCCGCCGCCGCCGTCGCCGTCGCCCGCGGTGTCTGGAAGCTCCCCCGCGGCTCTCCGACGTTTACGGCGGCCTTCCGGGCCCGCCACAGTGCGCCAGGGGGGCGGGTAGGGGCTTCGGACTGGGCTAGGACGAAGAAAAGTCCGTTCCAGAGCGTCCCTGAACGCTCTCAGAGCGTTCGGGAACGCTCTGAGAAGGCCGCGGCGCCCGAGACATCCTCCAGAACCGCCAGATTTCAGAGATGCTGGATTTATCTTCACCCAAATTTATCCTCGTCCTGGCTTCGTCTTAGGGCTGCCGCCGCCGCCGCCCTCGCCATCACCCGCGGTTTTCGGCAGCTCCTCGGCGGCCATCCACCGTTTCCCCCCGCGGCTCTCTGAGGACGTGGCTCCCGCGCGGGGGGCAGAGTCCGGAGCGCGGAGGAGCCAGCGGAGAGGAGGAGGAGGAGGAGGAGGAGGAGGAGGAGGAGGAGGAGGAGGAGGAGGAGGAGGAGGAGGAGCAGGACCAGAGTGAAGCAGGAGGAGGAGGAGGAAGAGGAGGAGGAACAGGAGGAACAGGAGGAGGAGGAGGAGCAAAAAGAGGAGGAGGAACAGGAGGAGGAGGAGGAGGAGGACAAGAGGACGAGGAGGAGGAGGAGGAGGAGGAGGAGCAGGACGTATCACTCCGTAGCCATTTTGGCTCAAGGGGCCTGCTCCTGAATTTCCAACTTCACTCAAGGGGTTCAGCCCTTTTGGTTTTCGGCTTCGTGGGGCCGCAGCCCCATTTTCTTCCGTGTTCGGGCGCCTCCCATGTCCAGCCATAGTTTGGTGTGCCCCATTTGTGGCAACAAGAAGGAACCCTCCGTGGCACAAGACTTGTTACCACTGTCATGCTCCTCTTCCTCGTGTCATTCAGCAGTATCCTTCGGCGCCCCTGTTCTTGGGAGTTTGGCAAGGGAATGTTGCAGCAGCAGTGGGAGGAGGAGGAGGAGGAGGAGGAGGAGGAGGAGGAGGAGGAGGAGGAGATGTCCATCAGCCAGGCGTTTCAAAAGGGGGCAAAATTGGTGGCAAAGCAAGGAAGGGCAAAGGTGCATACCAAGGTGTTCCAGTTCCAGGAGGCAAAGGTCTTGGCAACTGGACGTGGGTGCCCTCCAACCGGTTCCAGCAGTATGGCAAGGGGTTAGGAGACGTTCGCCCTCCGAACCTCAACACTCGCCCACCTCGCCTCAAAAGCAGACCCCAATCCTTGGAGCAGAGCACCCAGAGCACCCTCACCCACCTCAGGCAGGCCCAGATCGATCCAGATGCTGTTTCTCAGTTTGAGACAGCAGTGGGCTTGGTCCGTCAGGAACGCTCGGCACAGCAACCCCCTTTTCGCAGGTCTTGCGCGCCAGCCACGGCGCGGGCGTCGTGGGCATCTCCGACGATGAGTTGCAGCGGCTGCGGGCTGAAGCCAACCGGCTGGCGGGGGCGCGGCCAGGCCCGTCGGGCGCGACGATCTACTTGGCCACGCAGCGCAGCGCGAGGTTCGATCCAGTCTACGAGGCGACGGTGGCGCTCGTGGTCAGGTACTCCAGCTGGGTCTGAGAGCAGAGGACATCGCTGGGCAGGCTTCAGCGCGCGTGGGCCTCCATCACGCAGCGGCTGGTCGAGAAACCGACGCGGGGGCTGGCGCGCGGCCCGATCGCCTCGACGACGCTCACAATCTGGAGGACCAGCTGGCACATGTGGTCTAGCCTGGTGCTGGTCACTGACGAGGAGCAGCAAATCAACCTGCTCACCACCTCGCCGTCGGACCTCCAGGCTTACCTCGTCGAGGAAGTTCAGCCGCTGGCAAAGGCGACAGATCCTGAGCCACTTCGGCGGCGCGCAGCCCACGGAGCCGATTTGGATGCGGGTCCTGAGGCCGCGCGCGGGTGGCAAGGGTGCCGCTGTTGCCGAAGGGCATGCTGCCACCAGCCTCAGGATCCACTGGGCAGGCTTGCCGTGGACCAGGCAGGGGCAGCTAGACGTTGGGGTCGCCCCCGATGGCAGATGTCTGGCGCGCGGAGCGGAGGCGGACACCCCTGGTCACAGGCTGTACGAGTGCAAGGCCCTGCTGCGCGCGCGCCAGGCTAGCCCCCCTGGAGGCGGCGAGCTTGGCGCGGCAGGTTTCGTTGCGAATAGGCCGTCGGTAGAGCAGGGCGCCCTCCCTGACCGACTGGTCCAGCTCGGCTCCAACGGGGCGCCCGTTCGCGCAGCCTTCGGGGCCCTTCCTGGCCGCCTGCAGACGGTGGGTCGCGCCGGGCGACACGCGCCCCTGCAGGTCACCAAGCTCCTGGGGCAGCAGGCGCGGTTCGCGGCCACTGACCTGCTGGCGCTGGCCCAGGAGGCCAGCAGCTGGGGGCCAGAGCTGGAGCGAACCAAGTCGGTGCTTGCCACGGTGTGGAGGCACCTGCGGCAGCAGCCATGCCGCCCCGAGGTGTTCTGGGCCCCCGCCCACCAGGACGTCGACGGGCATCTGGCGGCGGGGCTTCACCCAGTGCTGCGCGCGGGCAACCTGTGGGCGGACCGGTTTGCCAAGCATGGGGGCTTTGCAGCACGCGGTGCCCCAGGTGCACACGGATTTCTACGCCACCGAGGTGCGGTACTTCAAGCAGGCGGCGGACTACATCGGATGGGCCATGCAGCGTTGCTTGGAAATCGGGGACCGGGCGCCCGAGGCGCGCCACGCGCCCGCGGCGCCGCCGCCGCCCGCCGACGCCGACGGCGGTGGAGCACAGGGCAAGCGCGGAACGTCGCGCACCGAGCGCGAGCGCCGACCCCGTGCTGAGGCGGGAGCGGCGGCGCAGCAGTTCGTCAGGTCTAGCTGTTTGCCGTCGCCGCTGGCACGCCTCAAGGCGGCGGCGGTGCATTTCGGCGCGGGG
Source organism: Prorocentrum cordatum (assembly GCA_963575745.1). Lineage (NCBI taxonomy): Eukaryota > Dinophyceae > Prorocentrales > Prorocentraceae > Prorocentrum > Prorocentrum cordatum. Next base: position 386,925 of record CAUYUJ010017782.1, read on the forward strand.
CCATACTGGATGGGCGACGCCGAGGGCCTGGATGCTGAGGCGCGGCAGCAGTGCGACGATGGCAGGCCCTGCAAGCTGGCGCAGAGGCCGAACCCTTGGTTTCGCGAGGGGGGCGGCGGTGGCGCGACGCTGCACCTCGGGCATCGGCTGCGGCGCGCGGGGCCCACCATCTTCTCCGAGGCCTGCGTCGCGCGGATGCAGGCCCGAGCGGCGAGGGGGCAGCAGGAGGCGCGCTGCGGGCCGCCCACCGAAAAGGGGCACCACCAACGCACCTACGTCAGCAACCTGGCGGCCAGGAGGGGCAGGCTGCTGCGTGGTCTGGACCCCGAGACGGGCAGGTCACGGGCCACGGGCACGCTGGCGCACGACGAGAGCAGTTCGGTCAGCGACAGCTCCGAGGAGGGCACCGACGAGGCGGTCGCGGCCCACGGCGATGTGGAAGCCCCGCTGGCGGACGCGCTGGGGACCGTGACACGCGGGCCCCCTGCAGCGCCACGCGGCGGGCGCACGGGGCGGGCCCTGAGGCCGGGTGCGCAGGAGACCGCGACGCGCGGGGCCCCCGCAGAGCTGCGAGGCGGGCGCGCGGAGGAGGCCCTGCTGGCGGACGCGCAGGGGGCCGCGGCACGCGGGGCTCCTGCACCGCCGAGAGGCGGGCGCACGGAGGCCAGCCGCCTGCTCGCGGAGGTCGCGGCGCGCCGCAGCGCTTGCGCAGCGCCAGCGCCGCCCTGGCAGGAACGGCTGGAGGTGCTGCGGCGGCGCGCTGCGACTCGCGAGGCTGGTCTGGCGGGCGTTGCCGATGGTGGGGCTGGCAGTGTTCCCGCGGCGCAGGTCGTGGAGGCGTCGACCGACACGGGGCGCGCTGTTGGTGATCGCGCCGAGTCGTGGGCAGTGCGGAGGCAGGCACTGCTGCGGCGGCTCCAGGCCCGGGCCGAGCGGCTCTGCGGCGGCGCCGGGGCGGCCCCCAGGGAGGCGCCTGCGGGCTTTGCCGCGCGGCTGCGGCGGAGCGGCGCCCGCGTGGCGAGGCCGCCGCCCAGGGCGGCCATGCCGCAACGGCCGCCGCGGCCGCTGGCCCTGGAGCGCAGGCAGGACCGCTGGGGGCGGTGGTGGATCGAGCCGCGGTTCGACGCCGACGGCGCGGCCAGCGACTGGCTCGACCACTGCGCCCCGTGCGCGGAGGCGGCCCTTGCCCCGCCCAGGTGGCGGCGTTTCCTCAGGGCGATGGGCAGCACGGCTCAGCAGTTGGCGGAGGCGCGGTGCCGCCGCGCATGGTGCCGCGGTGCGAGGCTGCGCGGTGCCTACGCCAGGCATCGCTAGGGCCTCACGCTGAGCCAGCGGTGCGTCACCGACAGCATGCGGAGGCAGGAGGTGTACTGCCTCCGCAACTGGCTGGCGGCGCCTGCGGGCCTGCCGCCCGCGCCGGGCCGGGCTCGGGCGGCGCGCCGCAGGCCGCGGCCTGGGGCGGCGGCGTCGCAGGAGCACAGCGGCGGCGAGGGCAGCGACACGGGCGAGGGCGTTGCGTCGTTGTCCCTCTGCGCGCCCCGCGGCGGCGGCGGCGCGTTGCGCTGGCCGCGGGCCGCGCCCTTCAGGCGCAGGCGGTGACACGGTCGTCGTGTCGTCTGGCTTGGCCTTCGACCTCATCCGAGGTCCCCCGAGGCGCTGTTTGCTACTCAGACGGCCCCCGCAGGCTCCTGATATCCTGATATCCTCGCCCCTCCTCCTTCCCCCCTCCTCCCTCCCTCCTTCTAGCTACACAGTCAGCCCGCACAGCAAGGATGGGCAACCTTCCCAAAGGTACCCTTGCATCCTTGCATCCTTCGGCCCATCCTCAGTGACTCTCGCTGGCCAGCCCCGTTGGAACAAAGTTCACGCGGGCCTCCAAGGCCCCTGCATTCTCACCGCGCATCCTTCTGATACGGGTTGATTGTAAGGAGTGCGAGAGGGCGAAACCAGAAGCTTCAAGGAAGTGCCCCGAAGTGCCCCGCGGCAGCCCCGATTTGAGAAGGAGCCGCCCTCCGTCCGTGCAACACTGTTGCACGAGCGCGAGACTCCTGGCAGCAGAAAGTTACGAGGTCTCACAGCGAGAACCCCATGCGCCACAAACCGCAGCTGCACTTCGGGGTTTCTGCCCGTTTTCTCAGTTACCCATCGGTCGTTGAAAGTCGGTACTTGTTGGAGTCGCAGATTCCAGTCTGCTTGAAGCGCCTTCCCACTTCAATGATCGAGTGGCTTCACCTTTTCCGTCCTCCTCAGGGGGCGGGCGGACACCCAGTCTGTTTTCAACGCCTTCCTGCTGCATGCTCCTCCCCGCTTCCTCCGACCGATGGGTCATCGGATGGGTTCCTCGGGCTGCCGCGGTCGCCCCACGCCCGCCGTGTACGCCCTTCCGGCGCCTCGTGCTGGGAGGGGTTCCCCGGGACTTCACCCGGCGCCCGCCCGTGCCGCTCGTGGGCGCCTCGTGCCCGCCCGAGGGCTCACGCGTGCTCCCTGCCGCACGGCCTGCACCACGCAGGTTCCACCACAGAGCCTGCAGCACGTGGCCGACACCGTGTGTCGAAGAGTCGTTGATCCGTTCTCGTTCCCCCAAATCTGCCTGCAGGGGGACATGCCCGACCTAACGCTGGACCCCCCTCCCTGGCGCGCGGAGCGCGCCAGGGGCGGCTCCGGAGGCGCCGCCAGGGGGGCCCCAGCGCCGATCCCAGAAATCTGCGCGGGCCTCCGAGTTATTATGTTTATGTCATGCTTCGCTCCCCTAACCAAACAGCTGACTTACACTACATAGCTTACACCACAAAGCAGACAGCACATAGCTTACACCGCCTAGCCTAGGCCAGGTCCTCGCTCAACAAGAATGGCCCCGACCATCCTCCCGAGCCCAGACTTGTCGACTTCCTCTTGGATGGTGTAATGTATAATCATTATGCCTCTTCGTTCATTTGTCATGTGGAACCGTACCATCCCGGCCAAACTGGTATCGCCCCCCCCCCCCCCGCGTCATCTCGGTCAAATGGCATTGTGCGCGCGCACGCATTTATCTCAAAAGATCAGTTGGCACGAAACGTTAGCAAAAAATGCATCAAAGTCCACGCGCGCGCAAATGTCGAAATCATATCAAGCACATTGCGTTCTGCCAGCACTTCAAGATGAAAATTTTGACAACCAATGGGATGTCCCATTAAAGATTGCAGGTATCATGCCCGCGCGAACTCGTTGGATTCAGAGGACACCATATGATTTCAGCAATCCCGTCCAGAGACCGCATTCTAATCTCACCACACCGCGCACCCGCGTTGATCTGGCATGCGCCCAACGCACGAATACGTATCAAATCATATTATGCGGGCCACCTGAGCGCGCCGCCACGCGCGCGTGCCGAAATCTGTCCAGAAACCATGGGTGTTCGAAGCATTTCAAGATAGAGCTCTTCACATGCATTTTAAACAAAAAACGAAAATGTCGTTCAACATGAAGTGTTCCATAGTGTTTGCATTTTCGCGCGCGTGCACTTCCTCATCACCCACCATGGGTTGCACACCGATGCTATAATAACCCATTGCTTGGGGCCCACGCTTGCAAACGTTGAAAAGAATGTGCCCTGGATCCTTATAATGGCTGGATGTGTATCCGGTGCCCAGTCGACAGTCCCATGTTAAAAAGATTCGCATCCATGTGACGGCTGGATTTGTTCAAGCTGAATGCGCGCGGGCCTCTGCAAGAACCCCAGTTTGAAAAGTGGTCGCCCTCCACCCACGTAAATGTCGGACCTTTTTATGACGAGTGCGCGCGGCGCCACGGCGATAGCCCCAGTTTGAACAAGACCCGCCGTCATCTGCGCAGCTGCTGGAGCTTTCAAGTTTCAAGGTCGCAAGCGGTGAGGAAATCCCAGGCAAAACCGCTAGACCCAACTTAACGACGCGTCTAGGCAGAAAGGACTGTGAGGGAGGGGACCGCCATGGAGGAGGAGAATCTTAAACAGGAGGGCGAAAAGAAAAAGCAGAAGAGGAGGTGGAGGAAGATGTGGACAATGCCTGTGTCGCCCATGGGAGGATGCGGATGACGGGAAGGGGCAGGAAGGACAGGAGGGAGTATGACTCGGAGGAATAGAGGATGAGGGGCTGGGAGCACGGGGAGGAGGTGGAGGAGGAGGAGGGAGGAGGAAGCAGAGGCGAGGATGGGGAGGAGGAGGAGGAGGAAGAGGAGGAGGAGGAGGAGGAAGAGGAAGGCGATGACGACGAGGAAAAGGACGTGGAAGAAGATGAAGATTCAAGCGCCATGTGCTCAAGTGTGGCAGGCGCCACTAATTCAAGCCTGCTGCCACCCGTGTCAGTGTGCGCATGCCCCAGGGCTGGGCCACCGATTGGTGTGTTCGTTTCACGCCGGTGGCAGGCTGGTCACTAGCATCGTGTGAACGCAGGGGGAAGGACAGGCTGCCTTGCATCATCCTGCACCAGTGAAGCGTGGACTTTGTGTCGTTCACCATCGCCGTCTACTGGTATGTGGCCTGGGGGTGTTATGGTGCGCTCGAAGGATACCCTGAGGATCAGACACACAGCAAGTGAATATTATTCATGCCGATGTTCCATTACGTGCCCATATTATATCATCCGCTTGCGCTGCGAGTGGCAGGCCTGGCTGGCTTATCAGCACACCCGCGGCACCTGGAGTGGTGATGTGCAGTTTCGGCTGTAGTGGTGGCATGGGTTGTTTCTTGGCGCCTTAGCTCCTCACCATTGGCCTCCAGCCTGGCCGTGGGACTTGCTGTCCGTTGCTGTACACTGTCGTCAACTGGTCAAGGTATTCGTCTCCCTCGGCGGCGAGGCAGGCCGCGGGTTGGTGGTCGGATTGGCGGTTATTTTTTCTCCACGTGCGGAGTCGTGAAGTTCTCAAGCTACAGCATCGTGGCTGAAGGTGTGCTCGCGGGCACTTGTGCAGAAGGATTGGCTTGCGGCACACCGTCTACGCGTCCATGCGTTCCAGTGTACGCGACCTCGGAGTACAATAAGATATGATACCGGAGAAAAACGCAGTCAAAGTCGTTTTAGGGCTATTGGCCGTTGCGCTATAGGGCTATGGAACTATAGGGCTATGGGGCCATATGGCTATAGGTAGATAGGGCTATAGGCCTATAGGGCCATAGGACTATAAGGTTATAGGGCTATTGGGCTATAGGGCTATTGGGCTATAGGGCCATTGATCTATGCGTCTATAGGGCTATAGGACCATAGGGCTACAGGGGTATAGGGATATAGGGCTATGAGTCTATAGGGCTATAGGGATATTGGCCTATACGGCCATAAGGCTATGAGTCTATAGGGTTGTAGGGCTATAGGACCATAGAGCTATAGAGCTGCAGGCATATATATATAGAGAGAGAGCTATAGGGCTATAGGGTCAAAGGGCTATAAGGCTATGGAGCTATAGGGGTATGGTGCTACAGGGCTATAGGGCTATAGAGCTATAGGGCTCTAGGGTTCTAGGGCTATAGGGCTGTAAGACTTTAAGGCTATAGGGTTATTGGGCTATAGGGCTACAGGGTGATACGGCTATAGGGCCATAGGGCTATAAGGCTATAGGGCAATTGGGCTATAGAGCTCTTGGGCTATAGGGCTATTTAGCCATAGGGCCATAGGGCTATGAGTCTATAGGGCTATAGGGCTATAGGACCATAGGGCTATAAAGATACAGGCCTATAGGGCTATAGGGCTGTAGGGTTATAGGGATATGGAACTATAGGTCTATAGAGCGATAAGGATACAGGGCCATAGGGAAATAGGGATATAGGGCTATTGGGCTATTGGGCTATTGGGCTATAGGGCGATAGGGCCATAGGGCTATTGGGCTATAGGGCTCTAGGACTATAGGGCCGTAGGGCTATAGAGCTATGGGGCTCCAGCGCGATTGGGCCTTAGGGCTATTGGGGTATAGGGTCATTTGTCTGTTGGGCTATCGGGTTATAGGGCTACAAGGCTATAGGGCTATAGGTTCATATGACTATAAGACACCAGGGCACCCGGGCACCTGGGCATCCGGGCACCCGGGCACCCAGGCACCCGGGCGGGCCGCGGAAATCGGCGGCAAAGCTCACCTAACCATATGAATCCGCTAGGACCGCTACAGAGGCAGGCTCTGATTGGGGAATAACACGCATTGGTTCGTTAAACGCTGGCATCCGCTTGATTTGTGGTGCCGTTCATTGCTTCGTCGTGCATTTCTTCGTTGGCTCCTTCTGGAGGAGTGGGCGTGATGGTTTTTGACCGCGGGCCTGTACTCCCGAATTACACTGAAGGAAGTCCAAGAGTTCAAGAGAGGGAGGAGGAGGACGAGGAAGAGGATGCCGTTCCTGCCATGGCTATATTATTCATCGTCCGTGCGCCGCAGAAAAAAGAGGAGGAGCAGGTGGAGGAGGAATGAATGGCAGGAGCACGGAGCCAGGGAGGGGAGGAACACGAAGAGACGGAAGAGGGCGAGGAGGCGGAGGAGGAGGGAAAGCAAGAGACTGAGGAGGAGGAGGAGGAGGAGGAGGAGAAGGAGGAGGAGGAGGAGGAGGAGGGAAAGTAAGAGACTGAGGAGGAGGAGGAGGAGGAGGAGGAGAAGGTAGACCAGCGCAAGCCCGAGGTGCATCAACGATGCTGCAGTACGCCCAACCGCCCCAGGACCTCTTCCTCGAGTGCCCCCATGCAGCAAACCTTTTTGGCTGCGAGCAGGGTCCCCCCGAAAAGGGCGAGCACCCCGTGGCCCTGCAGTGCAGGCGAAAGCTCCTCTTCCGAGAAAGGGCTGCCATCCCTGCATCTCGATTCCACTTTGTGTTCCTCCCCCTCCTCCTCCTTCTTCCCTTCCTCCTCCTCCTCCTCCTCTTCTTCCTCCTCCTCCTCCTCCTCCTCCTCCCATCCTTGCGTCTAGGGATAAAGATGGCGACGAGGCGGGATACGAAAGCCCATTGAAGTGTCCAGCGAGAACCCCGCCTTAAATAGGGCAACCCTCAATACGAGCAGTGTTCTCTAAGTGTGACGCCTGGTCGTACAAACCAAATAATTTTCAATTGGAGCCCCGAATTGCAAAGGAGCCGCCCTCCATCCGTGCACCTGTTGCGCAACATGAGACTACTGGCCAGCGCAACATGAGACTACTGATCAGAAGGATTAAGAAAGTCTCAATCGAAGGTTCATGCGTTCCTGCCAAATGCGTTCTTACTTGCTTGTTCAAGGAACTGGTTGGTGCAGGGTTATTCGCCCCCATCGATGCTGGGGTTTCCCAAGGTTTCACATGCAACGCCGGGCGATGCCAAGCATCGCCAGGCAATGCAAAGTCATGCAAAACGATACAAAACAACGCCAAGCATCGCCAAGAAATGCCTAGCAACGCAAGGCAATGCAAAACAACGCAAAGCAGTGCCAAGCAATGCCGAGCAATGCCCAGCAAGTCTAAGCAACGCCAAGTACCGCCAAGCGATGCCAAGCAATACAATTCTAATGCCAAGCAGCGCCAAGCAACGCCAAGCCATGCAATGCCCCAATGCCAAACAGCGCCTAGCAATGCAAAGCAATGCCGCGCCACGGTCCTAAGCAATGGCAATCAACGCCAAGCAATGCAAAGCTATGTGTGGCATCGCATTGCTTGCATTGCTGTGAACTTATTTAGTTCCTCCCGAAGTCAGAAGGCCCATCATTGAGGTCGCGCCAGCTTGATCAAAAGAGGCCGCCCTCCATTGTGAAATTGTTGAGGACCCTTCAGACGATGGCGCGCGGCGCTAAGGCGAGAGCCATCTTTTGGAAACGGCCCCCCTCCATCAGTTGTTTGGATTGTTGGAAACTTTTTCAGACGAATGCGCGCGGCGCCCTGGCGAGAGCCACATTTGGGAAACGACCCACCTCCATCGTGCAATTGCTGAAATCATTCAAGAGGAATGTGCGCGACACTCTGACGATAGCTATATTTTGAAAACGACCCCCCTCCATCCGCACATCTGTGCGCAACATTTAAATTGGATATGCGCGGAATTCTGGCGAAAGCCACATTTTGAAATCCATCCCCTCCATGCTTGCAGCTATGGTAATTTCAAGCTTCGGGGTCATAAAACGAGGAAGTCTCAAGCGTAACGTCCGGCCAGCCCTACCGACACGTCCGGTGGTCAGACGAGGAGGAGGGAGTCATTTACTAGACAAAGGGATGGAGGAGCAGGGCAAGGAGGAGGACACGGAGGGCGAGAAGGCGGCCTGACGTCATGCGGAGCACAGGTGCCCTACTGCATGTGTTTGGCCTACACGAAGAGCATGTGCGCCCTGGCCATGACCGGGGCCCATCTGCAAGGACATCTTCGGGGGTTGCGGCTGCGACCCCTGTACTGCGCATACACCCAGCCCTGCCTTGCCTCCCTCCCTCCGGCCTCCTCCTCCTCCTCACTCTGGCCTCTTCCTTTCCATTTTCTTTTGAATATTTTCCTGTGTCGCACCCCAAAACCAGGCGGAAGAGCGGGCTGGGCGTTCGACTTAAGACTACCTTGCAAAGTATTATCATCAAGCTTAAAAAGTGACAACGGCTTCGCAAATGGAAGGCAAGCCATTTTCAATATGTGGCTCTCGCCATAGCGCCGCGCACACTCTTTTTTCAAGAGTTGCAAGAGCTTCACGGATTGAGTGCGGGTGGTTTTCGAAATGTGGTTCTCGCGCCGCGCACATTCGTTGCAAAATGGTGCAAGAGCTTCGCGGATTGAGGGCGAGTCGTTTTCAAATTGTGGTTTCCGCCTTAGCGCCGCGCACATTCGTTTTGGCCCATTGCAGGAGTTTTCACCAACGGAGGGCGGCTCTTTTTCAAAGTGTAGCTCTCGCCTTTCTAGCGCCTCGCACATTCGTTTTGAAAAAAAACTGAAAGAGCTTCACGGATTAAGGGCGGGACGTTTTCACAGTGTGGTTCTGGCTTTAGCGCCGCGCACGTTCGTTTTACGAATGTGCAAGCTTGTCGCAGAGTGAGGTCCGCTTCTTTTCTATTCTACAGGCTTACGCCACATCCGCCGACCCCTTCTGTGACTGTTGCGAGGCCAGGAGTTTCTGGCCAGCGGCGTCTTGTGTGAGGGTGCGGTGTCGCGCGCGGGTGGTGGCAGATACGTAGGGGGTCCAAATGTTTGCGTGATGCCGGTGGTCTGGGGCGTGTTTTGCGAGCGCCTTGCGTGCTGTGCACCCGGATGCGGGGTGTCCTTCTGGGAGGTCGGCCTTTCGACCCTCAACCAAGTGGAGGAGCACCGGAAAACGAAAGGAGCAAGAGTAGCGTGCGGAAGTTGTGATCAGCGAAGCATCACCGCGAAAGATGCGGCAGATGAGTCGAAGCGGGTGAAGAGGCTGTTGACGTTCGCAGTGCGCACGAAAGAGTTCGCGCAGCAGCAGCACATTAGCGCCGAGCAAGATTGTGAGCACGTCGCGAGGAAGAGTAAGGCTGCACGCGCGGAGTGCATTGCAGTTGGCTTGACGGCTCGCAATGCGGAAGCGTCTGGGGGTCTTTTGGAGGCCTCCTGGGGGCCTCTTGGGGGCTCCTTGGGGCGTCTTGGCGGCCTCTTGGGGACCTCTGGCGGCCTCTTGGGGCACTCTTGGGGCCCCCTGGGGCTCGTGGGGGCGGAAAGCTAGATTTTGAATTTTTGGTTGCCCTCTTGGGCCCCTCTTGGTGCCGTCTTGGAGCCTTCTTGGGCCGTTTTGGGGACCTCTTGGGCCGTCTTGGGGTCATCTTGGGCCGTCGTGGGGCCGTCTTGGGGGCCTCTTGGGCCGTCTTGGGGCGGTCTTCGGGGCCTCTTGGGCCGCTTTGGAAAGCCGGAAAACCCACGAGGCGAATGTGTGAAAACTATACGTTTGACGAAGGAAAAGAGCAATTTTTTGAGTCTAGGGACCCTCTTGGGATGCATTTTGGAGGCCCTTTGGGGGCGTCTTGGGCCAGCTGGAGGCCATCTCGGGTGTCTTCGATCGCTCTTGGACCGTGTGGGACCATGTTGAGCTCTCTGGGAAGCCACTTGGAGCGTTCCTGGGGTGCTCTTGGGGCCGTCTTCGGGGCTCTCTTGGGCCGTTTTCGGCGCCTCTTGAGCCGTCTTGGCGCCCTCTTGGGCTGTCTTGGGGCCATCTTGGAGGCTTCTTGGACCGTCTTGGTGCGGTCTTGGGGGCCTCTTGGGCCGCCCGGGAGCGTCGGAAAGCCTAAAAGGCGAATGTGTGGAAAAATATATGTTTTACGAAGGGAACGGGCCAACTTTTTGCGTCTAGAGGCCCTCTTGGGGCGCATTTTGGATGCCTCTTGGGTCCTCTTGGGGGCATATTGGGCCGTCTGGAGGCCGTCTTCGGTGTCTTTGATCGCTCTTGGACCGTCTGGGACCAGATTGAGCTCTCTTGGAGGCCATTCGGAGCGCTCCTGGAGCGCTCTTGGGGCCGTTTTCGAGGCCCTCTTGGGCCGTCTTGGACGCCTGTTGGCCCGTCTTGGCGCCCTCTTGGGCTATTTTGGGCCCCTCTTGGAGGCTTCTTGGGCCGTCTTGGGGCGGTCTTGGGGGCCTCTTGGGCCGTCTGGGAGCATCGGAAAACCCAGAAGGCGAACTTGTGACAAATGTACGTTTAACGGAGGGAATGGGCAAATTGTTGCGTCTAGGGACCCTCTTGGGGCGCATCTTGGAGGTCTCTTGGGGTTTCGTGGGGACCTTTTGTGCCGTCTAGGAGGCCTCGTAGCCCGTCTTTGGGCCACCTTGGGCGTCTTGGAGCGCTCGTTTGGCGTCCCGGGGCCATTTCGAGGCCAACGGAGGAGTCCTTGCAGGATTTTCGGGAGCGGATGACCCCCCCGGGGGAATCGGGGGAATCGGGGAATTTGGCCGGATCCCCCCCCCCCCTCCAAATCGACCGGACCGGGCTCCCGGGGGAGGGGTTTGGGGAGGGGGAAGATCTCACACGCCGATGAACCCCAAGGGGTCGGCGGATATGTGGCTCTGGCCGTAGCGCCGCGCGAAGTTTCACGGGTTCTCATGATTAGCGTACCATAGATGGTGTTCTGGACCACTTCAGGGTTGTCAGGCGCAACAGTTACATAGATTCGCGGTGTTGGAGTCCCAGGAACGGCCGTCTGGCACGATTCAGGACAGTCAGTGCACAAGGGCCATGTGTATTCGTGGCGCTGAAGTCCCGAGAATGGTATGGTGGCACGTTTCAGGATCTTCAATCGGTTGTCTCCTAACGGGGCACTTCCCTCAGTGGGAATGAATCCTTGTAGGGGCCTATGAAGGGGGAGCTTGAAGGAATGGCTGATTCCAACATCGTTGATGAATCTTGGGTGTACAGTGGTCCTCCCCTTCCTTCTCCTCCTCCTCCTCATCCTCCTTCTCCTCCTCCTCCTCCTCCTCTTACTCGTCCTCTCAACCACTCGTCTCCTCCAACTCGTCCTCCTCCTACTCGTCACCATTATTCTGCCTCATCCTCCTACCTGCCCTCGCTGCTCCTCCTCCTCCTCCTCCCCCTCTTCCTCCTCCTCGTCCTCCTCCTCCTCCTCCTCCTCCTCCTCCTCCTCCTCCTCCTCCTCCTCGTCTTGCTCCTCCTCCTTCCAATAGTTTCCTCATTCACTGTCTCCTCCTCCTCCACAATGACTCAATCTGAAAATGCTGTGAGGTGATGCCGCCGTCTCTTCCGCGCATTGCATTGTTCCTTGCTTCGCACACTGGATTTGCGTTGTGTGGTTACCCATTTGCTTGCGGCAAGTCCCGCCACCAGGCCAGCCCAGCATTATGGGTGCGTCCCCAGGCTTGGGAGAGTCGTGATGATGGTGATGATGACGATGATGATAATGATGTGATGCAGCTGATGATGATGATGATGATGGTGGTGGTGATGGCGACTATGATGCTGATGCTGATGGTGTTGTTCACGTTGACGATGATGTCGATGATGATGATGATGATGATGATGATGATGATGATGATGATGATGATGATGGTGATGGTGATGGTGATGGTGATGGTGATGGTGATGGTGGTGACGATGTTCATGATGATGATGGTGATGCTGGTGGTGGTGGCAATGATTTTGATGATTGTGATGGCGATGGCGATGATGCTTGTGATGCTAAAGATGATGGCGATGATTGTGACGCTGATACTGATGATGATCACAATGATGATGGTCCTGATGATGCTAATGATGCTGATGCTGATGATGACGATGATGATCATGACGATGATCATGATCATGACGATGGTAATTGTGATGATGATGGTGATGGTGATGGTGATGGTGATGGTGATGGTGATGGTGATGGTGATGGTGATGGTGAGTGTGATGCTTACGGCGCTGATGCTTAGGATGATGATGGTTATGATGAGCATGTTGATGATGTCGATGACAATGATGGTTATGATGATGCTGATAATGATGATTATGATTATGATGATGATGATGATGATGATGATGGTGATGATGATGATGATGGTGATGGTGATGGTGATGATGACGATGACGATGACGATGACGATGACGATGAGGAGGAGGAGGAGGAGGAGGAGGAAGAGGAAGGCAGTCCCTTGGGACACCTTTCGCATTCCCTCGTAGGCCGTCTTGGGTCCTTCCGGAGGCCCTCTTGGCCGTCTTGGGGTCGTCTTGGATGCCCATTGGGCCATCGTGAAGTTCTCTTGGGCCATCTTGGGGCCCTTCGGTGGGGCATTTTGGGGCCGTCTTGGGGCAATATTGGAGGCTTCTTGGAGCGTCTTGAGTTGACGGAAGACCGAAAAGGCGAGAATGCCAAAAATCATCCCAAATCTTAATGAGGGCAGTGATGTGTGGGCTTCTTTGGACCCTGTGTGGAGTCCTTTTGTGGCCCTCTTGGGCCTTCTTCATCTTGGGCCGTCTTGAGGATGTCTTGGACCGCCTTGGGGCCATCTTGTGCCGTTTTCGAAGCATATTGGGCCATATTGGCGGCCTTGGTTGCCCGCCAGAGCAGTATTAGAGGCTTGCGGCGCGGACCCACAGATGTTTTTAGGAGGGGCCGTGATCTCGGGAGCGCGGACCCGTATTTTTTGTACCGAGGTTCGTGCCGTGTGAAGGGGGGGAGCGGTGCATGCGACGGTCTGCGACGAGAGGGGGGATCCGTTCTGGAAAAATATAGAGCCCTACCGGGCAGCCCTTGGCATTCTACCACGCCTCAACGTGCCAGGGGGCACATTGGCGAATCAGCGCTGCTTTTTCGATCCGACCGCTGCTCCCGGACCTTCAATGAGAGCGTTCCCGCCGAAGCGTGGGCAGCATTTCAGGATCGGCGTGCTGTTGCCGTCGTTCAGCATGGCGCTCTCGCCCAGCACGGCCCGTACTTCTGGATCGGAGTTCTCCCTCGTCGTTGCCGTCCCCCTACTTTGCCCTCGTCCGCCTTCCCCTGGTCCTCCTGCTCACCCTGTGGCTGCTCCCTCAGCCTCATTCCTCAGCATCCTCCCCTCTAGAGCGCGATTGGAGGGCATGGGTGGAAGAGGTAGGCTGCCAGATCTGGCGCGAGCGCACATAGCTTGTCCTGCTCCTCCTCCTCCTCCTCCTCCTCCTCCTCCTCCTCCTCCTCCTTCCCCTCCCCCTCCTCCTCCTCCCCCTCCCTCCCTGCCTCCCCTCCCTCCCTCCCTCCTCCCCCCTCCTCGCCCCCCGCCCCTCCTCTGGCATCCTCCTCCTCCTCGTCGTCCTCCTCCTCCTCCTCAGTACACGTCTGCTCCTCCTCCATTCCTTGCCCGAACATTAAACGATTCCCCGTCGCACCCCGAGACCAGTCGCAAGGGCGGCCCGGGCGTTTCGCCTGCGACTTCTTACCATTTATGACCCTGGAGCTTAAATAAAAGATGGCAGCAGCTTCACAGATGGTGGGCGGGTCGTTTTCAAAATGTGGCTCTCGCCTTCGCACCGCGTACATTCTTTATATACACCTGCAAAAGCTTCACGGATGGAGGGCAGGTGGTTTTCAACATGTGGTTCTCGCTTAACCTCCGCGCACTTTCGTTTTGAACAATTGCATGAGGTTTACAAACGGAGGGCGGCTCCTTTTCAAAGCGTGGATCTCGCCTCAGCACCTCGCACATTCTCTGTCAGAAGCTGCAAGAGTTTCACGAAATCTCATGGCGAACGTACCAGACCAATGTGTTTAAACGATGCAGGAAAGTTAGGGCGCAACCTGTTCGTTGATTCGCGGTATTGACGTCCCAGGAATGGTGTTCTGCCACGACTCACGACTGGCAATGCGCAAGAGTCATGTTGATTCGTGGCGCTGATGTCCCGAGAATGATGTGTTGGCACGCTTCAGAATATTCAATCGGTTGTCTCCCAAAGGGGCACTCCCTGAGTGGAGATGAATCCTTGCAGGGGCCTGTGAAGAGGCAGCTTGAAGGGATGGTTGATTCCAACATTGTTGAACAGTCTTGTTGTTACACTGACCCTCCTTCTCCTCGTCCTCCTCCTCCGCCTCCTCCTCCTCTTCCTCCTCCTCATCTCTCGACCTCCTCTGCCCTCCACCGCCGCAGACGACGACGGCCACTGCGAGGGCGCCAGCGACGGCGTCGGCGGCGGCGGCAGGGGCCCTTCCGCTGGACGACGTCCCCGCGCTGAGGGCGCTCGTGGTGGGCCTGGGCGCGGGGTCGATGCCGGTGCGGCGGCCTCAGATCGGGCGGGCGCCAGGACTCGGGAGCCTTTAGACGGGGGTCAATGCAAACGGGGGTCAGCCAGAACGCCGGATCTTGCAGGATCCTGCAGAGCCAGGGTTGCATTGACCCAGGCGAACGCGCAGAATCTTGCAGGATCTTGCAAATCTTGATTGACCCGGCTTTGTATTGACCCAGGTCAGTAGATCCCCGAAGGATGTCGCCAGCAGAATCGGCTGCACGTAAGAGTGACCCTTCGTCGGAGTGACCTTTGGTGCGGGCCCAATGGGCTCCCCCGATCGCTGAATGAGATGCGATGGAAGCGGCTTGCGCGCTTGGGTTTGGACCCCCTTAAAGCCGCACCATAAGTCACTCTTGCCTAGGGTCACTCTTGCGTGTAGCCAAAGAAAAGCAGCTGGGGGGGAGGCAAGAAATCTCGAGCCCTCCCAGATGGGGTCGGAGCATATGGGGTCGGAGGATCGCGCCGCATCGCCGATGCATCGAGGATGCAACTCGATATGGAGCCCGATTTTCTCCACGCCAGCGTCGCCGCCGATGTATCGCCCACGTCGCCGATGCATCACCGATGCATCGGCGATGCGGCGCGATCATCCGACCCCACCTGCTCGGACCCCGTTTGGGACGCTTCAGCAAGCGTGTGTGAGGGGGGGGGAGGGGGGGGAGAATCGAGGATTACAGGAGCGCGACCCGAAAGGGCCCCCCCTAAACGGCCGCCGCGGGCCTCAGAGGTGCGCGAGAGGTGCGCGCTTCTTTCACCCCACGTTTGTTGACTCCTCCTCCTCCTCCTCCTCCTCCTCCTCCTCCTCCTCCTCCTCCTCCTTCTCCTCCTCCCCCTCCTCCTTCCCCTCCTCCCCTCTCCTCCTCCTCCTCGTCCTCGTGATGCTGGTGATGGCGGCTGGCCTCGTCTCGGTCGCTGGGCCGAAGGACCGCCCAAGGCTCCGTGGCGCCACGCCGAGCAGGCGGCTGGGGGCGGCAAGGGACTGCAGCCTCCCAAGCCGAAGCGGCTCACCGACGAGAAGCTCGCCTACTTCGTGGCCTGCCCCGTCGAACAGCTCGACGCCTGCAAGGAGCTCATCGCGGAGGCGGACTGGCAGGCCATCCGCCAGCAGCGCTTCCTCCTCCAGCAGCAGCTGGGTTCGCTGTCGGCGGTCAAGCCTGTCAGGAGTGCGAGGTGGCGGCCGACGAGGCCTCCAAGCGCCTCCTGCGGGCCCGCAGCGAGCTGGAGCGCAAGAAGCAGGCGGCCCAGGCAGCGCTGCAGGCGGCCTTCGACCAGGAGAAGCTGGTCGCCAAGCTGCAGGTGGATTTGGATGAGCTCGTCGAGAAGGCCAGGCGGGTCCTGGCCGAGCCGCCTGCTGTTGCGTCGCCGCGCGCCGAGGACCGCTATGTCGCCGACGTCACCAAGTACAGGGAGTTGGTGGGTACCGTCTCGGGCGCCCTCGGCGGCGTCGAGCTTGGCGAGCTGGCTGGCCCGCTCAACTCGCTCCTCGCCGCGCTCCAGCAGGATGTGGCCGCCTGCGAGGCATCGGGCGCCCCGCCAGCCGCCGCTGCGCCTGCCCCTGCCGTCCCTGCGGCAGGCGCTCAGCCTGGGGCAGCGGCTCATGCAGCGGATCTGGGAGGCGAGCACAAGGCTGCTGGCGACGACGACGAAGACATGGAGAGCCTCAACCTGTTTCCTGAGGCCTTCGCGGCGCAGGTCGAGGCCTTCTGCGACGGCGACGCAGAGAAGAGGAAGTGGCTCGAGGCGTTCCGCGACCGCTGCTATGCCGACAAGAAGCAGAAGCTGGGGTAGCAGCAGGTGGCGGCCGGCGACGCTCAACATGAACGCCTTCAGCAACTTGGACAGGTGTCTCACGGAGCAGATCAGCGGGTGCAACGTGCTGCTCTTTCAGGAGGCCCGCCTGAGTGGGGCGCGCACGACGGATGCTGAAGGGGAGCTTCGTCGTCGGGGATGGCGCGCCGCGGGTGTTGAGGCCCAGGCGTCTCAGGCGGGGGGCCTGGCGTCTGGGGGTCTCCTGACGTGCTCACGTCTTGAGCACGGGTTGGCGCCCATGATGGGCTACGAGACCCCTGTCGTTCGTCCTGGGCGAGTACAGCTGCTCCACCACGCTGGGCTGACTCCTGGTGGAGTCGTTGTGGGGAACGTGTACTTAGAGAGCGGCGTGGGGGTGAACGCATTCAACTACGAGGCGCTGCGCGACGTGGCGTGCAGGCTGAAGCAGCACGGCAGGCCGTACGTGATCGGCGGCGACTTCAACTGTACCAAGGCCGAGCTGGAGAAGAGCGGAGTGCTGCGCTTCTTCGACGGCACCTGCGTTGACACGCTCGAGCCGACCTGCGTGCAGTCGATGCGCTCCATCGACATGTTCATTGTGTCGAGCGGCCTGCGGCTGCTCAATGTGGAGGTGATCAGCGGATCGCCCGCGTGGTCGCATCGGCCTGCGGTGCTGGAGCTCGGGGCGACGCGCCAGAGCCCCTACATCCGCGTGATGGATGTGCCCAGGCGCTTCCCGCAGGAGAGGCCTGCTGGCTGCGCGCGCTGGGACTACCACGTGCCGTGGGCCAGCGTCGGCGAGGAGGCACGGCGGCTCCTGCGCTCTGCACCTCGGCAAGGTGTGTCGACGGCTCCTCAGGGTGGGTTTGCGGATGCTGCCCTTAATGACGCTGCTCCCCCGAGCGGCGCGCCTCAAGGAGCTACGGGGCCCACGCCCGCTGCCGGTGGTGCGAGCGCACATGGACCTGTACGCGGTGGTGTTTCTGGACTTCGTGGGCCCCTGCAAGAACGACCTGCAGGCGGAGAACGTGCCACTCTAGCTGGGGAGCGTGAGCGAGGTTCAGGGGCTCCTGCTGCTGAAGGCCATGCGTCGCGGGCGGCCTGCGCTGACGTGGAGCTGACGCAGATCCGCGGCCAGATCAACGTTGCCTGGCAGCGGTTCCTGGAGCAGGCCGAGACCGACTGGATCGACATATACCAGGTGGGTGAGGACGGCCAGAAGTATCGTGGGCGAGGTCAGCCAGCGCAGCCGCGCTGGGTCCGCGAGCTGCCTGTCGCTGGCGCACGCTGGCCCAATGTCTCGGTCGAGGCTACCTGGCTCTACAGGGTGTCGTGCGAGCTGCAGCTTGTCGCGGCCGTCGCGCAGCCCGTCAGCCGTGTCCGTGCGCTTCGAGGTCTGCGCAGGCTGATGGTGACCGCGCCCAAGGCCGTGAAGGGTGGCGCGGAGGCTGAGCCTCACGACCTGCCTGTCGCGAGCTCTTGGTGGCAGCTCCTCAACAGCTTGGGCACTCACTGCCTGGACCCCTCCACCACGGCCCTGCAGCTGAGCGAGCGCGCCCACGCCGCCGCCGCGAGGCTGGCCGAGCGCGACATGGCGGAGCGCAAGGCCAGGTTCCAGCAGTGGGTCGCCAAGCAAGCTGTGGGCGGCGGCGGCGGGCCCCACGCGGTGGCTAGCTTGCCGATCGGCTACGCGGAGAGCCCCATGCTGCACACCAGCACCGCGGAGACGCACGCGCCCTTCTGCGAGCCCGCCGACCTCGCCGCGGAGGTCACCGCCCTGGAGGTTGCCTGGAGCGGTTGGTGGAGGACAACATGCGAGCAGGTGTCGCTGCGCTGGCCGAAGGACCTTGGCGCGCGGCCGCCTCGGCCGACGGTGGCGCAGCTGCGGAAGGTGCTCTTGACCTTCCCCGCCAACGCGGGCACCTCCTTCTGCGCGGTGCGGCCCAGGCAGCTCAACGATCTCTGCGACGACGGGATCGAGGTCCTCGCCGACACCATCGAGGCCATTGAGCTCCACGCGTCCTGGCCCGAGATGACCACCAAGATCTGCTTCATCCAGAAGAGGCTTGGTGGGGTCAGACCGATCGCGCTGATCATGGTGCTGGCCCGTGCGCAAGCCCGGCTGCGTCGTGACATCGCACGCGAATGGGAGGCGCAGAATGCGCGCAGCTACTGGCGGGCCTCGGCGGGGCGCAGCTGCGAGCGAGCGGTCTGGCACCAGGCTGCTATTGGCGAGTGGGCCACGCAGCGTGGACAGGACTGCGGCGACGAGAAGCGCTGGGTGGCGGCGGCCGCCCTGCTCGACCTGCTGAAGGCCTTCGATCAGGTCAGGCACCACTGGTTGCTGGACGCCGCGGTGCGCACTGGCTTCCCGCTGTGGCAGCTCAAGCTTCAGGTGGAGCTGTACTGCGCGCCTAGGGTGCTCGCCTTGGGCAGCGCGCACTCCGACGTGATCGAGGCTCGGCAGGCGATCCTGCCAGGAGACGGCTTCGCCACCACCCTGCTCAAGCTGATGCTGATCGGGCCGCTGGACAGGCTGGTCGAGCAGCACCCGACGTTGCAGCTGGCGGCGGTCGTGGGTGACCTCATGCTGCACAGGTTCGGCGGCGCCGTGCGCGTCACGAAGGAGGCGGCGGAGGCGGCCTTCAAGCTCAAGACGCTCTCGACGGAGGTCGACCTCAACGTGGCGCTCTCCAAGTCCCGCGTGCTCGCCAACGTGCCCGACGTCAGGCACGCCGTCGCTGCGAAGCTCAAGCGGCCGCTCGGCATAGTGTCGGTCAAGGGCGAGCGCAATCTTGGAGTCGACTTCTCTTGCGGCCGCAGGGTTGCGAGGAAAGTCCGCGGCGACAAGATGGCGCTCGCGGGGTTGAGGCTCAGGCGCGCGGCCATCTTGAAGACTGGAGTTGGGCGCAAGCTGGCAGTCCGCAAGGTGGCGCGCAGCGGGCTCGAGGCGCCCGCCCCCCACGGCTTCTCCGTCACGGGCTGCGCCACCACGGAGCTCGACAAGTTGCGCGCGCTCATCTTCACGGCCGCGGCGCCGAGCGTGGCGGGGCGGTCGCGGACCCCCACGCCCATGCCCACGCCCTTCCTCGACCCTGTCTACCGCGCGACGCTGGCCCCAGTGATGGCGATGCTGCGCGCGGTCTGGGAGCGCTGGGTGCCGAAGCACGTGCTCAAGTATGGCCTGGCCCAGTGTGCGGCCACTAGCTGGTGCCAGGTGAAGGGGCCCTTCTCCGCGGTCAGGCTCTCCCTCGAGCGCGTGGGCTGGCAGATTGTCGACGGCAGTACCTGGCTCACGCACTGCGGCGACAGCCTATGCATCTTCGAGACCTCGCCCTGGATCGTCAAGCGCCTGCTCTGGATGGCGTTGGAGGCGCGGCAGCGGCGACAGGTCGGGCAGCGGCCTGGCCTCGCCGATCTGGCTGACGGGGGCATCCTCGAGCCCATCGTCAGGCTCACCAACGCGGGGGCGGTGCAGCGCAAGGGCTTCTTCGGCCGACAGGTGGACTTCGTCGACGGTGATGTTGACGCCGCCGCTCCTCGGTCTGTCGTTCGACCTGCTGCGCCTCCTGAGGTTGTGGCGCTGCCGTCGGGAGAGGAGGCAACTCGTGGCGGTGTCGCGCGGGGCCCAGCTCTGGCCAGCGTGCTCGGGCCTGGCTACCTGATCGCGGTGGAGGCTAGCGCCGCTACTCTACGAGCTGTGCGCGCTGAAGCAGGTGACGAATGGGGACACCTCATCAACGACCTGATCGGCCAGGTGGCGCCTGACCCCCCGCCGCGGCCAGACCCAGAAGGCGGAGCACCGCTCGGACCTGGGCTGCCTGCTGGCGATGCTGGGGTTGGTGCCTGCCCAAGCGTCGTACCTCCACGGCAAGGTGTGTCGACGGCTCCTCAGGGTGGGCTGGCGGATGCTGCCCTTAATGACGCTGCTCCCCCGAGTGGCGCGCCTCGAGGAGCTACGGGGCCCACGCCCACTGCCGTTGGTGCGACGCCTGCTCAGAAGGCTAAGGCGATCCGTCCTGCGCCCAAGGAGTGCGGATACCTCACCTCGGTCATCGTGGACGGCCAGTGGTCGCAGCGCCGAAAGTACCTGGTCGGCTATGCCTCGGACGACAAGCGCTTGCTGCGCGGCGACGCTGGCACGCTGCTGCACAGGCACACGTGCTGCAGTGGATGGCCGCCCGAGCTGCGGCTGCCCAGCAAGATCCGCGAGCTGGCGGGTAGGGCCGAGCTCGTGGAGGTGGAGTGCCTGCTGGAGCGCGCGCTGTGGCCTGCGCCCCGCGGCATCATCAAGCCGCCTCGGCCTCCTGGGCTCAGCTGGCTGGGCCAAGACGTAGGCGGCATGCTGCCGTCTGGCGACGTGTACCTGGACGGCTCCGCCTACGAGGGCGACTTCCAGCAGTACACGAGCGCCGGCTGGGCTGCAGTGGTGCTGCAGGAGGGCGCGGACGCCTTCCGCACTGGCATCTCGGGCACGCTGTGCGAGCCCTTCGCCGACATCAACGGCGGCGAGTTGGCCGCGCTCATCGGCACGCTGCGCCATGCCGCGCCGCCCGTCAGGGCCATCGTCGACTCCGACTTCGTGTTCAAGGGTGTGCTGGAGCACGGGCCGCTGCTCACGACGCGCTGGGGCTACGCGTGGGCCCACCTCCGGCGCGAGCTCTGGCGGCTTGTCGAGGACTTCGGGGGGATAGGGCCGCATGGCCTGACCCTCAAGAAGGTCCCTGCGCATGTCCCGCGCCGCCGAGTGACCGACGACGGCGTCATCACCGCTCGCGACTGGATCGGCAACTGCATCGCTGACCAGGCCGCGAAGCGCGCGGCCGAGCGCGCGAGGGTCGCGCCCGAGGCCCGACAACGCCTGCAGTCGGCACGGGAGCTGGTCGAGGGCGTGGCCACGTGGGTCTCAGCTGTTGGGGAAGCCGCGGGCGGGGACGACACCACCCACCGCGCGGCGAAGCCCAACAAGGCGGCCCCGCGAGCAGCGCTGCAGCCAGCGGCTGCCAGGCTGGGCTGCGACCTCCGTGGGCCGCCCGGGGCGCGATGGCGCAGCAGGTGCCGTTGGTTGGAGCGCGCCAGCGAGTGCCCTGGCTCGATTGCGACGTCCGCCCTGGACCACAATAGGAGGCTGCGGGCACAGGGCGCGCTGGCGCACGTGATCGCGAAGGTCGAGCCGCAGGTCGAGGCCCAGCTGCAGCGCGAGATGCCGCTGCTGGCCTGCCTCGTCTGCGGAGCCACGGGCGCGGCGAGGAGCTCGTCTTTCGCCCGTGCCTGCGGGGAGCCCGGAGCAAAGGGCAAGCTGGTGATTGCCCGCCTCGCCAAGGGCTTCGCGCCAGGCGCTGCAGGCCGAGTGGCCGCCAAGATCGTGTAGATCGAGGACGACGACGCGGAGCGCGTCAGCGGCGTCCTAGACGGGCCGCTGCCCTGAGGCGCGCGAGGGGGGAGGAGGCCCCACATCCCCGCGTGCGCCCTCGGCGGCGGCCACTGCTGCTGCTCGTCGCGGTCGGCCTCGACGAGCTCGCGCGGGCCCTCATGACCCTGGCCCCGCGCGCTGGGGCGCGCGCGGGCCGCCCGACCGCTCGACAGCGCGGTCGGAAGCTCGCGGATCCTCCTCCTCGTCCTCCTCCTCCTCCTCCTCCTCCTCCTCCTCCTCCTCCTCTCCTCCTCCTCCTCCTCCTCCTCCTCCTCCTCCTCCTCCTCCTCCTCCTCCTCCTCTCCTCCGCCTCCTCCTTCTCCTCCTCCTCCTCCTCCCTCCTCCTCCTCCTCCTCCTCCTCCTCCTCCTCCTCCTCCTCCTCTCCTCCCTCCTCCTCCTCCTCCTCCTCCTCCTCCTCTCCTCCTCCTCCTCTCCTCCTCCTCCTCCTCCTCCTCCTCCTCCTCCTCCCTCCTCCTCCTCCTCCTCCTCCTCCTCCTCCTCCTCCTCCTCCTCCTCCCTCCTCCCCCCCCCTCCTCCCCCCGTGAACGAACACCCGAACTTCGTCCGCCGCACGCCGGGGCGACCCTTCGCAGGAGTGCACTTTTTGAAAGCGCGGGCGGCGCGGCGAGGGGGGGCACGCGCCCAGGCCAGCAGGCCGCTGCTGCCGCACCGCAGCGCGATCGGCAGGCCGCGTGTCAGCGGTTATGCTCGCTGCGCGGCGCCGCCCTCGGCCTGGCTCTGAGGATCGAGGCCCGAGGTTGCGGGGCGTCGCACATCGGGGGCGACAAAGAGGGGGGCGATGGCTAGCGGGGGGTGGATATCATGGTATGGGCCACGATATTTCCCCAGGTTTCATGGCGCTTCTTTTTTCCCTTACGTTCCTGGACCCCCCTTTTCGCCGCGCACATGCCGCCGGCCATGATTTGCACCCCCCCTCTTGGACGCCCCCTTCTTGGCCGCCCCTGACTACACGCTGGTCGTTGAAGGTAGGTATGCTTGGACACTCAGCTACCAATATATTTCAAGCGTCTTCCTACTTCAAGAACCGATCGGTTGTTGCTGGGTTTTCTTATTCCTTGGGAGGGCCTGAGCCCAATCTACTTTGTCCGCATTCCTACTTCATGTTTCTACCTACCCGCTCTGAGGATCGAGGCCCGAGGTTGTGGGGCTCGTGGGGCGCCCTCGTGGCCGCGGCTGGACCGCACCCCAGGGCAGGGTGCAAAGGCAGGGCGAGCGCGTCCTTCCCTCCTCCTCCCCCTTCTCCTCCTCCGCCGCCTCCTCCTCCTCCCCCTCATCTTCCTCCTAGGGGGGAAGGCTCCTTAAAAAGAAGCTGATTCTTAAAAGGCCGCGGGCTTTGTCTACAGATGTAGGGCCACCCCTTGTGCGCGCCGCCAAAAAGTGGCATTTCGCTGGAGTGACCTTTGGTGCGGGCACACGCGGGTCCGCAGACTGTTGAGCGCGATGCGACAGCAGCGGCTTGCACGTTCGGGTTTGTTTTCCCCGCGCCACCCCAGAGCCGCGCACCAAAGGTCACTCCTGCCCAGGGTCACTCTTGCGTGTGGCCGACTTCCGAGCTTTGACCGAATCCCCACCCTACCGAATCGACTCGCGAATTAGTTTTCCCGGCTCTCGAGAAGGCGCCACGGCCGTGTGTTTGTGCGCGCCTGTGCTCGCAGGCTCTGGCCCAGGATCGTTTTCACCAGGGGCTGCTTTGCCAAATGCGCCGAGTCTCGCCGGTCGGGCCTTCTCCTCCCTCTTCCTCCGGGACTCCTCCTCTTCCTCCTCCTCTTTTCCTCTGTTCCTCCTCCTCCTCCCGCTCCTCCTCCTCCATTATTATTATCCTCCTCCTCCTCCTCCTCCTCCTCCTCCTCCTCCTCCTCCTCCTCCTCCTCCTCCTCCTCCTCCTCCTCCTCCTCCTCCTCCTCCGCAGCCATTTTGGCTCAAGGTTTCATGCTTTGGTGGGCGGAGCCCACTGGCTTCCAACGGATACCGCTGTCGCCGCGGCTGCTTTCAGTTTCTCCGCCTGGTCTGCCCCAGGTGCGGAGCTCTGCTTCAGTCAGCAGAGCCGTCAGCCCATGGGCCGCAGCGGCGCCAAGGGCGGCAATGGCG
The DNA here is from genome assembly GCA_963575745.1 of Prorocentrum cordatum. Classification (NCBI taxonomy): domain Eukaryota; class Dinophyceae; order Prorocentrales; family Prorocentraceae; genus Prorocentrum; species Prorocentrum cordatum. Next base: position 410,842 of record CAUYUJ010017782.1, read on the forward strand.
GCGCGTGCGGCAAAGGCAAGGACAAGTCGGGCTTCTTCGTCTCGTGTACGCAGTGCCGCTATCGCTGGAACTTCAAGTCCAATCACTGGTGTTACCAGTGCTCCTCGCCGCTGGTGCCGAACCCGTCGCCCGACAAGAAGCCTGCTGGCAAGTGGTCGTTCGGCCCGCCCGCACTCGCGACGAACCCCTTCGAGGTTGCTGCCGACGCGGCCGTGGCGCCCACGGCTGGGCGCAAGGGCCCGCCTGTGCCGCCGCGAGCGGCCAAGGGCGGCCATGTCGACCGTCGGCCTTGGGTCTGGAAAGGGCCAGGCTGGTACCCTTGCGGCGGCGGCTCGCCTGCAGCGGCAAAGGAACAGGCGGCTCCCGCGGCGAACCCCCATCGAGCTCCTGCGCGCCGAGCTGGGGGACTGCGCCGAGCTTGCGGCCCTCTTGCCAAGAGGGCGGAGGCCAAGGCGCAGCAGCCCGATCCAGCACCTCGTCGGGCGCCGCTCTTGGAGGAGGAGGTCTCCACCAAGGGCATTGCGTGCAGGCGCGCGCAGGCATGGCTCGAGACCTGCGCCGCGCGGGTGCTGGAGGGCGAGGCATGGCTGGCCGCTGCAAAAGCTGATGAGGAAGGACACCGCCACGGCAGCGGCGCACCAGGCCCAGCTCGACTGGGAGGCGGCCTGCAAGAAGCAGCTGCCGTCGCCTCCGCTGGAAGGCGAGGAGGACCCAGGCAAGGCACCCGCTGCTTCGGCCATCAACCTCTCCACCCTCGTCGACGAGGGCGCGCTGCAGATCGTCGATGGGCCGCTGTTCGACATGGAGGGGCTCGAGATTGACAGCAGCGACAAGGACGAGTGGAACCGCATCAAGGCCGAGTTCGCGGCCAGCGTCCAGGAGAAGGTGCAGCAAGCCCTTGGCCCAGCCGCAGAGCAAATCGTCAAGCTCCGCGAGGAGGCCAGGAAGCTGCACGCCAGGCTGCAGTCCAAGCGGCGCCGCGGCCCTGACGGCGAGGCCACTGCAGCCGACGGTCCAGCGGCCGCGACAGGCGGCAGCGTGGCTGCCCCCGCTGCTACTGCCCCTCCTGCTGTGCCAGATGGTGTCGGGGTGGCGGTGCGCGACCTCAGCGGCCCCGAGGCCTTGCGGGCGGCCGCTCGAGCCAAGGCTGCCCAGGCCGCTGAGGCCAAGGCCAAGGCCGCCGCCGAGCCCGCAGGCCAGAAGCCTCTTTGACCAGAGGCCTCAGCCGCGGCAGTCAAATCACCAGGACCCAGCACGGCGGCGCACCACCGACAGCAGCTGGAGCATAGACTGAGGGCCTACACCCAGACGCGGCTGCAAGACCCCGCGGTCCTGGACGAGGAAGGCGACGCGGCGCATTTCATGGCGTTGTGTGTCGAGTACGTCGCAGCGTGGTTGGCTCACCCTGCTTATCGTCATTTCACTGGCGACGCGTTTCAGGCGGCAGGCCATGACAATGCCGCGATCGCACAGCTGGACATCGCCAGGGACACGTGCACGTCCGCTTGGAGGGCGCGGATGCGCACGCGCGCCAACTACCGCGGCAACCCGCAGCGGCCCCAGCAGACGGACCGCGAGGCGCGGGAGGAGGAGCTCGCACGCCAGGGGAGGTCCGCGGCCACAGCCATTGAGGTCTTCGACGAGCGCGGCCCACCTACACCCAGCAGGGAGGCTGATGTTGATATCGAGTTCGTTGTCGAGCTCCCCTCCTGCGGGAGGCCTTTCCTGCGCGGCGCAGCAGCTGGCGCAACTGGAACCTGCACTTCGCTTTCCCCACCGCGGTCGGCCAAGAGTAGTGTTCTACCCGGCATGGCGACCAGGCCGACCGCGAAGGCCCGCCCTCGGCCGCGGCCATCGAAGAGGGCAAGGGCAGAGATCTCCTTCCCCTACGGCATCGCCCAGGAGTTCGGCTACGGCCAGCGCGGCTGCAGGTGCCGGCACGGCCGTGGCCGCCTCCCCCAGGCTCACCCCAGGCCTTCAACACTTGTGCGCCCCAGGGGGGGAGTCGGGAGGTTCGAGTGGGAAGAGAGGGGGCGAGCCGCGGCACATGCACGAGGACGGACCCGTCTGCTTCGATGTCCACCTGCGCTCCAGCTTCCGCTGCTACTCCAATTTCCACGCGGGCCTTGTCTCCCCTGGCGCCCCCAGGGGACCCCTCTGCGTGCTCGTCCGGTGTTTGGACGCAAATTCCGATGCTCCTCGAATCGGGTTCACCGTCGCAGTTCTGCCGAGGCGTGAAGAGCGCAAATCCCGACGTGATGTTGGGTTCACAGCCGCCACCACCGCCCTTCAACACCGACGTGGATGAGCACGGCGTTAGAGCGCAGCACCCATCTGCGGCTCCACCAGGGAATCCCTCCCGGAGCCCATCAGGAGTTAGAGCGCAAATCCCGATGCTCCTCGAGTCGGGTTCACCGCCCAGTTTGTCCGAGGCGTTGGAGCGCAAATCCCGACGGAGACGTTGGGTTCACAGTCGCCACGACCGCCTCTCTGCACTGGCGCGCAGGACCACGGCGTCAGAGCGCAGGACCCGTCCGCGGCCTCACAGTCGCAGGTTCCAGGCGACGGCGAGCTTCGGCACACGGGTGACGAAGGCTACCACGACCCCTTTGACGACTTGGACCAGGGGCTGCAGGACGCGGAGGACGACGTGGCCGCTCAGCTCCAAGAAGATGTCCTGGCTGAGCCGACTCCACCGAGCAGGAAGGGGATAGACCAGCCCCCTCTGATACCTCCAGCGCCGACCTGGTGCCCTCTGGAACCTGTTAAGAGACAGCCGGATCATGCGCGCATCTTCTTCGGCAGCGTTACCGGGCGGGGGCCCAAAGCTCAGGGCTTCCCCCGGGGAGTGGGCCAACAATTCGAGGCGCTGGCACTGGCGGAGACGCGCGGCAGTTCGACGCAGATGCCGAAGGCCCAGCTGGACCGCCTCAAGGACGGCTGGAAGATCGCGGCCACACCCGCAGAGGCTTCGGTCAAGTCCGCATCGGGTACTCGAGGGGGCGAGTGGGTACTGGCCAAAAAGCGCCTGGCCACGACGAGCTGGGAGCTGATGAGCAAGCGCGGGCGCCCCTCCCAGGGCTTCTGCCCGCTCACCTTGCACATTCGCAAAGGGAACGCGGCCATCATCACCGCCTACCTTTTTCCAGGCCACAAGCTGGGAGGCGACAGCGCTCCGAGGGTGATGGCGCCCACGGCATTCCTGCCCACCCTCGCGGACCCGCGGCTGGTCATGGCGGACTGGAACATCGCCCCCAAGGACCTGCAGCAGTCGGGCACCCGCGGGGTCTAGGACGGCGAGATCATCACCCCCAGCGACGTCGAGCACACCTGCGCTAAAGGGGACAGCGCCTCCTTGATCGACTACCTGGTAGTCAAGCGAGGGTTCCAGAATCAGGCGAAGGTCCAGGGTATCACGGAGGTGCCCTGGCGCACACACACACACACACACGCGTCGGTTTAGACATGCAGATTTCCGACGCCAAAAAAGATTGGTGGCACCAAGTGGTGACCTTACCGCAGGCTTTACCACGTCGAGATCGTTCCAAGCGCCAGGCCGACCCCAACAGCAAGCGGCAGAAGCAGCTCGAGGAGAGGAGGGTCGCCCACCGGCAGCGGCTACCCGACGAGTTGCATGAGAGTTTTGATGAGCCCCACCCTCCTTCAGAGCTTCCACGCGACGATGCAGTCTAGGTCCCTTTTCTACGTACCTGCTGAGACGCGGGGCAAGCGTTGGCTTGAGCCCGCCGAGACCGCCCCTAGCGAGCTAGTCAACGAGAACATCGCCAGGGCGGTGCCACGCACAAGGGCGCCGTCACGGCACTCTCGGCTCGCTACGGCCATTGGGCGGCGACTGTGGAGCAAGCGACCTTGACCACCGAGCAGATCCTCAAGGACGAGCGGAGCAGGCACTGTGGGCGAGGCCAGTTGCACGGGCGAAGGTGGACGCGACTCAAGGCGCCGCCTGGCCGAACACCTATGCGCGCTTGCGATGGAGTGGTGGTGGGCGATCGAGTCTATCATAGTGCGGCACCGCTCGTTGATGCGCAACGGCTCCGACCTGGATCAGCAGCATCGGCGCGCGCTCGCTCTCAACCCCACGGCCGCGCAGGCTCTCGAGCAGCCGCGCGCCGTCATCTTCGGAAGCAAGGCCACCGACGAGGAAGTTGACTACTGGATCAACCTGATCCTGCTGCCCAACGGCGAGGCGGATGTCGACAGTTTGGATGAGATCGTGGAGGTCACCGAGAGGTGGGTCGGCCGAGCGCATGCACGCTCCATGACGGCTGCGCCCCAGGCGCACGTCGAATTGGCAAAGGACACGTGGGCCCACAAGCCGAGGTACCTCCACCAGCACGCGAAGGATCCAGGGCCCTTGGAGGTCTTGGAGGTCCCGCGCGCTGCCGCGCCAGGAGCCACCCCTGACCCTCCAGAGATCATGGCTCAGAAGGTGCAGCGCTGGGCCCCGATATGGACAGAAGACAACGCGTCGCGCGACGCAATTTTGGACACGATGGAGCACCTCCACGCCCAGAGCCAGGTCGAGGCACTGCCGCCGCTCACTACTGATGACTTGGAGCAGTTGCGGTGCAAGCTACCGAGCTCCAAGGCCAAGGGCGTCGACGTGCTTGGACCTACAGATCTGCAGAGGCTGCCGCTGGCAGCCAAGCAAGAGGTCGTCGCCATCCTCAATGCTGCGGAGGACGTTGGCTCGTGGCCGCTGCAGGTGCTGCTGACGCTTTGCGCCACGCTGCCCAAGCCAGCGGGTGGCGAGCGCAGCATTGGCGTCCTCCCGAAGCTCATGGGCTTGTGGTCACGCGCGCGATCGGGGGCCACGGACCGCTGGGCTGACAGCAAGAACGACTTCTGGGACACCGCGGTGCGCAATTCGTCAGCGCCGCGAGCCGTCCTTCAGCTGGCAGTCAAAACATGTGTTTGTGTGTGTGCACGTTGCCCCGCTCAGCTCCAACGATGGATCATTCCACCGTATGCCTCGCATTGAGGGGCTCGGACAGACGAGCACTCGTTCGCGCGAGCACACGTCCTGACGACCATCGGCCACGGCCAGAAACGCCCGCTGAGCTCGCCCGTGAACGCCCTCGCGGCGACGGCCCTGACGACGGGGTTGGCCGACGACGCCTTCACCAGCGGGGCCTCTTCCTGCCCGGGACAGTCGACATGGGTACGGGAAGAGTGGGTGCAAAGACCGATTGCGCCCCCTGCTCACGCTGAGCAGGACTCGCCGCGGGTGTCGCCACAGACGTGGCCCATTCGAGATAGACGATTGCCTGCCCAACAGCGGGTGCTGTCGGTTCGGGACAGCACTTGAGCGACGCGAACAAAAAGACGGGGTCGTTTGCGCCGACATTTGCGCGTAAGCTCGCGGCGTAAGGTCGCGCGTGAGCGCCTTCGTCTCCACTGTAGCGTGACGCGCTGGCGGCCCGCACAAGCCGCCGCGCCAGGTCGCTGTGCCATCTCACGCAAGACCCGCTTTCGATCGTCACTCATGTGTTGTCGGGCAGTGTACCCAATGATTTTCCAACAGGTGGTGCGTCGCGTGAGAGTACAGACCAATTGTGGTTGGCTGGGTTGGTTCGCACCCATCGGCCCCAACCCCTCTACACCTCACGCTTCTGGTTCTGTGAACTGTTTTTTCTACCCATGAGGGAAGGAGAGTTTTCCGTACCCAAATCGGGCGTCCAATGGCTTGCCTTCGGGGGCGATCCCTCCGGCCGGCCGCCAGGGGCCGTCAAACCCCGCCGGGCGGGCGTCGGCACACGCGGCCTCCCGGGCGCGCGGTTCTCCTTGGACACGAAGCGAGGGGAAGGGTCGGGGCTCAAGAGACGGGGGAGGTCCTCCTCCTCCTCCTCCTCCTCCTCTCCTCCTCCTCCTCCTTTCCTCCTCCTCCTCCTCCTCCTCGTCTTCCTCCTCCCTCCTTCCTCCTCCTCCTCCTCCTCCTCTTCCTCCTCTCCTCCTCCTCCTCCTTCCTCCTCCTCCTCCTCTCCTCCTCCTCCTCCTCCTCCTCTCTCCTCTCCTCCTCCTCCTCCTCCTCCTCCTCCTCTTCCTCCTCCTCCTCCTCCTCCTCTTCTCCTCCTCCTCCTCCTCCTCCTCCTCCTCTTCCTCCTCCTCCTCCTCCTCATCCTCCTCTTCCCCCTCTTCCAAACAGGGATCTTTCAGGATCATGCAGAGCCAGGGCTGCAGTGATCCGGGCTTGGGTGAGGGATTCTGCAGGATATTGCAGGAGCCTGCAAAGCCCGATTGACCTGGATCTGGATTGCCCCTGGCCAGTAGATCCCCGAAGGGGGGGGGGGAAACCCCCTGCGCACCATGAGGTACGAAAGGCGTTCTGTCGTTTGTCTCGCTCGACGATGGGGACGCCCAGAAGTGTCAGCGCACCTGCGAGGCTTGAGCCACAATGGCTACGGCCGTGGGGCGCCGAAGGTGTTGGTCAGAGGTTCGGACCGAGCGCAACTTCTGGGTCGGGCTCTCCGTGGCTTCGGCCCCGGACAAGCAGGCGGTTCGGATCGGGACGAGGCGTTCGGCGGGCCAGGCCTCCAGTAGGGCCTGCGCCCCCATACCGTCTGGGGGCTCTCCTTGCTCGCCGATGGGCGTCTTGGGCCCGGGGATATCTGGTGTCTTGCTGAAGATTCTGCAGGGTGCTCTCGGGGCAAGTGTCTGCGGCGGTGTCAATCAGCGCGCCGTAGGCGGAGTCCTCATCATCAGAATCATCAGCATCATCATCAGCAGCAGCATCATGATAATCAACATTATCGTCATCATTATCGACATTATCGTCATGATCAGCATCATCATCATCATCATCATCATCATCATCATCAGCAGCAGCATCATCATCATCGGCAGCATCATCATCATACTCATCATCATCATCATCATCATCATCATCATCAGCAGCAGCAGCAGCAGCAGCATCATCATCACCGGTCGTCATTATGATCATCATCCCCCCTCCCACACCGTCTCTCCTCTTCCTCATCCCCCTTCCCTCCTCCTCCTCCTCCTCCTCCTCCTCCTCCTCCTCCTCCTCCTCCTCCTTGTCGTTCCTCCTCCTCTCTCCTTGTCCCGCCCCTGTTCCAACGGAGGTGGTTAAACCACACCTTTCCCGACGGGAAGATGACCGTGGACGCAGTCGAGATCGACCCAGCCGTGATCTCCACTGCTAGGGAGGCGATGGGCTTCCCAGGGCAGGCGACGCGGAGAGGGATGGTCCAGGGAGATGGGAAGGCCGAAGAGGAGGGGAGGCGCCTTTGATTGCGAGGAGGGCCGAAGAGGAGTGGGAGGGTCGAGATGGGAAGGCCGAAGAGTTGTGCCATATTGCCAGCTACTACCGCGGTTCCTTTGAAGTTTGTTCTAGTGCTATTCTCCCCACCAGAAAGCGATCAATGCACTGATGAGGTGTTCGAGCTTCGCGAAAGCCAGAAGAGCCCGAGTGCAAGCCGGAGCAGCGCTGGAGGATTCTCGCCGGGATCGCGACGGACGCGGGAGCGGGTCGGGGCAAACGCAGCACCGTCTCGGGCCGCGTCGGAGGCGTCGGAACGGCGTCTCGGCCAAATAAAGATCACAGCGGGGCATCGCCCATGGATGTCCAAAACGCGAGGCTTCAAAACAACATGACGCTGCACACCTTGCCGCTCATTCCACGGGGCGACAGCGGAGCCCGGCAATTGCGCGCGGTCGTTCATCGGCGAGCCCTAGACCTGGCCACGGCGGGTTCGCGGCGGGAGCGACCGCGAAAACCTGAAGAAAAGCCGCCGCGCCGTTCGGGATTGGCGGCCGCCAATTGTTTTCGTGACGCCTTGCCCCACCGATGCGCGACACGTCGTCGAAATGTGAAATGCGCCGGGCGGCGACCCAAAATTGCTTCTGGGTGGAATTTCCAGCAGGCGGAGTTCGGCGAGCGAGGCGGCCTTCTCGGAGCTCCAGGGCCGCGGGCCCCGGGGACGCGGGGAAAAGGGGAGAGGGGGGGCGCGGCGGTGCGGCCGACCAGAGCCACGTGGCCCGGGGGCATGCCCCAGCGCATCCCACGGGGCGCGTCAGGATGACGAGCGCCGCGCGCGAGAGGCTCCGCGCAGAGCGCATCAGCCCTGCGCCGCGCGCAGCCAGAAATCGCGCCATCGCGTCACACGAATCGTCGAGCGCGCGTCGGGATTCACCACGCCGCGCTCGAATCGCGCCGTTTCGGAGCCCACGACGCTCTGTCAAACCCGCGCGGCGAGGCCCAGGGGGGCTGGAGGCGCTGGGCGGCGCCCGGCATGGCGGAGGACGCGTTCCTGGCGCGCGCGCGCGCTGTGACGGGCAGCGGGTCGGCCAGCCGCTCGGGCGAACACGCCGCAGCCAACGGGGCATTTCCGCGACGGCAGAGGTGGCGCGCGGCGGGGGCGCGGCTGCTGTCGCGGCGAGCTCGCACGGCCTGGCAGGCGCGGTAACTATTCCGTCGACGAGTGAGGGCAGGTGGCGCGCGGTCGGAGGTGGGTGGAGGCGACGGCTGCGCGCGGCGACGGCGGCGATGGGGCGGCGCGCGTCGTCGTCGTAAACGTCGCCGTCGTCGTCGTCGTCGTCGTCGTCGTCGTCGACAGGCATCCAGGGCCACCAGAGCGTCAATAACTTTGTTTTTTTGCGGCCGCGAGGAGCCTCTCGCCTCTCGTCCGCCCCTCTCTCAGACTAAGATCTTTTAGTGGGCAGCTTGGGAGCCCCTGGGGTGTTTTTGTTGGCCATCTCGGGAGCCTATCGGGGCCCTCTTGGGCCGTGCAGGGCGCCTCTTGGAAGGGGCTGTGTCAGGCCATCTCGGGCGCCTCTTGGGCCGCCTTGGGGCCATCTTGGGCCGTGTTGGGCCCCTCTTGGGCCCCTCTTAAGGTCCTCTTTTGGGCCGTCTTGGGCGCCGCTTGGGCCGTTCTGCAGCCGTCCGGAGCCCTCTTAGGACCTTCTTGGGGCGATCTCGGAGGCCTTTGGGGCCATCTTGGGAGCTTCAAATACCAAAAACTAATCTGCTGAAAATGACAGCTTCCCGATGGGAATGTGACTGTGTTTGCTTGATAAGGCCCTCTTGGGGTTCCCCTCTGGAGCTCCCTGGAGGCGTTGCGCAGGCTTTTCGGGCACCGAGGATGATTTGTTGATCCATCTTTCGCCGTTAGGGGCCCTCTTGGAGGGCTGAAAGCGATGTTGGGTGCCTCTGCGGCCGATGTGGGGCCGCTCGAATCATTGGTTGAGCCGTCTTTGGCCGTTTGGGGAGCTCTCTTGGGGCCGCTGTGGGGCCGCTTTGGCGCCCAGCGATCCCGAGGTGATCAGCTGACCATGTGATGGCCCCAAGGCGGACCCAAAGTAGCATCAGCAAAACCAGGGCACGACACCATGACCCCTGACAACGCCAGCGCCAATACGCGATCAAACTGCGGGATTCGCATTCCACCCAGGATTTATGGGAACTCTATTGGTATTGGTGGGATCTTATATTTCCTGAACTGAACCACATTATTCTAACATAACAGGGGGGCGGGATTTCGCCCAGACCACGTAAGGATGGTGTTTTGCTAGGCTTCTAGGGGGCTAGGGGAGGTTCAGCGCCTCTTGAGCCATCGTCCCACTCGGGGCCGCTGTCGCAGGGTGATTGTTTTTGATGGTATTGTACGACATGGGGCGAAGTGACAGAATCACCAGGAATTCTCGCCACACGGGCGTCCTTGTTATGTCGGTCGTGGGGGCAGAAAACGAGTTCTGGATTCAAAAATTGCCGAAACAAGGCCGTCAGCATTTCTGGCGCGACCTTCGGAGGTCTCGGGGCGAGGAGGATGGTGGAGGGAGGACCACAGTAGACCCAGCCGACATCATTGATGTTTGCGCTCCCCCTCTCCCCTCTTCCTCCACCTCTTCCTCCACTCCCTCCATAAATAACAAAACCAGATGACATCACTGATATTGCGATGGGATGGGAGAGGGAGGAGGTCGGCGGACGAGGACAAGGCAACACAAGAAAGAGGGAGCAGGAGGAGGGAGCAGGGAGGAGGAGGTGGAGGAGTAGGGGGAGGAGGGGCAGAGGAGGCGGGGGAGGAGGAGCAGAAGCAGGAGGAGGATGGAGGGAAGAGGAGCAAGAGGAGGAGGAGGAGGAGGAGGAGGAGGAAGAGGAGTAGGAGGACGAGGCCAGACGAGGAGGAGGACGAGGAGGGAGGAGACAAAGGAGGAGGAGGAGGAGGAGGAGGAGGAGGAGGAGGAGGAGGAGAGGGAGAGGGAGCCGCAGGACGCCACTTCTTGCGCGAGGCACTTTCGCCAGGCAAGGGCCCGGAGGCCCGCCACACGCCCCGCCGTTCGCGCTGCCACCCTGTCCGGGCCTCCCCGGCCGAGACGGCAAGGAGCGCCGGCGTACCCTCCCCCCACAGTTAGCCCGCACAGTAAGGATGGCCACCCTTCCCAAGACAGGGTTCACTCGCACTACACGTGGGGAGCATTGGCAAATAATTGCGTCGGATAGCGACTTGTGGTCACAATTGGAGGATGGTTATGTGCGCCGTACAGGCAGAAGCAGGCTTACCCTCGCCTGAATGAGCGGCGCCCCGGCGCCCACTCCCAGCCCCGCGCGCGGCCGCCTTCACGGGCGAACTGCAAGTCGCCTCGCCTCGCCTCGCCTCACCCTTGCCAAGGGCACCCTTGCATCCTTGCCCCTTCGGCCCATCCTTAGCGGCTTTCGCCGGCCAATCTCGTTCGAAAAACCTCAACATGGTCCTCCAAGGCCTTTGCATCCTTACCGCGCATTCTTATGAGACGTGTTGATTATACCTACCCCCGCCCTCGCGCGCAGCGCCCATGCACGCGGGGCGAGACCCACCAGGCGGACCCGTGGCTCGAAGAAGAAAAAACAGAATAAACATAAATTGTTGGCGCTCCCCGCGGATTTCTTGGATCGGCGCTTGAGACCCCGCCTCCGGCGCCGCCCCTGGCGCGCTCCGCGCGCCAGGGGGGGCTCCAGCGCAGATCCAAGAAATTTGCGCGGAGCGCCAAAAGGTTACGATTATGCAGTTGTTTCCTCTGATTCTACGGGCGCGAGCGCGGCGATGTCCTCCGCGTCACCTGTGGCCCACCAGACCGCGTCGCTGCACGGGATGCCCATCGCGCACGGGGTGCACTGCAGAGCACGCGGTCCGCACGTGCCCGAAGCACCCCACCAGCGCGCAGCCCTCGGAAGCCAGAGCAGAGCAGAGAGAGAACGCACACGCACAGCAGCGCCCCCCTCGGCCACCCATGCTTCCACTGGAGCACGGCCAGACGCCCGCGCCACTGCCCAGGCTCCGCAGGGAACGCCATACAGTGAGGGCCCATGCCAAGAAACACCCTGGTTGCCTCTAGGGTGCCCTGGGTTTCTTGGGGTTCGATGGTTTTGCGACGGAAAGCGTGACGCGCATACAGTTTTTATATATTTATATATATATATAAACAAAAAACGATGGACGTCTTGGGGTCTCAGGGTTGGGTTTCTTGTGGAAGGTTTCTTGTGGACTAGCCTCCATTGTACTTCCACTGGAACGCGGCCAGACGCCCGCGCCAGTGCCCAGGCCTTGTAAGAACGCCACATGGAACGCCCCCAAGGCGCCCACCGTACGCCAGGGGATGGCGGCGCCCGCACTGGGATGAGTGCCGTCTTGCCCTTGCCTGAGGGAGTCCAGTGGAAGCGTGATGGTGTGCCCCTTCGCATCTGTCCTCCTCCCCTCCTTCTCCTGATGCTCCTCTTCCTCCTTAGTCCTCCATCTTCGGAGTCGTGATGCCACGTGGGTGGTCCAGGCCAGCTAGACACTTCGAGGCCAGCGAGTGCTGTCTTGCCCTGGAGAGTTCCGTGGGAGCGCGCAGTCGTCACCCTCCTTCCTCCTGACGCGGCTGCTTATCTTCCTCCCTCCTTCTCCCATCCTCCAGGCTGGCTGGACTCTTCGAAGCCAGTGAGTGCCTTCTTGCCCCGGAGAGGTCCGTGGGAGCGTTCTGTCGTCTCCTTCCTCCTCCTCTTGTTCCTCCGCTAGTTGTCGCCCTTTCCTCCGCCTTCTCGGCCCACTGTTGGCAACCAGGCTGCCCATGCGATTTCTCGCCGCTCGCATCCGATGTGGTGCGATTTGTTTGTTCCTGCCCGTGTTTGTGAGCGTGCTTGCGTCTGATCTCCAACACGTGGAAGCGATACGTGCCCACAGCGAACAAGCGTCGAGATTTCATTTATCCGGGAGCGTAGAGTTTCGTTCACGGTCGCAGGAAACGCCATTCACATGAATCGCGTTTTGACTTTCCTCATTACTGAGATTTCTCGATCTCTTCTGCTTCCTCCCGCTCCTTCCTCCCGGAGGCGGAGATCCAGCTATCCCCTCTGGGGTCGGCCAGCTCTACGCCACCTCTGCAGGCCTAGTATTTGTTCCCCCCCGTAAGTGGCGTGTTGTTGGATACCTTGGCCAGGGGACACACCGCGAAGGCTGCGCACTGCATGATTCGTTTCACCATGGTCGCCTCTCTATCCTCCAGGTGTGCACGCAGCAGCCTTTCCCTATCGTTCGTTGACAGTAGATAGTTTTGGATTTCCAGATTCCAATCTAAGCGCCTTCCTACTTTAATGATCGAGTGGCTTCACCTTTTTCCGTCCTCCTCAGGAAGCGGACGGAACCCAATCTATTGGCAACGCCTTCCTACTTCATGTTTCTACCTACTGCTTCCGACCGATGGGTAAACATAATTTGTCTCTTGGATCCTGGTCACGTTCATGCCCAGGGGCTGGGCTGTTCAGCGCCAGCCTGCTCCGGGCGCCGCCCGGCGGCCGCTGACGGGGGCGCGGCTTGCGGCGCTGCAGTTACGATACCCGCCGGGCTCGCCCGCCTGGCGATGCTGCCCCACGGGCCGCTGCTGCGCCCGTCGGCCTGCTTGGCCCCGTGGAGGGTGACGACGGGCGCGTGCAGCATACAGTGGGGCACACGCAGAGGGGGTAGGGGGAGGGGGGAGGCTTCTTAGAAGCACCCCTGCTTCTTAGAAGGCGCAGGCCTTCTCTATAGAGTTTCAGGCTGGCGCCTTCCAAGAAGCAGCCTCCCTCTAAGAAGCCGTCGCCCCTCCCCCTACCCCCTTGTGTGCGCCGCCAACATACCATAACGCACATTACGCACGAGACTGCCCGTGGAATTGCACGCGGGTCTCACATGAGGCGTTCCAAATAACAGGCCTTACCTCCGAAGATCGAAGGAGTTGTCAGCTCTTCCGCGGCGGAAGGCCGGCGGAAGTACAACGAGGCTGCCTCCGCCAGCGGAAGCTCGGCGGATGGCGGCGAAAGATGCGCCCCCAAGAGATGAAAACGTTTTTGGGTTCAGGGTTTCCGAAATCGCCCACACGGCCTGGCTTCCTCCGCCTCGGCATTTGGGCGGTCAGTAGGTGTCTGTGGGTGTGTGGCTCTCGGATCTTCCTGCTCTCGCGCCGTCCTTCCTCGCCTGTGCTGTACGTCTCTGCTCGCAGGGGCCCTGTGCGCGGGTACCGTCCAGTAGAATTCGTCCACGCACGCGCGAATGGTCGGCTGCAGATCTGTTCCCGTAGTACTGGTCGCCTACAATTAAACCATATGAACACCATTCTCCCTCCTCCCCTGAAGTTGTCTGGAAGATCTCCCGCCCCCTGCGCATATGACTTTCAACACTGGCTTCCAAAAACTGTTTGTTCGCATGTCTTTTGACAGTCCGATTGTTTTCGGTGCTTCGAATGGTGTTCCCGCTGCAGCGTGGGCCTCATTTTCGGATCGGCTCTTGACTCCTACTCCCGTCGTTAAAATGGCGCTTTCGCCCCAGCGCGGGCCACGTTTCTGGATCCGAGTCTCGCATCATTGTGGTCCCCCCTTCGTTTCCCCTCCTCCGCCTTCCCCTGGTCCTCCTGTTCCTCCCAGTCTTTCCGTTATCTTTCCTGCTGTTGTTGTTGTTCGTCCTCGTCGTTTTCCTCCCGCTCATCGTCCTGCTCACCCGCCACCTCCTCCTCCAGTGCACGCAGCTACCCTTTCCTCCGCTTGCGCATAGTACGAAGTGGTCTTCCTTTGGGAGTCCCAGGTCGGCTATGACACGCGTCCGCGGATAGACCAAAAGCAGCGCCACGGAAAGTGACGGGATGGAGGGATAGGATGCCAGATTTAAATCGGGCTTGTCCCTCTAGATGGGGAGTATTCAGAAATAGTCCAGGCATCGCATGGGGACGATTGTTTGATTATGCTTGACCAGTTGGTGTTTTTTTGCGTATGTCTTATTTGTCCTCCAAAATCAGCCTGTAGGAGGACATGCCCGACCTAATGCCAGATGAGGCGCGAGCACCTAGCCTGCCTCCCGCCTGCTCTCCCTTCTCCTCCACGGGTTTCTGTGCTCGGCGCGAGTGCGAGATCGTGCGAGGGCCGCTGGCGAATCCCAGCGGGTACGCGCACGCGCGGGATCTATCTTCTCGCATCGCGCTCCGCGCGTGTCCTCTCACTTCGGGAGGACAGGGCGAGGACGATCCTGTGGCAGGTTTTGGCCTGTTCCCCGATCCGTGATGGATTGCGGCCAAGAGTCGAGCGCGCGCGCCGGAAAAAGGCAATAGTAAAGGAGCAAAGGAGGAGGAGGAGGAGGAGGAGAAGAAGCAGACGAAGGAGAAGGAGGAGGACCGCGAGGAGGAGGAGAAGGAGGACGAGGAGGAGGAGGATGCCAGAGGAGGGCGGGGGCGAGGAGGGAGGAGGGCGGGAGGGAGGGAGGGATGGAGGGAGGAGGAATCGGAGGAGGAGGAGGAATCGGAGGAGGAGGACCGCGAGAAGGAGGAGGAGGACCGCGAGAAGGAGGAGGACCGCGAGGAGGAGGAGGAGGAGGAGGAGGAGGAGGAGGACTCCAGGGGAGGCGATGCGCCCCACGCCCTACGGCGACGCCACCGCGGCGGCCGAGGACCGTTGTCACGCTCCTCCTCCCCCTCCTCCTCCTCCTCCTCCTCCTATCCTCCTCCTCCTCTCCTCTCTCCTCCTCTCCTCTCCTCCTCCTCCTCCTCCTCCTCCTCCTCCTCCTCCTCCTCTTCCTCCTCCTCCTGCTCCTCCTCCTCCTCCAGGGAAGAGAAGAAGGCGGGAGGTCACCGAGCAGGCGCGGTTGTGAATGTCAGGCCGGCAGCGACAACATTGTCGACAAATTCCCATCCGAAACAAGTTGTTGTTGTTGTCCGTTCCGGACTGGCTTGGCATTGGAACGTGTCAGCGGCGCGGCAGTAATCGGTTTATACGTCGCACTTGTTGCACCTAGGGATGCTGGTGGTCAGCGTGCCTTGAATGCGCAGCAGAGCGTGTTCTCGCCGATTTCCGACCTGACCTTGGGGCCTTCGAGGGTTGCGTATCACCGAGGCCACCGTGGACAAATCAGACAGGCCAGAAAGGCGTCCAGAGCAACAGGCACAGGTCGCAGCCGAAAATGGTCAGTCGGCGAAAGGCCGAGGTTCAATTCCTGCATCAGATCTGAGAAACCGCGCTGCGGGCGCAGCTGAAGTTCGCAACGAGTCACCTTCCTGAACCTGTGGACGCACATCATTATTCGGCGGGAGGCGTTCGTTAAGGAGTGTGCCCAGGAGGCTTCAAACCTTGGAGGGTTCCTTATCTGATGAGGGCGGCGCTGACATCCATGGGCAAGTCTCAGTTGCTGTCCCACGGGCTTTCAGACTCTGATTTCCTTACCCAAGGGTTCATCCAATGCCTTCCCCGTACGATGCCCCTGCTGCTTCTTGTGAGCCGATCGCGCGGCGGCGCGATTTGCCATGACGACTCAGCGCAGTGAGGCGTTCTCGTCCTGTGTTGTTTGCGCTGTTGCCTCCGGCTTAAAGAAGCGAATAATTGCGGTCGGGAAGAAATATTCCCCACTCCCCCATACCCTTTTTGTGCGCGCCGCCAAGACTGACGTCCACACAGACACAAAGAAACGTCGATCCCCAGGAAAATATAGGAAAATATGGGGAGTGGAGGGGGAGAGGAACGTCCAGAAAGTATGGAACGCCATGGGGAATCCTAAGATATGTGACGTGCCTATGTATCTGTGTGTCCCTGGGCCCCTTCAGATTTCCGATTTCAGTGCCGATCGGAGGGGTTCAGGCTCGGCCTACGCCGAAGGTCACGATGCCGCCGCCTGTTTCGGGTGATGTTCGGGTTATGTCGGCCACGCGCGGAGGGGGGGGTAATCAGGGTTAGGTCGGGCCTGTCCCCTACAGGGGGATTTTGGACGAAAAATGAACCATACCCCCAAAATAGTGGAAATATAGTCAAAAAATAGTCTGGGGACATTTTTTGCGTATTGTTTTACCTGTGGGGGGTATTTTGGGGGTATGTTTTAATTGTTCGTCGAAAATCCCCCTGTGGGGAGACAGGCCCGACTTAAAATCAGGGGGAGGGCGGAAGGCTTCTTAGAAGCACCCCTTATCCTTGGAAGGCGCGGTCCTGTTCAGTAGATGCAGGGCCAGCGCCTTCGAAGAAGCGGCCCTCTTCTAAGAAGCTCCCCCTCCTCCCCCTACAGTTTTTTTTATCTGCGGGGCGAGAGCGAACCTCTTCCGCTGGAAGCTAAGCCTCCTCCCCCTGCAGTCAACCCGTAGAATAAGGACGGGCAACCTCCCCAAGGGTACCCTTGCATCCTTGCCCCGTCGGCCCATCCTTGGCCGCTTTCGCTGGCCGCGCCCCGCTCGCAAGGTGTCGGCATGGCCTTCCAAGGCTCTTGCATCCTTATCGCGCATCCTTCTGGTGCGGGTTGCCTGCACCCCTTTGTGCGCGCCGCCATCAATCCGTGCACGGGGCTCTCGCGGGAGTGGCGAGCATTCTGGCCGAGGGCGCCGCACACCAGCGCAGGGGCCAGATAGAATCGTGTTGCCTTCTGCTGCCCGCCGCCCCTGTCCCGCCTCCGCGGCCTGTTGTGAGGAAGGTGGCCGTGGGGTCGCCACCGGGTGGTGCAACATCGCACCGTTCGAACGACACGGCTCCAGATTTGACCAGGAATCTCATGCATTGACTCAGGAGGGGGAGAAAAAACACACACAGACACAAGTAAGCGTCGACTCCCAAAGAAAAATGGCAAAACATGGGAAGCGGGGGGAACGAGGAAAACCCAGAAAAGACTATAAAGTATAGGGAAGATTGGAATTTGTGCTTATTTGTTCTCTTGCACAGGGTGCCTAGAGCTCCGACGACTTTATTTTTCGGCACGGCACCGCTCGATGCAACCCCCTGGGCCCCCACCTCCCGGCGCGCCCCCTCCGCATCCACTCTCTAACGCAGCCATGCCGAAGCAGCCCCTCGGCCCTCCGCATCCCTCCCTCACCAGCCAGCGCAGCCAGCCCGCCAGCCAGCGCGCCCCCTCTGCTACGACCGCTTTATTTCGGCACGGCACTGGTCCCACCAGCCAGCGCGCTCCCTCCGCCCCGACCGCTCTTTATTTCGGCACGTCACCGCTCCCCCTGCCCCGCCAGCCAGCGCGCCCACTCCGCCCCAATTTTTTATCCACCAGCCAGCGCGCACCCTCCGCCCCGACCGCTTTCTTGCGGCACGGCACCGGTCCCACCAGCCAGGGCGCCCCCTCCGCCCCGACTTCTTTAGTTCGGCACGGCACCGACCCCCCCTCCCCCACCAGCCAGCGCGCCCCCTCCGCCCCGACTTCTTTATTCACCAGCCAGCGCGCCCGCTCCGCCCCGACCGCTTCATTTCGGCAGGGCACCGGTCCCACCAGACAGCGCCGCCCCCTCCGCCCCGACCGCTTTATTTCGGCACGGCATAGCCCCCCCTCCCCAACCAGCCAGCGCGCTCTCTCCGCCCCGACCGCTTTATTTCGGCACGGCACCGCCCTCCCCCCCGCACACCCCGCGCAGCCAGCCCCTCCGCCTCGACCCCAGCGCGGGCCGTCCGCCCCGACCGCTACCGCCCCCACCCGCACCCCCTGCGCAGCCAGCCACTCCGCCTCGACCCTTTCATTTCGGCACGGCACCGGTCCCAGCCAGCGCGCCTTCTCCGCCCCGACTTCTTCATCCACCAGCCACCGCGCCCGCTCCGTCCCGACCGCTTTATTTCGCCACGGCACCGGTCCCACCAGCCAGCGCGCCGCCCCCACCGCTTTATTCACTTGCACAGATTGTCTGGAGCTCCGCATCCCCCCACCCAGCGCTCCACCTCCGCATCGCCCCGACCAACAGCCAGCGCGCCCCCTCCACCACGACCCTTTTATTTCGGCACGGCACCGCCCCTCCGATCCCGCGCGCCCCCTCCGCATCACCCCACCACCAGCTTGCGCGCCCCCTCCGCCCCGACCACTCGGCACGGCACCGCCCCCCCCATCCCGTGCGCCCTCTCTGCATCCCCCCACCCGCCAGCCAGAGCGCCCCCTCCGCCCCGACCAGTTTATTGCGGCACGGCACCGCCTACCCCATCCCGAGCGCCACCTCCATCACCCCACACACCAGCCAGCGCGCCCCCTCCGCCCCGACCCTTCTTGTTTCGGCATGGCAACGCGCCCCTCCCATCCCGCGCGCCCCCGCCGCATCCCCCCACCCGCCAGCCAGAGCGCCCCCTCCGCCCCGACCTACCTACCAACCAGCGCGCCCCCTCTGGCCCGCGCCCCCTCCGCATCCCCGTCCGCCAGCCAGCGCGCCCCCTCCACCACGATTGTTTGATTTCCGCACGGCACCGCCCCCTTCGCCCCGACTTTTTCATTTCGGCGCGGCACCGCACCCTCCCATCCCGCACGCCCCCTCCACATCGCCCCACCCGCCAGCCAGTGCGCCCCCTCCGCCCCGACCGCTTTATTTCGCCACGGCACCGCCACCCCCATCCCGCGCGCCCCCCTGCATCATCCCACACACCAGCCAGCGCGCCCCCTCTGTCACGGCCCCTCTTTTTCGACACGGCACCGCGCCCCCTCCCATCCCGTGCGCCTCTACATCCCCCCACCTGCCAGCCAGAGCGCCCCCTCCGCCCTGACCGCCCCCCCGCATCCCACGCGTTTCTTCCGCATCCCCCACCCACCAGCCAGAGCGCCACCTCCGCCCCGACCCTTTTGTGTCGTCGCGGCACTGCCCCGCCCCGACCCATTACTGTAGGCCCTTCGCATCCTCCCACCCACCAGTCAGCGCACCCGCTCCGCCCGCGCCCCCCCTCCGCAGCCCCCCCCCCGCCAGCCAGCGCGCCCCCTCCGCCCCGAACCTTTTGTTTCGGCGCAGCACCGCCCCGTCCGCCCTGACACCTTGATTTCAGTACGGCATCGCCCCCACATCCCAAGCGCCCCCCCACGCATCCCCCCATCCACCAACCAACGCGCCCCCTCCGCCCCGACCCCTTTACTTCGGCACGGCACCGCCCCCCCATCACGAGTCCCCCTCCATCACCGCATCCACCAGCCACCTCCCCCTTCCTTTCTGTGCAAGGGCCAGGACACGCGTGCCACTTGTGTGTGTCCCTGGGTTCCTTTGTGATCTACCAATCCAGGATGGTCGTATCGCAGCGGCGACAGCGTTTTCTGGCAAGCCGGCAGTGTGCCCAGCGCGAAGATCTTATATAATCATTCGCATGTAATCATTTTGATGCAATGGGTAATGCCAAGATGCAGATTACGTAAACAATGGCGTAATTCCACAAAAAACTATCAAATACGCGACCACCAAGAGGGAGAAATCGACGCACAATTCCGCGCAGGGGCCGCCGTGACACGCACTTCTCGTGCATCCCCATTGTTCGATTCCCCATCCGCGTCTCTTTCCGTATTGCTTGTTTTCGTTTAAGTCATTTGCACGGGCGTTCAGAAAAGTTGTTTTGCGTTTCGCGGTTTGAGTTGAAGGGTTGCCCGTTCTCTTGGGGTCGGCGCGCAATCACGAAGGTAAGCACGGTGCGCGCGGCGCGAATCTCGCAAATTCTTGACTTGGGCGAGGGAGGGAGCCTTTTTTGTCATCATGGTATCTGGCGTGTTGTGCGCAGCTGGCGATGCGCACAGCCGACTTGCGGACTAAGTAACGGCTCCAGGTGGCTGGTTTGGCTTGCTCAAGTTCCGACGACATGACGATTGGAAACGCAAGCGTCATGAAGTAAATCGTTCACCATATTAAGTAGCCGTCCAGAGCAGCCGTTGTTGTTCTTGGGGCCTCGAGGGGGCCCTTCGTGGCCACGGCTTGACGCAACTGGGGAAATTGGTCAGGACGACTTCCGAGAGGGGTCTGCGGAACGGTTTCAAGCGACAATTTGTCAGCCGACCCAGATCTTGGGCGTCGCGGAAGCATTACGATGGGCGTGGTTACCTTACGTTGGGCTTTGGGGCTCTGACGGATGGGTCCGGCTCCAGAGATTCCACGTAAAGATGGGGTCGGGAGATTGTGTCGTGATTGGTCGTGGCATCGTTTTGTTTGTTTTTCGAGGACAAGTTTACACCCATATCGGATGTTTGCGGCAAGGGTAGCGGTGATCGATCGGAGCACGAACGAGGTAGTATGTTTTGGAGTCGTTCGGACGTGTGGGTTTCGTACTTGATGCATGTTTATTTATGGATCCCCGCTTCACCTGGACCCGCGCAAGCCGTTGTGTGGAGTTGCGATTGATCAAATTGCCTCTGGGAACCCCCGCTGAGAAGAAGGCACGCGTCCGAGCAGTAGCACGGTGCCCGCGCTCACTCACCCCACCCGGCCTCACCGCGCCGCACTCAGCCTGTCCCATGTAGTGTTAAGTCGGGCATGTCTTTCTACAGGAGGAACACTCAAGAATGGTTGCAAAAGTAGTCTGGGCATGATTTGTCGTGCTGTGTTGACAATTGTTGAATATGTTTCGATTACTTATTCTTGCAAAATCCGCCTGTCGGATGACGTGCCCGATCTGAATGTTATGGGTGCCAGTGGGCATTCGTTAGCAGTCGGGGGCGCCATCTCCTCTGGGCCGAGCCCGCCGCCTTCGCCCTGCCGCCTCCCCTGCAGCGTGCACGTGAAGATCCCATGCTGGCACCTTGATGCTACAGTGGTTTGCGTTCCACCAACACGTGAATGTGGAATGGGCTGGAAGAGGAGCGCGCTTGCGCCAGTGAGGGGGAATCGCGCACAGAGAGCAAGATGAGATAGACGAGGAGGAGAAGGAAGGGGAGGATTAGCGATTGAAGTGGCCTGCAACAATTCCAGCAGCGATGGTTGAGTTGAATATGTTCGTAGCGGGTGGGCGAGGATCAAGTTCTTCAATCGAGACAACGGTTTCTGTTTGTGTGTCATTATCTCTCTCTCTCTCTATCTCTCGTTCTCTCGCTTTGGCAGGCTGGGCATATTTCCCGTTTTATTGTCCGTCCACGGCTAAGCCAGGGTCCAGGGCCTTCAGAGGGCACCTTGTGTTCACACACCACATGCACAAACAATGACAAAGAAACACGAGCAGGTGCGAGCAGCACCAGCAGGTGCACGCAGAAGTTGGCACAGCACAGGCAAGTAATAGTTGCGTCGTCGGGAGACAGAACAGGAGGTAGGAGGAGGAAAATAGGAGGGGGAGGAGAAGGAGGAGGAGGGACGAGGAGAACGAGGAGGAGGGGGAGCCAGTGCAAAGCCCAAGCTTCATCAACGAGGTTGGAATAAACCCTCCCTCCAAGCTCCCTCTTCACAAGCTCCATACAAGGATTCATTTCTATTGAGGGAATTGCCCCGTTAGGAGACAACCGTTTGAAAGTCCTGACGTGCTAACGCACGCCGTTCTCGAGATTGCAAGGCCACGAATCCGCGTGACTGTTGCGTCTTGACGATCCTGAATCGTGCCTGAACAGCATTCCTGGGATTTCAACACCGCGAATCAACTTAACTGTTGCGCCCTGACAGTGCTGAATCCTTCCGAGCCATAATTTCTGCGACGTCAACCATGAGAATCCGTGCAACCGCTGCATTAGTTAAAGACGAATCCGCGCGGCGCTAAGGCGAGAGCCACATGTTGAAAAGGAACCGCTCTCAATCGGCGAAGCGCTTGGACAATGTTTAAGACAAATGTGCTCGGCTCCAACGCGAGAGCCACATTTTGAAAACGACCCGCCATCAATCCGGGAAGCTCTTGTAAATGTTGAGAACGAATGTGCACGGCGATAAGGCGAGAACAACATGTTGAAAACGGCCCGCCCTCAATCCGCGAGATTCTTGGAATGTTGTAAGACGAATGTGCGCGGCGACGAGGCGAAAGCCACATTTCAAAACGACCCTCCTTCGATCCGCTACATTCGCGCAAATGTTCAAGACGAGTTTGCGCGGCGCTAAGGCGAGAGCCACATTTGAAAACCACCCGCCTTCAATATCTGAAAATGTTGCTAGTTATTCAGCTTCAGGAGAATGAACGGTACGGACGTCTCAGGCGGAACGCCCGGCCCGCCCTTCCGATTGGCCTCGCGGTGTGGGGTGCGACAGGGAGGAGTTATATATATATATATATATATATATATAGAAAAGAGTTAATGAGGAGGAGGAAAAGGAGGAGGAGGAGGAGGAGGAGGAGGAGGAGGAGGAGGATGGCCTTCGCTCTCCCGAAGGACGCCATCTCTGGCGCCAGCGGTGAGCCCGTGCGAGTCTACGCCGTGGGTGGGATCGCTTAAAAGAAGGGTGTTGGTATCCACGAGACCTGCGCTTTGGAGTCGGATCATAACAGAATAACCAGACATAACTTGTCGGAGGTCCGCGTGGGTTTCTGAGTTCGGCGCTGGACACCCCTAACGGCGTCTCCGGCGCTGCTCCTGGCGCTTTCCGTGCGCCAGAGGACAGGGGTCTAGCGCAGACCCAAGCAATCCACGTGGATTTCAGAAAGTTGACGCAGATGCAGTTTGTTTTTCGGTGCATGGGCCGATGGAAGTGGGTCCCTCGGTCCGCTCCTGCACGCTAGCGGGAGAGAGGGCTCGGTTCGAGGCCTTGCTAGCTGTATCGTACCGAACACGCTGCGCGAGCAAAAAGTTGGACACCCTGATACACAAGCCATAAACACTTACCCAGAGATTTGCCCAACCCATTTGCAGCAAGTGGCAACATCAACGGGCCCGCCCAAAACGAATGAACACTTTGACAGGCGCGTTGTCCCATCTTCGAGCTACACGGGAGACCTGCATCGAACGCGCAAAGAAAGCTAGGTGAGGCGGCACCGAAGCAAAGTTAATTGCTCGAGTAAGACGTCACTCCGCTGGACCTCCCAAGAGCTCACGAAAGCGACGACAGTTGCGCAGTTGGCAGCGCCGAGGGAGGGAATGTCTATGTAGTTCGAATGTGTATGAGACCGCACTTCGCTGGACTTCCCAGGAGCCCACAAAAGTGCGGACATATACAGAGTGTGCAGCGCCCAGGGAGGGGAGGGGAGGGGAGGGGAGAACTAGTCTAGGTCCGTTGAAGACCGCTCTCCGATTTACCTCCGAGGAGGTCACGCAGGTGGCGCCAGTTGCGGAATTGGCAGCGCCCAGGGACTTCAGAGGAGTTGGCGGCAATTGCGCAGTTGGTGGAACGCAGAGCATGAGAGAGAGCGAGAGAGAGAGAGAGAGAGAGAGCGAGAGGGAGAGAGAGGGAGCGAGGGAGAAGAAGCGATGAGAGCGGGTAGGTCGCGGGGGGGGGGGGCGCGAGGCGACGACGACAACCAAATTTTAAGAAAAATGATAGCAACAACGATCACAATTCGCACGGCGAAACCCCACTGCAGGCACGCACCCAGGGACAGCGTGAGGCCGTTGGGCCCCCTCATCCCTCGCTCTGCCAGAGGCAGGGAGTGAGGGACGAGAGACGAGATGGAGAGGGAGAGAGAAAGAAAGAAAGAAAGATAAGGATTAGCCATAAAAGAGGTGAAGGAGATTGAGGGAAAGAGAGATTAAGAGAGAGAGAGAGAGAGAGATTACCATATCCTCATCCCCTCGTGTTTCGCTCTCTCTCTCTCTCTCTCGCTCTCTCGCTCTCTCCCCCTCTGCATATATATATATATACACATTCATGCATACATACATACATACATACATACATGCATACATGCATGCATGCATGCATACATACAAACATACATACATACATAGATATATGTGTATATATATGTATATATAAGACTGCATTGGCGCTGCGCGCCATGCACCTTGGTCCTTTGAGTTCTGCACGCAAGCGGAATGCGTGCCTGCGTACATGCGCGCATGCATGTATACACGCGCACGTGCACGCACGTTCCGTATAAATGTCTAGGTGTATACAATAGACTTACATTGTTGCATATTGTACAGCGTACAGATGTACATATAAATGTA
Source organism: Prorocentrum cordatum (assembly GCA_963575745.1). NCBI lineage: Eukaryota > Dinophyceae > Prorocentrales > Prorocentraceae > Prorocentrum > Prorocentrum cordatum. The sequence goes on from CAUYUJ010017782.1 coordinate 435,069, forward strand.
TGTGTGGAAGTGTAAGAACATGCATATGCAACTCGTACGGGGCATCCTCGGGCATCTTCGCTGCATGAAACGAGACCCTCAACGACTGGGTCACAATGTGAAATGTCATGGGAGCAAAATCAATGAATGTTGGCATTCGGAAACATCGTGGGGGTGTTTTCGGGGCCCTCGTGGGCCGTTTTGGCGCCTTCATGGGCCGTCCTGGGGCCTTCTTGGGCCGTCTTGGGGAGCTTGGGCCCGCTGGAGCCCCCTTTGGACCCATCTTGGGCACTTCAGGGGACCTCCCATGGCCCTTTTGGGTCTGTGCTGGGAGCCCTTGGGGGGCCTCTTGGTTCTTTATGGGCTGTCTTGGGGCTCTCGTGGGCGATCGTGGGGCCCGGCTCGGCCGTCTTGAAGCTTTCTAGGGGGCCTTTTGGAGCGTCTTGAGGCGATCTCGGGGCTTTGAAACCGTCTTGAAAGCTGATGAAATCCGAAAGGCGAATATGCTAAATTTGTAAGTTTTACGCAGGGAATGGGACGATTTTTGTGGTTTGAAGGCCCCTTGGAAAGCTTTTTGGGGTGCCTTGGGGGTCTTTATGTTGGCATTCGGAAACATCGTGGGGGTGTTTTCGGGGCCCTCGTGGGCCGTTTTGGCGCCTTCATGGGCCGTCCTGGGGCCTTCTTGGGCCGTCTTGGGGAGCTTGGGCCCGCTGGAGCCCCCTTTGGACCCATCTTGGGCACTTCCGGGGACCTCCCATGGCCCTTTTGGGTCTGTGCTGGGAGCCCTTGGGGGGCCTCTTGGTTCCATTATGGGCTGTCTTGGGGCTCTCGTGGGCGATCGTGGGGCCTGGCTCGGCCGTCTTGAAGCTTTCTGGGGGCCTTTTGGGGCGTCTTGAGGCGATCTCGGGGGCTTTGAAACCGTCTTGAAAGCTGATGAAATCCGAAAGGCGAATATGCTAAATTGTAAGTTTTACGAAGGGAATGGGACGATTTTTGTGCTTTGAAGCCCCTTGGAAAGCTTTTTGGGGGGCCTTGGGGGTCTTTATGTTGGCATTCGGAAACATCGTGGGAGTGTTTTCGGGGCCCTCGTGGGCCGTTTTGGCGCCTTCATGGGCCGTCCTGGGGCCTTCTTGGGCCGTCTTGGGGAGCTTGGGCCCGCTGGAGCCCCCTTTGGACCCATCTTGGGCACTTCCGGGGACCTCCCATGGCCCTTTTGGGTCTGTGCTGGGAGCCCTTGGGGGGCCTCTTGGTTCCATTATGGGCTGTCTTGGGGCTCTCGTGGGCGATCGTGGGGCCCGGCTCGGCCGTCTTGAAGCTTTCTAGGGGGCCTTTTGGAGCGTCTTGAGGCGATCTCGGGAGCTCTGAAACCGTCTTGAAAGCTGATGAAATCCGAAAGGCGAATATGCTAAATTTGTAAGTTTTACGAAGGGAATGGGGCGATTGTTGTGCTTTGAAGGCCCCTGTGAAAGCATTTTGGGGTGCCTTGGGGGTCTTTTGGGCCGTCCTGACGCAATTGGAGTCCCTCTTGGAGCGCTCTTGTGCTGTCTGGGGCCTCCCTTGAGCCTTTCTGATGACCCCTCGGATCGCTCTGGGTCTGCTGGCAAGGCGTTTGTGGAGACCCGGAAGGCCGGGTGACCTTTGCCAAGGACGTCCAAGGGAGCCCGAGCACCCCAGATCCCGGGGGTCCAGTTTTTTGTTTGGGGGTGATGGTTTTCCCCCCCGGGCTTGTAAGAATATAGAAAGAGGAATATGTGCATAGATGCATAAATTACGATGTTGTTTCTCTCTCTCTCTCTCTTTCTCTCTCTCTTTCTCTCTCTCTCTCTCTCTCTCGCCCTCAGGGCCCTGGAACCAGGACATCGCAAACCAGGGCGCTGGCAGATCCAGCGTAAGAAAACTAGCATTGGAGAATGCTTCCACCCATGGTTGTAGTTGCTTTCTCTGGTCCGCCAAAGCCGTGGTTCATCAATGTACCCGTGTGCGGGCCTTGGATATCCTTCTCTCTCTCTCTTTCGTTCTTTGTCTCCCCTTATCTCTTTCATACAAGTACGTATATGTTTCAGTCTAGAGGTGCATACACACGGGCGGATACCATATGCGTGTGCACCTCTGCATGCAAGTCTCCATGCACGCATTGGTTGCAATGCTCGCAAAGTTGTGTTTCAGATAACCTGAGGTGGTGAGGCGTTCGTGGAGGCCTTGGCAGCCAAGTCACCAGATGGCTATGTGTACGACATGGTGTGGGGGGTGTGTCACGCCGTCCATTCTATTCATCGTCGCCCCCATGTACTCATGCTTAGTTTTCTCCGTGGAGCAACTCCGTGGCAATTCCATCCCTCATTTCCCTACCGTGTGGTTGGTTGGCATGGTACAGGTCGTTGGAATTGTTGACCACGCGGGCCGCATGTTATATAGAATTTGTGATTGGGATACGTGTGGGGCTCAATGTCACAATTGTTTGGGAAGGTGTGACTTGATTGATTGACAATTCGTCAGGCAGTGGTTCGTCCTTGAAAGCTTAGGTTCTCAGACAGAGTAACTCGCAAGAGCCGCCGAATGCCCGCTCAGCTGCGTGATTCTGGAGAGTCTCCGACGCTGGAGCGTTGTTTCCTTGCGTGGTGCAGTGCGCCGAGTGTGTACAAAGGGCGTTTTGCGAAGGCCTTACGGCCAGTGCCGCCGACCCTGAAGATGAGGACGCTGACCACGACGAGGTAGAAGGAGGAGAGGTAGGACGAGCAGGGGGGGGAGCCGCATGAGGAGGAGGAGGGTGAGGAGGATGGGGAGGAGAAGGTGGAGGCAGAGGTTCAGGGGAGGGGGGTTCTTGTGTCCCGTCACCAGCATCCTCAACCCCCCTCCGTCTGCGCCTTATTCTGCTAATGTATATCATCATCTCCGTACCTCCAGCTCCAGCTGGACTCATGCTCCTCCTCTCTCTCCAGGTCCGCCCCACCTCGCCAATACAAAAACACATCCGAGCTTTTCAAAGGTCATTCCGTCACAACACATGTTCCGCAGGTTCGATCTCATACGTTCTGACACGGATGCAGGGCGAATGCGTTCTCGTTGCGATTATTGTCTTTAGCGCCGCGTAACCTCGCTCTAAAATCTTCCAAGAGCTACAAACATAGATCGCAGATGTTTTTTGAATGTGGTGGTCGCATCATTGCCGCGCATATTCTTTTCAAGGATCTCCAACAATTCGTGACGCTTCGCGTATCCCCACGAACATCGGCACAGCTACCCCCAGCCAGTGGCAGGACTGGCAGGAGTGGAGCTCTTGGGACCGGCATGAAGCCCCATGGACGGACACGGATTGGAAAGGAAAGGGCAAGCGTTACTCCCCCAGGGGGGACGACCGGTACACGGACAAGCGCGCCCGATGGTGGACTAGGGATGACTCGTACACCCAGGGCAAACGGTGCCAGGCAGACCCGCCTCAGCACCCCTGGCGCTCCTGGGCAACGAGCTCCGCCCCTCCCACCCCCTGCTCTTGCCCCTAAGGGGCCAGTTTCACCTCGCTGCGCCCGGCTCAGACCGTAATACCTAGGGGCAACTTACGCTGGGGCGAAAGTTACCCCACATCTCACCCACGGCGCAGCATAGCTAGACAGCCCACACTGGATAAGTGGACCGACCCCTGACATTTCACCCCCCTGATCAACAGGGGAGCCGCCCACAGGACAGACAGGTCCCGGGAGCACCCATTTTGCTGTCCGACGACGACGACGACAGCCATACATCCGCTGGTGGCGGCGGGACGGCCACGGAAACAACCCCCCCCCCACGCGCCAGTGGAACGGCCTGGGCAGGCCACAGTTTTGACAATATCGACTCTAGCGCGGATCAGCTGCGACCCCCGAGGACCAACTTTCAAGGACACACCTATCTGCAGATTCACATATGATGCGATTCGCTGCAGCCCTGGAGGGCCCACACTCGCACACACCGACCATCAATAATGTTCATAGCGGCGATCAGCTGCGACCCCCGAGAAGAGCAAAAAGAGATCCTAGCGGCGATCAGCTGCGACCCCCGAGGAGTTTAAAGTGAGTTTCGAGTGAGATCTAGCGGCGATCAGCTGCGACCCCCAGGATGTCCCAAAAGGATGGCAATGGCCCCTGGCCCACGGCATTGGGGCCTGTCCGAGGGGAGAGGCGTTGCGGCCCCTCGCCTCTCCCCTTCCGGGCCAGGTGGGTGTCCCCCGCCCTTGGCCCCGGAGCCCGCCTGACGTCCCGTCCGACGTCGGCGTGGTCGCTCCCCCCTCCCAGGGCATGCCGTGTTCCGCGCTGCTCGTGGTCTGGCTCTTCACCCACAGCGGCGGTTGCTTCGGCCCTGGAGGAGCACGTGGCGCGTGTCGGCTCACAGGTCTGGGGGAAGGTACCATGCGGCGGTCTGGGCTGGCTCTGTCTCTGCCCTCAGCGTCCACCGCTGTGCAGTTCCCTCTGGCGCTTCGCCCGACGACAATGCTGTCGGCACCACCACCACGCGTGCAGCCCCCCCTTCCCCTTCTTCTCCGTCGGCGATGCTCACCACGCCCGCGGGCTTCTCACACCCAGTGGCCGCACCGTGCCGGCGCGCGCTGGAGGGCACACAGTCGCACGGCTACCCCCCCGACACTGTGATGCGGTCCATTGAGATTGGCCTGGGCACTGAGTGGTTTAGCCTTCAGCAGCATGTACAGCTTCTCGGACCCACCTTCAGCCCAACTGCGCGCGGCATACTTTCTCGACTGCTCAGCCGGCTGGTTTACGCAAGTCGACCGTTTGAAGTCTGGCGCCACAATGGCGACTCACTTCACTGGCCTTCCCATTTTCACTGGGCACAGAGACCCGTCCACTGTGGTAAGGCGCTTGCGCCTGTCAATGCGTTGGCCACTCGAATTTGGTCATTTTGTCCAGTGCACGTGCCCGTGCTAGCAGTATGTCAGCCAGCTCTGGCCGGCCGCGTTCTGTTTTTGCAAATTAGCTTCGCCCGTGGCCCGGACGTTGCCATCGCCACATGACCGCTGTCTTCGTGGCCGCTGACCAAAAAGTATCCCCACGAACACTTTTAGATCGTGGCGCTGTTGCTTCGCTCTTTGACGGCGTGCGGCTGCTCCGTATCGCTCGCGGACAAAAAGTATCCCCCCGAACCCGTCCAGAAGCGATCGCCACGCGAGTTGCCTTGATCGGGGAAGTGTGCAAGCATGCAGTGGACCAGCCTCTTCTAAGGATCCATGTGTGGGTCTTTTGGGTACCCTCTTGGGGTCGTCTTGGGGCTTTCTCGGGACCCTCCTGGGGACAGCCAGGAAGACGAGGACAACGAGAAAGAGGAGGAGGACGAGCCGGACGGAGGAGGACGACGACCAGGGTAAGAACGAGGATGAGGACAAAGGCGATGAGGAGGAGGACGAGGACGAGGACGAGGATGAGGACGAGGACGAGTAGTAGGAGAAGGACGACGACGAGGAGCAGGAAGACGAAGGCGAAATCGAAGACGAGGACGAGGACGATGACGAAGAAAACGGAGACGGGGCTGAGCAGGAGGACAAGGACGATGAGCAGGAGAAGGAGGAGGATGAGGAGAACAACGAGGACGAGAATTCTCGGAGCCATCTTGGAGTCTTCTGGAGGTCCTCTGGAGGTTTAGTTTGGGTCCTCTGGGGGCCTTCTTGGGGCCCTTGTGCAAGGTTCTGGGGTCATCATGGGGCTGTTTTGAAATGTCTTGAGGTGCCCTCTGGGGGCCCTCTTAGAAGCCTTGGTGAGCCCTGGAGAGCATGTTGGGGCCATCTTGTAGGGCGTAGATCGAAAGAGGAGAGGTCCGCCTCTTGAAACACTCCTGGGGCCGTCTTGGGGGCCTCCTGGGCTCCTCTTGCAGCTCTCTCAGGTCATCTTGTGACCATTCTGAGGCCTCTAAACCAGACCGGAACCGAGAAAGCAAGGAGGGCTGAAATTTGGTATGTTTTTTTAAAAGACTGTTGGAAGATGTTGGTGGCCTTTGGGGGAAACTTTGAGGGGGCTCCGACAGCACCTGGAGCCGTCTTGTGGTCTTCTGGGTGCCTCTCGGAGGTATGTCTGAAGTCATCTTGAACCATCTTCAGCTATCTTGAGCCATCTTGGGGGTCATCTTGAGCGTCGGGGGCCCCCTTGGAGCTATCTTTGGCGCTATGGTCGCTCTAATTTTGTCAAAGATCACAGGCGAGTTGCTCGTGACGCTTCGCGCATCCCCACCAGCCGATCCAAAACAATTACCAGACGAGTTCACCTGATCAGGGAAGTGGAGCAGCATTCCCTGGGACCAAAGAGGGGCAGCCGTTATTACACAGTTCTGTTTGACATGGCCAGTGACTGTTAGACAATTCTGTTTGGCACGCTCGGTCTGTTAGACAGTTTTTGTTCGCACGGCCGGCGGGTATGTTAGACAATTCTGCTCGGCACGGCTGGTCTGTGGGGAATGTGTGGTCCATGGTCGGAGCTTGCACAGACGGATCCCGTGGAGGAGGAGTCCGAGGAAAAGAGAAAAAACAAATGGGCAGCCGTTACCTTTTTGGAGACAGAGTTGGAAGGAGGAAGGACTACGAAACGGAGAGCGAGGAGGGAGGGAGGGAGGGAGGAGGAGAGGTGGAGAGGCAGAGGAGGACGAGGAGGTGGGAGGAAGAGGAGGGGCGACCTGGCGCGCTCCAGAGTCCAGTCATGAGGCTCGCACGGACGCGCCGGCGATATCTACAGGGTGCCTAGCCAGCGTGACCCTCGCGGGGGGGAGCGCCGGGCGCGATCAGCGTGGCCCAGCAATCGGACAGAGGGGAGGAGTAAGAACAAGAAGATGGGGGGGAAGATGGAGACGACGACGAAGACGAAAACGAAGACAAAGACGAAGATCACGACGACGACGACGACGACGACGACGACAGGAGACAGGAGACAGGAGACAGGAGACGGCCATCAAGGCCTTCGTGGACTTCTCGCTCTGAAAGCCTCCCGAACCCTCTTGAGGTCACTGTGGGGCCAAATTGGTGCAACTTTGCAGGCTTTGGGGGCCATCATGGAGGCCACCGGTCAAAGAGAAGTGAGAGGGGGGTTCTCAATTACGCCCTTTCCCCCCTCGGAAGCCCAAAAGTCGCCTCTTGCGGCCCTCTTTGGAAAGCCAGGCAGGTTGGGTATGGGGGCCGGCCAGGTCGGTTATGCGGGCCAGGCAAGTTTCGCAAGCAAGCCACAGTGATTTAGCGCCAGAGACATGAATCTCGGCGGTTCGCCTTCGGCGTTCATCGTGCTCTTCCAACAGTAGGAAAGATGGTACTTGCGCATGTGCCTTCTCTACAGTAGAGGCCCATGCCAATAAACATCCTCCTTGCCTCCAGGGTGCCCTGGGTTTCTTCAGTTTCGCTGGTTTTGCTGTGGCAGGCGTGACGCTCCCACACCAAAACTCAATGGACGCCCTGGGGTCTCAGGGTTGGGTTTCTTTGGAAGGCTTCCTGTGGACTGGCCTCCGCTGCACTTGCGCATCTGCCCTCTCCATCACCACGCCCCGCTGCCATGCCTCGGAGGGCGGCACTTCCGCTTCGACTGCGGCCGGGGGACCTCTCGGAGGGCGTGCCGCCTCGCCGGCCCTCCTTGGCCTCCCACGCCGCGGTGCGGCGCGCTGTCCGCTCCGGGGCCCCCTCGGGCGTCGACGTCCCGAACTGTCCCGAGCAGCCCGCCTCGCGGAGCGGAGCGACACGCCACGGCAGGTTCGCGTCGCGTCGACCGGCGGCGGCCCCGCCGCGGGCGTTTAAAGGTCGAGCGCCGCCAGTGGCCCAGGATCGGCCTGCATGGAGCGATCGGGCGATCGGAAAGCCACCAGTCGTTCCAGGTGGAACGGTCCGCGCGGTCTCGGGAATTCAACGCCGGGGTCGTCACGACACGAACCCGCCGTGCCCACTCGCAGGGCATGGCCTGCCGCCAGGGCCACCAAAGCGGCGCGCTGTCCAAAAAGTTGTTGGCCGCACAGCATTCCACGCGGGCAGCGCGACACGAGCACTGCCGCGGGAGAGAGTGCCAGGCCCTCCCTGGCCGGCTCCATCCCGACCTCGGAGCCAAGCATGTTCTCCTCCTCCTCCTCATCATCCTCCTCCTCCCTCGAGGGGAACGGGCGTACCTCCCGCGGCGGCGGCGGGTAGCACTTCCCCCCCCCGCCTTGCGCACCCCACCGAACTCCGACCCGAGCAACGCGCGCGCGCGCACCTCGCGTTGGCTTGCTGGTGGCGTCTGACCTGCGGCCCGTAGGGAAGTGATGACGATGATCTAGGCCTCCCAGATTGGGTCCAAGCAGGTGGGGTCGAAGGATCGCTGCGCTTCGACGATGCATCAGCGATGCGGCTCGATGTGGTGACATTTTTTTTCTACGTCGACATTGTCGATGCACCGCCGACATCGACGATGCATCGACGATGCATCGGTGAAGCGGTGAGATCTTTCGACTCCATCTACCCCGACCCCATTTAGGAGGCTTCTGTATGAAGGGCCCAGGGACCAGGACATCGCAAGCTAGGACTCTGCAAAGTCCAGCGGGATAAAACGAAGAGTGGAGAATATCTGGGCCCAGAGTTGCAGTCTTCTTGGGTGCGCCATTGCCCTGCGACGAAGTCCCATTCTCAGCCACCATCTTCGTCATCATCACTCTCCTTGGCATCGCTCGGACGTGTGGAGTTGTTCTCGATGGGGAGCATCGAAGAGCATCTTGGCTTATCTCGCGAAAAAAACACGCACAGAATCAACAAACGCACGGGGAATGGACGTCCGAGCGATGGCAAGTCTCTCCTTGTCCTCCTCGTCCTCCTCGTCCTCCTCGTCCTCATCCTCATCCTCGTCCTCGTCATCCTTCTCATCCTCCTCATCCTCTCCTCATCCTCTCCTCATCCTGATCCTCCTCATCCTCTCCTCACTCTTGGCATTTCCCCGCATCCTCATCCTCCTCGTCCTCCTATCCCCCCTCGTCCACTGGGCGGGGAGGTCTTCGTCGATGCCTTCGACAAAGCCGGGGCGGTGCCGCCGGTGCTGGTGGACCCCGAGGGGCCTTTCCTGAAGGCGCGGCGACCGCGCTTGCGGTGCAGTGGAGACCCATGCCATAAATTATTAAGTCGGGCATGTCCTTATACAGTAGGAGTATTCAAGAACCGTCAAAAAATAGTCTGGGGATAATTGGTTCACTATTTTTATCCATGTTGCAAATGTTTTACGATGTTTTAGTTTCCTTCAAAAATACGCCTGTAGGAGGACATGTCCGACCTAAGCCAAGAAACACCCTGCTTGCCTGCAGGGTACCCTGGGTTTATTTGGTTTCGACAGTGTTGCTACGGAAAGCGTGACGCTCCCACATCAAGAATCGATGGAAGTCCTGGGGCCTCAGGGTTGGGTTTCTTGTGGAAGGTTTCTTGTGGTCGAGCTCCAACTGTAAGGACCCCTACCCTTCCAGCGAAACGATAACGCATCCAGCACCCGGAAGCGCTATCCTGGCACCTTGAAGAGGAGGAGGAGGAGGAGGAGGACTGGGAAGAGGAGGGATGCGTTCTTGACGTCCGACCATAAGACTTATATATGTCGGTCGTGGGGGCGGGGAATATATATATATATATATATATGTATTTGTATATATGTATGCGGCTTGGTGCGGTGTTGAGATACATATCACTCCGCTACATCCGCCCCCGTGAATGATCTATGTTCGTTCCGGTTCTACCGATGGCACAGGGAGGTTCCTGGATCGTTTCATGAGGTTAGAGGCCCCGATGGTGGGTGTTTCGAGACCATTTGGATGCGCGTGAGTGGACATCCCAAGCTTGTCTGGGTCAGGGGCACTTTCCCGCTGACTTGCTTGTTTCAGAGAGATGGCTCCACCCACATTGCTTTGACGAAGTGGCCTAGGCTGGGTACGGTGGGGGGAGCGTACGTCTACAGTCTGCGTGTTGAGCTCCGCGTCAAAAAAAATGATACACTCGTAATGCGCAGAACTCCAGCGGCCTGGAACAAAAAAAAATTGACCAGGATCGAGCGCTCCAGAGCCCCATGCGCGTCGTGCGGAAAGCCAGGACGCTGGAGCTTTGGTACGCGAGTCCTCGGGGATGCTGGGGCGTTGTAATGTGGGGCCTTCTCAAAGAGGCCGAGAAGTTGGCGTCGGCGCCTTGGTACCACGCGCTCGCCTCGGGGGCTAGGGACCTTGGCTCCCTCCCCCAGGCGCAACTTCCTCCTCGCGTTGAAGGGTAAGTGGCCTGCCCTTGGGGCCAAGGGAAGGCCAGCGTTTCGGGGGAAACGCACCGAAGCCCTCGCGAGCCTCTCTCTCTCGCGTTCCTAAGCACCCCCAGTGTGGGAAGCTGGTTCCCGCGCGCAGCTGCGTCGACCATGGGGCCGTGGTTGCCCTGGCCTCAATGACTGCAGGTGGACAGTTGGCGTGTTCCTAAGATCAATACGTCCCTCCCCATCCTAAGTATCCAGGACCTTTGAAGCCGTGTGAGCCCTCCTATTGCTTCTCCTCGGTCCCCTTCCTCTTCCTCGTCCATCTCCCCGTCATCACCACCACCACCACCACCACCATCATCATCATCATCATCATCATCATCATCATCATCATCATCATCATCATCATCACGATGCATGGTCCTGTTATGTCGACTCCTCATCATCATGCTTCTCGTCACTTCAATCCTTGATGCGTTGGAACTACGTTCCCTTCTCGTCGTCGGCCCCGTATCCGCCTCGTCTCCCTGCGCATCACCTATCTTACGTGTTCTCTACATCCTCATCCCCATCCTCGTAATAGTGCTCCTCGTCCTCCCACGTCGTCCACCCTCTCCTGAGAACGCCAGGGAAACCTTAGATCCGACCCTAGAGCATCACAACACATATCAGGCCCACTTGGAGCGCCGTGATTATTTCATCCGTCATGCCTTCCCCCTCTCCTCTTGTTGCCCCCCCCCTCTCAGAAGATCCCTGGAGACTTAAAACAACATCTGAACCGAATTCTCCCCCTCTTCTTGTTGCTCATCCTAGTATCCCGTAGAACCGCCCCACAAATTCTGAGAAGCCTCCCCGAAGCTTCAGAGCTCTAAAGAGCATTGAAACGTGCAAGAAACTCGCCCCCGTATCCCGCTCCTACCCCTTGTTGTCCTCATCACCCCCCCCCCAAAACCCGTCTGGGAAATCTCCGAACGCGGGGGAAATTTCCAGGAAGCCACCGATCATCGCCGAGATCCTTCCCAGGTCGTCCCCATATTCCGCGACCTCCTTCCCTCCCCAGAGGCGTTTGAACTTAGAGGTTTCGAACGATAGTTTGAAGACGGAAACCGCCAAGGCTTCAGATCGCATTCGGAAATGGACAAACCAACAAACACAAAGCATGTTAATCGACATGTTCCTCACCATCTTCACCTTACTCTTCCATATCCTCTCTGATCCTCCTCCGCCGCCTCCTCGTTGTCATCATCCGCCCCCTCCTCGTCATCTTCCTCATCATCCTCCTCAGCCATCCGCATCATCAGCATCATCATCACCATCATCAGCAGTAGCAGCATCATCGTCGTCGTCGTGATCATCACCCCTCTTTGGAAACCTCTGGGAAAAGCACGAATACATCCGAAGACCTTTCAAACATCCGACGAGCGCAAAAATCCGTCCGGCTCCTCTTCCATGTTCTTCCTCGCCCTCGGCGTTCCCCCTTACTCCCCCCCCTCCCCGCGTCCCTCTTCCTTCTCCCCCGTTCCTCCTCATCCTCCCCATCCTCTTCCCCCTCCTCCTTCTCCTCCTCCTCCTCCTCTTCCTCCTCCTCCTCCGCCGCCTCCTCCTCCTCCTCCTCCTCCTCCTCCTCCTCCTCCCCCATCCTTCCTTCATAACGCCATGGAGCCCCTTGGAAGCCCTCAAAGCCAGATCGTGCCCCCCCCCCCGGAAAGCTTCGAGAATCCCCTCCTTCTTCCCCATATCCCAAGATGGGGTTCTTGTTATTACTTGGACGCCTCCTACTCCTCCTCCTTCCTCCTCCTCTTTTCTCCTCCCCTCCTGTCAGACTTACTCATACTCACACTTGCTCATACTCAGACTTACTCATACACAGACTTACTCATACTCATATTTACTCATACTCAGACCTACTCATACTCAGACTTACTCACACTCAGACATACTCATACACATACTTACTCATACACAGACTTACTCACACCCAGACGTACTCATACACAGACTCACTCATACCCAGACTTACTCATACACAGTATTTCTGGGCTCAACATCCTTCGCTTGGAGAGCAGATTGTGAGGATGTCTCAGGCGGGGCGCTGGTTTCAGCACCCCTAAGGGGAGCCGCCAGGGGTGGTTGCACGGGCTCGTCCGCGGCCATTTTGTGGGGATGTCTCAGGCGGTTTGCCTGTTTCTGTGCCCAACATCCTTCGCTTTCGGAGCAGATTTGGAGGATGTCTCGAGCGAGGCGCTCATTTCAGCACCCCTAAGGGGAGCCGCCAGGGGTGGTTGCACGGGCTCGTTCGCGGCCATTTTGTGGGGATGTCTCAGGCGGTTTGCCTGTTTCTGTGCCCAACATCCTTCGCTTTCGGAGCAGATTTGGAGGATGTCTCGAGCGAGGCGCTCATTTCAGCACCCCTAAGGGGAGCCGCCAGGGGTGGTTGCACGGGCTCGTTCGCGGCCATTTTGTGGGGATGTCTCAGGCGGTTTGCCTGTTTCTGTGCCCAACATCCTTCGCTTTCGGAGCAGATTTGGAGGATGTCTCGAGCGAGGCGCTCATTTTCACCCCCCAGGTGGGCCAGATTTTGAGGATGTCTCGATCGGTTTGCTTGTTTTGGTGGCCAGGCTCGTGGGCGCAGATTCTTCTCAGGATGCCACAGGAGGCTCCAACAGGCTCCAGGAGGCCCCAGGAGACCACATGAGGTCCCAGGAGGCATCAGGAGGCCACAGAAAGACTCAAGAGGCCACAGGATGTCCCAAGAGGCTCCAGGAGGCCCCAGGAAGCTCCAGAAGGCCTCAGGAAACCACAGGAGGCCCCAGGAGGCAACAGGAAGCGCCAGGAGGCCTCGGAAGGCAACAGGAGGCCCCGAGAGGCCCCAGGAGCAGGAGGCCTCAGAAGGCAACAGGAGTGGCTCCAATCCCATGTGTTTTACGTATGCTCCTATCGATTGGGCCTCACCTGGAGCACGATTCTTTGATGTTCTACGTATGTCTCTATAGATGGTCCTTCTCCTGTGTACACAATCCTAAATGTTTACTCATGTTCCTATGGATTGGGCCTCTCCTGGGGCACGAGTCCTTGGTGTTTTACGCGTGTTCCTATAGATTGCCCTTCTCCTGTGGCTCTAATCCGCAATGTTTTATGTACGTCTGTTGCTATATATTGCGCCTCTCCTGGGGCACGAAACCTTCCTAGGAGGTCCCAGGAGGTCCCAAGAGGCTCCTGGAGACCCCAGGAAGCCCCAGTAGGTTTCAGGAGGCCCCAGGAGGCCCCAGGCTCATGCACAGAGACGCGCTCGTACTACTGAGGCTCATTCACACTCCAATTCATTCGCAGTTAGATTGATGTCCAGACCGTCACAACTGAAGCCCGTTAATAGTCGAAAGCTCTTGTGCCTAGACATTCACGGCGGACAGGCCCATGCGAGTAGATGCACATATGGGGAGCTCCACGCAGTGAATAATTGTTCCTCCTCCTCATCATCATCAGCATCATCAGCAGCAGCATCAGCAGCAGCAGCATCAGCAGCATAATCGTCGTCATTATCATCGTCAACATCAACATCCGTAGCAGCAGCATCATTCGCATCATCATCACCAACAACAGCAACGACCAGCAGCATCGACAAAATCATCCGAGTCATCGTCATCATCATCAGCAGCATCATCATCAGCATCATCATTATCATGATCAACATCAGCATCATCATCAGCCTGCCGCAGCAGCATCATCAGCAGCATCATCATGATCACCATCATCCTAAGCATAATCGCCATCATCATAGTCCCGTTGCCCTTATCATAATCAGCATCAGCAGCATCATCATCGTCATCATTCTCATTATGTAGCCAGAATCATCAACATCATACTAAACATCTACGCCATCACCGTCATCACCATCATAATCAGCATCATCGTCACCATCCGTATTACCATAAGTTCCATCACCGTCGGCAGCAACATAATCATCATCAGTATCAGCATCGTCGCCATCGCCCATATCACCGTCATCATCAACAACATCATCACCACCACCATCATCATCATACTCATCATCAGCATCACCATCATCATCTTCATCAGCACTGCCAGTCATTGTCATTGTCATCATCGTCGTCTGTACCATCAACATCGTCATCAGCATCATCACCATCATCATCACCATCATCATCCTCGTCCTAATCCTCATCCGCATCCTCATCACCATCATGATCCACACCTCCATCCCCTCCCCAAGCATGGGGATGAGCAGGTTGCGTTTGCCCTGGCTGCTCGAAGCGCCAGTGCAATCGATTCAGGCTGCCGGACCAGAGGGCCCGCAGGCTGGAGAGGGCCGGGCGCGAAGCGGGACGTCGGGCCGATGAATTGGAATCAGTTCGGGAGGGAGGCCAGCCCAAGCGACTGGCCGCGGGCGCCAAGACCGCTCTCACCCCCTCTGCTTGGTCCTCCTCTTCCCCCTCCTCCTCTTCCTCCTCCTCCTCCTCTTCCTCCGCCTCCTCCTCCTCCTCCTCATCCCACTCCTACTCCTCCTCCCCCTCCTCCTCATCCTCTCCCCTGCTCCGCGGGCGATTTGGCTGTTCCGTGGTCGCCCTGCTCTTGTCAGCCTCCTCTCCCCTCCCCATCCTTCAACTCCTCTCCCCCGCCCCTTGCCTCAGGCGTGCGAGCGCCTGACGGGGGGGGCGGGTGACTCAGACGCCCTGGCCGCACGCCTGTCTCCTCCGCCCTCCGCTTCGCTGCCTGTCATCCCTCCCATTCCTTCCGCCACCGCCGCC
>CAUYUJ010017782.1:455000-465000 GCA_963575745.1 Prorocentrum cordatum
ACAATGCATGCACACACATATACACCTATCTATATTACAGTACACGCTGCCTGTATACATGCATACATGCATACATACAGGCATGCATGCATACATACAGATCTACATGCCGATATACATACATACATGCATGCATACATGTATGCATATATACATGCGTATATTCGTTACGTCACACTGCATTACATTACACGACATTACGATCCACCACAACACATCACAGCGCATCACATACCTTACATTACATTACATGCATGACATACATACATGCGTGCATACATGTATGCTCATTTATATATATATATATATATATACATGCACACAAACAGGCATACATACATACATGCATGCATGCAAGCATGCATACATGCATACATACATGCATGCAGATATGCCTGCCTGCATGCATGCATACATGCATGCATGCATGCATACATGCATACATGCACGAGTCGTGCGTGTGCACACGTGTGTGTATACAGGCTGACAAACCTACAGAGAGCCAGACGGCCTGACACACGCGCAGACAGGCAGGCAGGCAGGCAGGCAGGCAGGCAGGCAGACAGACAGACAGACAGACAGACAGACAGACAGACAGACAGACGGGCAGGCAGACACTCACACAGACACACTTGCTCCTCCGCCGGCGACGGGGCACTTGTACGATCCGCTGCTCTCCCGAGGTTCCGGCAGCTCTGGGGGTCCGAAGGAGATCGCGAGCATGACGAACGCGATATGTTGCGAGCTCTCGCTCTGACGCCAACGAGGCGGCGGCCACCCAGGCGGCGGCGGCTGCTGGCGCCGGATTTGGAGCGTCAGGCTCCCGCGGGGCTCGCTGGGTCACGAAATTGAGCCCGGCGTGGGGAAGAAGGGTCATAAGGGAGGCTCCTCATCCTCCTCCTCCTCGAGGTCCTGGAGGTTTTCCCCCAACCCTCCTGTGACGTTGAGCCACGTCGCTTCGACTCCGCAGCGCCGCGCGGCGTATCCTCCCACCTTACCCCTCCCGCCTCCCCATCATTCCTCCTCTGCCTGCCTCTGCTTTCCGTTCGCGTGCGAATTACGGCACAACTCGCACATGTGTCGTGCCCCAGAGGAAGCCCAGGAGTTCCATCAACGGCCCCACAGAGGGCGCCCGCACGGCTTCGCCACGCCCACTTCAACACCCCTCACGCGTTTCGTGTCCCACAGAGAATTCTACTTACGGCCCCAGCGGGGGCACCCGCATAGCATCGCCACGTCCATTGCGGCACACCCCTCACGCGGATCGTGCCCCATAGGGGGAGCTCCCCAGTGAAGACGACCGCATGGCGTCGGCACACCCCTACGGCCCCAGTGATGTCGTTCGCATGGCGTCGCCAAGCGCAATTTGGCCATGCCCATGACGTCACGCCCCGAACGCGGATCGTGCCCAACAGGCAGGCTTGCTTACGGGGCGCCCGCATGGTGTCGCCAAGCCCATGTCGAAGCACCCCTCACGCGGATCGTGCCCCAGAGGGAGCTCTGCCTGTAGCCCGAGAGGGGATGTCGCATTGTGCATTCCCGCCGATGCCTGCCACACCCCTCACGCGGATCGAGCTCCCATGTGGAGCCAAAACTGCATCGACCCCCTCCTCGGCGCGCAACGTATGAGGATCGAGGGCAGATCCCCGCGCGACAATGAAAGTCGCACGGGACTGGGCCCTCCGCCGAGCCAAATGTCGCTCCTTTCGGCCTCCCAGGGCTCTGCCTCCCCAGGCACTGGATTTGTCAGAAAGCGACTCGGTCGGGGCTTAAGAGACGGGGGTCAGTGCAAACGGAGGTCAGCCAGAGCGCCAAGTCTTGCAGGATCCTGCAGGGCCAGGATCGCAGTTACCCGGGCTTGGGCGCAGCATCCTGCAGGATCTTTCAGGATCCGTCGCATTGACCCGGGCTTGGGTGCAGGATCTTGCAGGAGTTGGCAGGATTCTGCGTGGTTTGACTGACCCGGGTCTGGATTGACCCGGGTCAGAAGATCCCCGATTCGGGTTGAACCCCCTAATTTGTTGCCAAGCCCCAGGGTCTAGGATTCGGTCGGGCATGTCCTCCTGCAGGCAAATGTTGCAAGAATGCGGAACAAGTGTCGACAAAATTCAAAAATAGCCAAAAGTAGTAGAAAAATCGTCCCCGTATTATTTTTGACTATTTTTGAGTACTCCTCCTGTAGAGGGACATGCCCGACCTAGGTCCAGGATCCATTTCTCCCATGCCAAGTGGGGGCGTGGCTCTGGATTTACCTAGCCTCCGGCAGCCCGCCTAGAGATCAGACAGTGCCGAGGAGCGGGTCACGACCGTGCCGATCGCCACCTCCTGCTGAGCGTCGACGATCGAGGATGCGGCAGGATCGAGGATCGAGGAGGTTCGAGGACATCTCTGGGCGTTGTGGCTTTTCTGGAGGTCTGCGGGGGGAGCTGGGGGATCCTCCTCCCCCTCGTCCTCGGGAGGAGGCGACCCTCCCAGTGGCGGCACCCTCTGGCGCTGCCCCTCTGACGGGACGCAGAACCTCGGAGCCACCGCTGGTGCGAGCTTGTGAAGGCGGGCTTCCCCGGGGCTCGCGGGGTCGGGCTTGCTGGGGCAGGTGCGGACAGGCCCCTTCTCGCCATCCTCGTGCCCTCACGTCCGCTTTGCTCTCTCTCTCTCTCTCTCTCTCTCTCCCTCTCTCCCTCTCCCTCTCTCCCTCCCTCTCTCCCTCCCTCTCTTCCTCCCTCCCTCCTCTCTCTCTCTCTCTCTCTCTCTCTCTCTCTCCCTCCCTCTCTTCCTCTGCCGCCCGCCCGTCCCCCGACGGCCTCGGGGGTAGAGCGACCGGGGTGCTGGAACCAGCGGGAGTGCTGACAGCCAGCAGCTGCGGGGGGAAGGGGAGACCACTGCATGTGCACCAGTAGTTCGCCCGCTCCCCCTCGGGGACCACCTCAGTTTTACTTGCGGGAGAACAAACGATGGCATGAACATGAATGAAAACTTGGAGGTCCGCGCGGATGTCTCGGATCGGCGCTGGACCCCTTCCCTTGGCGCGCGGAGCCGCCAGTGGAATCCGCGCGGACCTCCGAGTGTTTATGCGTATGTCGTTGCTTGGTCCCTTTTCGCACCCAGAGGATTTTTGATGCTGCCCGTGCCCCCCGCCCCCCGAAGATCTCGGCTGGCAATGAAGCTCGTCCTTCTCCTCCTCCTCCTCCTCCTCCTCCTCCTCCTCCTCATCATCATCCTCCTCCTCATCCGCCTCTTCCTCTCGGCAGCGCTTCGTCATCGCCTTGCACGCGCCCGCCCGCGAAGGCGGCCAGGCGCGGCCAGCTGAGGTTTTCGCTCGTTCCCTTCGGTCTGGGTCAGGGGCTGCGGATCGCAGACGTGAGGGGTGTTTTAAGGGAAGTCATCACCCAGACCAGTCATTCCCCCCATCATCGTGTCGCCAGCATCATCAGCATCATCAGCATCATCACCAGCAGCAGCATCATCACCACTATCATCAGCAGCAGCATTATCATCATCATCAGCAGCATCATCATCAGCAGCAGCATTACCATCAATATTCGTCATCATCGTCAGTATCAGCATCATCACCATCATCAGCATAACTAATCATCATCAGCAGCAGCATAATCAGTATCATCCGCATCATCGTCATCATCGTCATTATCATCAACAGCAGCATCAGCATCACGACCATCCTCTCATTCTCCATCATCATCATCATCATCATCATCATCATCATCATCATCATCATCATCATCATCATCATCATCATCATCCGCATCATCTGCATCAGCAGCAGCATCACCAGAAGCACCAGCATCATTATCATCATCGTCGTCATCATCACAACCACTGTCACCACCACCACCATCATCATCATCATCATCATCATCATCATCATCATCATCATCATCATCATCATCATCATCATCGTCATCATCATCCTCATCATCAGCATTATCATTATCATCCTCATCACCATCAGGGATCCTCATCCCCCCCAATAACCAGCGGTGGCCGTCCTGGGGACGGCCCTCCCAGTGCCCATCCAGACCCCGCCCCCGGACGTCCTAGCGCCTGTCCAGCCCGTGGGGCTCCAGTCGCTGCCGGCCCCAGCATTCTCGTGTGCCTTCTTGCTCGCGCCGCGGGTCGCTGTCCTCGCCATGGGGGAAGCAGGTCCTGAGATGTTTCGCTAGTTTGGCTTCCCTGGCCCTCCACGACCATGGTCCAGGACCCGTTTCCCTCGGGGCCCGTTTCCCCCATGGTGATGTCCGTGGGAGCCTTGGGTGCCCCAAGATCGGAGGAGGAACGGGTGCCCACACCGCTGCCCCTCGCCAGTTTTCGCCTTGTTCTGCCTCCTGGGAGGCCCTCGTGGCCACCGCGGGCTTCGCCTCGAGATTCTGGTCAGACTGCATCCCGGGAGAGGGAGGGGTATCGGTGTATTTGAAAGAGCGTGTTCTACCGCTGCTGGCGGAAAACCGGGGGGGGTCACTACCGGTTCGAACCCCTCCCCCCCCCCTCCGGAAAACCGGGGGGGGTCACTACCGGTTCGAACCCCTCCCCCCCCCCCCCCCAGCTCATCATGAAAAGGGGGGGGGGTCACTACCGGTTCGAACCCCCCCCCCCTCGAAAACCGAGTGGGGGTGCGGACAGTGGTGGGGACGGTGTTGGTGGGGACAGTGGTGAGGGGACAGCGGGACAGTGGTGGGGACAGTGGGGGGACAGTGGGACAGTGGTGGGGACGGTAGTGGTGGGGACAGTGGTGGGGACAATGGTGGGAACAGGGGGGACAGTGGACAGTGGTGGGAACGGTGGTGGTGGGGACAGTGGTGTGGGGACAGTGGGAATGAGGTGGAAACACTGGGACAGTGGAGGGTACAATGGTGGTGGGGACACTGGTAAAGGCGGTGGCGAGGACGGCGGTGGGACAATGGGACAGAGATACAGTGGGGACAGTGGTGGGGACAGTGGGGACAGTGGTGGAAACAGTGGAAACAGTGGGACAGCTCAGTGGGACAGCGGAGGAGTCAGTGGGACAGTGGGGACAGTGGGGATAGGCAGTAGTTGGGTCCGTGGAGACAGTGGGGAGAGTGGAACCGTGGTGGGAACAGTTGTGGAAACAGTGGGGACAGTGCGACAGTGGTGGGGGCACTGGTGGGGACAATAGGGACGGTGGTGGAACCAGTGGGGACAGTGGTGGTGAGGACAGTGGTGCTGGGAACAACAGTGGGGGATGTGATGCGAGCGGTGGTAGGGACCGGGAGTCGTTTGCTGGCGGTGCGTGGGGGGGGGGGGTCGAACCGGTAGTGATCCCCCTCCGGTTTTCGAGGGGGGGGAGGGGGGTCCAACCGGGTAGTGACCCCCCCTTTCCGGATCCGGAGGGGGGGGGGGGGGGGTGGAGGAGTTTCGAACCGGTAGTGACCCCCCCGGTTTTCGAGGGGGGAGGGGGGGGGGGGGAGGGGGTTAGGGGAGGGGGGGGTTGGAGGGGGGGGAGGTTTCCAGCAGGGGGGGAGGGGGTGGGGGGGGGGGGGGGGGGGGGGGGGATTTTCGGAGGGGGGGGGGGGCGACCCCCGGGTTCCGGAGGAAAAGGTTGGCAATTTTCCACAGTAAAGCGGCGGTGGATCACGCTCTCTCGTGTATTTTGGTCGCCTCCCCGAGAGAGGGCCTCTGGGGAGCCCATGCTCAGAAACGCCCGCCGCCCTGATGCTCTTCTGGGCGCCCAAGGTGTGGGCCCCCGAAGCGGTTCTTGAGCCACGGCGCGGCCCACGGAAGGCCAGCGCCCCCGAACACGCTGCCTGGACCGGTTCGGTGTCGCACCAAGCTGCTGGCAGGGTAGTCGTAGTACTCAAAAGGCGCACCAGAACACGCCACCACCACCGCATACACTCTAGACAGGGTGGAAAAGGAGGACGAAGAGGAGGAGGAGGAGGAGGAGGAGGAGGAGGAGGAGACGAAGAAGAAGAAGAAGAACGATTAGCAGTACGAAGCATAGACGCGATGATGAGAATAAGGAGGAGGAGGAGGAGGAGGAGAAGGGGGAGGAGGAAGAAGAAGAAGAAGAAGATCAGGACGAGGAGGAGGAGCAGGAGCAGGAGCAGGAGCAGGAGGAGGAGGAGGAGGGGGGACACAGGACCTTTCTGCTACAGACAGGCCTGGCGCAGCCCTCCTGAGGGGGCGCGGTGGGTACAGGACGCTGTGCGACCAAGACAAGGCTCCGCAGCGGGCGGGGGGGGTTAAGGGAGGCAGAGTACAGTCAACCCGCATGGTAAGGATGCGCAACCTTCCCAAGGGTACCCTATCCTTGCCCCTTTGGCCCATCCTTAACGACTTGCGCGGGCCAGCCTCGTGAGAAAAATGTTAACATGGCCCTCCAAGGCCCTTGCATCCTGACCGCGCATCCTCATGATGCGGGTTGACTGTAGGGCTGGGAGCGGAGGCAGCGGGACCCAGGACTCCGACGACTCGGCCTTGTCCGAGCCGCCTGCCCACGGACCCATCGACCCCGTGCCTGGGACGAGCGTCTCACCTCGAGTGATGTCGAGACGGCCCTCGGGCCCGCAGACAAAACCGCGACATCACACACAGTCGGGACCACTGGGATGGCGTGTCGCTCCGCCAGTTCTGGCCCACTGCGCTGCGGCGCAAAACGCTATCCACTTCCCGGCCCCAAGCGTCACCGACCCGAGCTGTCCCGAGCCTCCCGCCCCACGGAGCGGAGCGACGCGCAATCTGCTCGCCGGGCATACATAATCCGATGGCCTTTATAAAAATCAGTATCTTCATCACCACCATCATCATCACTAGATTCCGCTTGATGGCTGTTGGTCATCAGCATCATCATCACCACCACCATCACCATCATCATGAACATCATCATCATCATCATCATCATCATCATCATCATCATCATCCTCATCATCCTCATCATCATCATCATCATCAGCAGCAGCAGCAGCAACATCGTCATCCTCATCAGTACCATCATCCGATGTCGCATGTGAGACTCCCCTGTGACAACGTTCAAAGCAATGCCAGGGCACTGCCTTGAAGCTGGTTGAACATGTTCAAAGCAATGCCAGGGCACTCCTTTGCATCGTCCCCTCGTCGCCTTTATCAGGGCCGTATGATGATTAGCGGGTCGCCGGGGCCGCCGGGGCGAAACGCTATGCACAAGTTCTTGACCGTATCGATCCTTGTCTTGGGACGAGCGTGTCACTTAAAGTAATGTTGAAACGGCCATGTGGGCCCGCAAACATTACCGCTGCATCACATGCTTTGGGTGTTAGGCGTGTTAGCCAGCGTGGACCCCGAACAGTAGGCGGATATTCCACACTCGATGTGCAATGATTGGGTTGCGAGCCGTGTGATTCGCCACGGTGCAAGTCGTGTGGTGGTACGCATGCGGTGAAATTTATGCGTGTTGCAGGTTGTGTGATGTTAGCAATGTGATGCATCATGCGTGTGTGGTGTGGGCGATGCTGTGGGAAACAGGTCGTGAAAGCAGTGGGGTGCAAGCTCTGTGATGCCATCTGCGTGGTGCGCGCCACGTGGTGCAGCATGCGTGGTGACAGCCGTGTGGTGCAATTGGTTTGGTGCAAGCTCTATGGGCGCCCACCGGGCAGCCGCCCGCGGGCTGGGCCGAACCCGGGCAGACCCATCCGAAGACGTTGGCAACACAGTCAGCCACGCGAACCCCCCCCGTCGGCGGCGAAATCCGAACTCCACCCTCGCCGATCAACGATTCAGGCAGCTCGTCAGAGGAAGACCGTACCGCTACCCTTCCCTCGTGTTCCCCTTCTGGGGCTTCCTGCGAGGCCCTCGTCGCCGCCGCTGGATTCGCCTCGAGATCCTGGTCACACAGCACCCCAGGAGAGGTCCTTCGGCCACGCGCAGAGGGGGTATGGGGACGGGGTAAAATTTCTTAGAAGCACCTCTGCTTCTCAGAAGGCGTGGACCGTATCTAAGTTACCGATGCAATCAGGAGGAAAAAAAACACAGACACAATTAATCATCGATTTCCTCGAAAAGATGGGAAAGATGGGAATTGGGGGGAAGACAAAAACATTGAACATATGGAAATATGGGGAATTCGGTTATTTGTGTCCATTTATTTGTGTGTCTCAGGGCCCCTTCATGTAAGGCCAGCGCCTTCAAAGAAGCAGCCTCCTTCTAAGAAGCTGTCCCCCTTCCCCAATATCCCCTTGCGCGCGCCGCTCACAAAAGCAAGACACCCTGAGTGCAGGCACTGTTTGTCAAAAGCACAGAACAACTCTGGCGCGAATTGTTCGAGTCGCCAGATTTCGGGGAGGAGGACGAGAAAAAGTAGAAGGAGGAGGAGGAGGAGTATGAAGATGACGGAGGGCGAGCTTCCAAGCCAGGCTTATTTGTTAAGCAGGGTCACAGCTGAGAGCGCGTGTTCTGCACACGGTCATTATGACAAAACCCTTGGGGATGCGCATCATCGGTTGAGACATGGCTGCAGCAATCCAGCTGCATCCATCCGAGGTGACCCAGGCAGTGGCATTACAATGCTTGTTGGCGCTTTTACTATCCAGCTCCAGCTCCACTACATGCGAGAGTCACGCATGCTTCGGACTTCAATCACGGTTGCGCCATGGAGGCTCTGCTACCAGCGCGATTTTTCAGAGTGGCATCAATGTGCTTTGAGTCATGCATGGGTGCTGCGAAAATCTATGTGGATTCGCCACGGTACCGCAGGTAGATTACGAGATTGCACGTCAGGTTCGATGTTAGTAAAGCGTTGGTTTGCATTTCGACTTGGTCCTAAACTCCCGCAAGTTCACCGCCGACTCCGACGATCTACTGTTCGATCAGGACTGCCCGCACTATGATGCAGTAGTCATTGTGGTCGCAGCATACAAACATAACGTCCAGGGCCGCTTGATGCATCTGCGCGAGCGAAAGACTAGTTATTGTAGCCGATCTGCTAAACAAATCACCCCACCAAGAGACCCTAGACAGCATGTGCGAGGACCCTGCTAGCTTCCGCTCCCAATTAGCCCGAGGTCGTCTGGGATCTCGCTGTGGATCGGCACGGCAGCACGGCACGATACGGCACGCTTGCGCGACTGAATGACAAGTTGCGATCAGGCTCCACACACTAGGGTCCACACACACACACAGACACAGACACAGACACACGCACACAGACACAGACACACAGACACACACGCAGGCCCCTACGTACACACACACACATACACACACACACACACACACACACACACACACGCACACACACACACAAACATGTTCCACACTCACCCACACAGGGTCCCGCGCACATCGCCGCAAGACCCTGTTGGTCAGCGCGCTCGCGCGCGCTGGCTTGAGTCTGCGCCCACTGCCAGCATTGGCGCACGCCGCCCCCTCGCGCGGGCCAGCCGCGCGCGCCATGGACGCCCAGGCGGGCACCGCGGCGCTCGTGGCGGCCTCTCCCGCGCAGCGGCCGCCCGGCCGGGCCCCCGCCCGCAGGCGCCCGGTCGAAGCCTCATGCCAGCACCACGCGAGGCACGCCGACGACGCCGAGGATGCGAGCTCTGCACGCTCCACGATTGCAGGCGAAGCGGACAGTAGGGGTGATCGACGTCCCAAGGGCTCCCTTTTGCATCCTCGGCTCTACGGTCACCTGCGGTCCATCCTCAACCACTCTCGATGGCCGGGCCCCGCTCCACAAGCTCCAGCACGGGCGTCCAAGGCCTCTGGTCTTCAGCGCGCGTCCTCGCCATCAGTCTTGACTGTATTCGAGCCTCTGGAGGCTTCCAGGGGCCTGCAGAAACGTCTGGAGACCTCCGATCTCCAGCACGCTCACGCAGCCTGCCAGGACAAGTCACTGCCTCCATGCATCAAGTACGAACCCGAATGGTGTACAGGCAGGCCTCTCTGCTTTGTTTTGCCGTCCTGCGCTCTAGCTCGAGCTCCGAGAGCGGAACACCGTCATCCCCAATGGTATCGAATTGTCATGTGTTCTAACGAAGGAGCAGCAATGGCAACATCT
>CAUYUJ010017782.1:470000-583083 GCA_963575745.1 Prorocentrum cordatum
GTGTGTCACAGGGCCCCTTCAAAGACATGATCGCGTCGTGAGGAAGTCAGGACGGCACGTTCTGTGTTATTTTCGGTCCCCGGGGTCGCCGGGCCCCGGGACCTGGAGTCGCAATGGACCCGGGCTATAGCGCGCAGGATCCTGCAGGATCTCGCAGGATTGCACAGAATCTTGCAGAGCCCGACGGCCTTAGCTTTGAACTGCCCTGAGCAAGACGAGCCCCGAGGCACGCTGGGGCTTCCAGCTGGCCGAGAGGGATGCGATAGGTGCGAGCACGCTGGGGACCCCTCCTCGTCCTCCTCCTCCTCCTCCTCCTCATCATCGTCATCATCCTCCTCCTCCCCCTCCTCCTCCTCCTCCTCCTCCTGGCTGAGAGGGATGCGATGGCCGCGGCTTGCGCACCATGGGCTTGGCCCCCCGCGGTCCCCGGGAGCCGCGCACCAGAGGTCGCCCTTTGCCCGGGGCCACGCTTGCGTGTAGCCTAGCCGACGTGGCCGAGCCCGGGCGCTGCGCACGGGCCGCGGCGCGAGCCTGGAGGAGGCGGTGGCCCGCGCACAGTGGCCGCCCGAGTGGCCCTACCGCGAGGAGGACTTCAGCCGCATCGACGAGGGCGACGACGCGTCGTTCTACGACGGCCCCTCGTTCCCGTTCTTCATGGACGGCGGGGCACGGGGCGCGCTGACGGAGTTCTACGCGGAGGCGTTCGCCGAGTACCCGGGCGCCAGGTGCCTCGACGTGGGCGCCGGGAGGTTGAGCCATTACCCACAGTCCCGCACATGGGAGCACATGTCCATTACGGGTCTGATGGAGTTCGAACTGCAGGGCAATTCGCAGGCAGACGATTTCGCCGTCAGGGACCTCAACAAGATCCCAGAGCTGCCGTACTGCAGCGCTTCGTTTGACATCGTGACTTGCGCCGCGGCGTTCAAGTATTTCGTAAGGCCGCTGGAGATATTGAGGGAGATGGGCCGTGTCCTGAAACCTGGCGGTGTCCTGATCTTGTCAACGAGCAATCGAATGTTCGAGGAGAAGGCCGTCAGGTGCTGGCGCCAGACCAGGGACGACGTGGAGCATTGCCTGATCTACGCATCGTTCGTGCATTACAGCGGCCTCTTCGAGCGGCCGCTCGCCCGAGACGTGACACCGCTGCTCGCGAAGGTGGGCATCGGCGACCCGATGTACGTTGTCTTCGCCAAGAGATCGCAGTGACACGTCGTCCCGTCTCCGTACTTCCCTCCCTCTTCCGCTCTCTTTCTCATCATCATCCGCCGCCCTCCTCCTCCTCGCCCAGCTCTCATACATAATTCGTTAATTCGGTGTCTCATTATTATCGTCGTCTCCTCATCTAGTACTCCTGCTCGTCGACGCTGGCTCGTGTCTTCCTTCTCCTGCCCCTCGCCCATCCCCTCTCCCTCCTCCCCATCATCTTCAGAACGGTCATCGTTGTCATTATGTTTGACACAAGCCTCATCTTCCTCTCCCTCATCGTCCCTCCCCCTTCCCCCTCATCACACCACCAAACGAATCGGCAGGGTGGGCTGGGTGCCTCGCCTTTCACAGCTTACAATTTTTCACCCGTGAAATGATGAATAGGAACACAAAAGGTGGGCGGACGGTTTTCGACATGTTCGTTGACACCTCGCGCATTCGTCGTACAAGATCGCGGCAACTGCAACTATGTAGGCAGGGTCGTATTCGAAAGATTGATTTTTCTCTCTCTCTCTCTCTGTGTAGCGCTGCACGCACTCGTTTTGAACGCTCAGAATAGTTACGCGGATGCAGGGCGGGTGTTTTCCTTTAGTGTGGTTCTCGCTTTCTATCCGCGCACATGCGCCTCAAAGCTTCTTCCAACAGCCACAAGGACTGGCTCCTTCACAAAATGGGGATCTCGCTTGGTTTGTGCTTTCCACAAACCTACTCGCCAGCGATGCAGCAGCGTACAAAAGTTACACGGACAGCGGAAGACACATGTTCACAATGGGGCATGCGTTTGGAGTTTCTACACGCTTGACAACCAGAAGCGAAAACATGTGCAACATCTACACAGGTCGAGGGCGTTGTTCCCCAAACCAGGGTGTCCTTGTCCCTCTCTCTCTCTCTCTCCATCTATCTTTCTCTCTCTCTCTCTCTCTCGCTCTCTCTCTCTCTCTCTCTCTCTCTCCCTCTCTCTGTCTCTCTCTCTCTCTCTATCTCTCTCTGTCTCTCTCTCTCTCTCTCTCTCTAAATCGGAGATGAGGGGGTGAGATCGAAGTGGAACGGAGAGCCCCCCTACCGGGAAATCGATTTCGGTTTCGTGTTCGTGCGTGCCGTGCGTGCGGGCGAGGCGAAGCTGCGTGGGCGGGCGAGAGAAAGTCTCCTGTGGCTGAGGCGCGGCCGGACCAAATGATTCCCTTCCGGGCGGCCGGGGCCCCGCGGTGTCCCGCCGGTGTCCCGCTGGTGTCCCGTGTGGCTGAGGCGCGGCCGGACCAAATGATTCCCTTCCGGGCGGCCGGGGCCCCGCGGTGTCCCGCCGGTGTCCCGCTGGTGTCCCGTCCGTGTCCCGTCGGTGTCCCGATGATGATGTTGATGATTATTATGATGATGATTCTCATGATGATGGTGATGATGATGATGGTGATAATGATGATGATGTTGATGATGGCGATGATGATGATGATGATGTTGATGTTGATGATGATGATGATGACGTCGATTGCGAGATCGATTGTGATATCGGTAGTGAGACCGAATGTGAGATCGATTGTGCGATGCTGATGGTGATGATGGCCTTCATGGTGTCGATGTTTGTGATTATGATGACGACATTGATGATGATGGTGCTGCTGAGAGATGATAATGGAGATGATGATGGTGATGATGATGGTGAGAGGTGATGACGATGATGATCTCACTATCGATTGTGAGATCGACAGTGATATCGATAGTTAGACCGGTTGTGAGATCGATAATGAGATCGATAATGCGTTCGATAGTGAGATCGATAGTGAGACCGAATGTGAGATCGACTGTGAGATTGATTGTGATATCGATAATGAGATCGATAGTGAGACCGAACGAGAGATCGATAATGATTTCGATAGTGCGTTCGATAGTGAGATCGATAGTCAGATCGATTGTGATATCGATAGTAAGATCGATATTGAGACCGAATGTGAGATCGATCGTGAGATCGATAGTGAGATCGATTGTGAGATCGATCGAATGTGATCGATAGTGATATCGATAGTGATATCGATAGTGAGACCGAATGTGCGACCGATTGTGAGATCGGTTGTGGTGTCGATAGTGAGATCGATAGTGAGACCGAATGTGAGATCGATTGTGAGATCGATTCTGAGATCGATAGCCATATCGACTGTGAGATCGATAATGAGATCGATAATGAGATCGATAGTGGTATCGATCGAGTGCGACGGTGGTCCCTCCCCCCCCCCCTCACCTCCTTATCACCCGAAGGGTGGTCTATGCGGTATACACATATATCGCTCATTATCTCTCTCTCTCTCTCTCACTCTCTCTCTCTCTCTCACTGTACCGCTCTCTCTCTCTCTCTCTCTCGCCCTCTTTTGCTTGTGTTTTCTCTCTCTCTCTCTCTTAAACTGCCAGACAGGTCAGATAACTGCATGGGAGTGGGGTTGATTCAAAAATTGTTTGCTGGCCCACCCGCCATCGCAGTGCAGTCGCTGCAATATTGCGAAGGCCTTACGGCCGGTGACACCGACCCTGAAGACAACGACGACGAGGACGACGAAGATGTTGAACACCTCTTGGATCCGTGTGAGCGCCTCTTGGGGCGCTGTTGGGAGCCCGAAGGGTGCTCTCGGGGCCATCTTGTAGAAGATCAATCAAAGAAGTGGGGTTCCTTAATCAAGGCCCCCCCTCGGGAGTCCAAAAGATCGCCTCTTGGGGCGCCCTTGGAGCGCTGTTGGAGCGTTCTTGGGCGCTCTTGGGCTCGAACAAGGAGGGCCGAGGACAAGGGACGAACAGCGACGGAAATGGCATTCTGATCCGGGACCCCCTCCCCCTCCCCGGTCTCCCCTGGGACCCCCCCCTCTTGGGTTGCCCCCCGGTGCCCCCCCCCCCACCCCCCCGGCGGGGAAGGGATCAAGGGAATGATTTTTTTCGAATGAACTACGACGTGCGTTATTGTCGTTTCGGCTAGCACGCTTGAAGAGAAAGGCCCAGGGTAAGAGAGGCAACCCAGGAGAAAGTTTGGAATGGCGATGACGACGACGACGACGACGACGAGGAGAAGACGAATGAAACAGCGACGAATGAAAGAGCTTCTTCCACACACCGACAGGTTTGGCGGATTTGCCAGACCTCTGCGCTCTGTCAGTTTGCTCTGGGTTAGTTCGACGATTGGAGTAGGAGCGCAGTCTTTACACGCCGTCCCCCTGTCTCCCCCTCCGCCTCCATCCTCCCCTCCATCCTGTTCCCTCCTCCTGCGTCCTTCTCCCTCCGCCTCCCTCCTTCAATGCGCCTTCTCCCTCCTCCTCCTCCTCCTCCTCCTCCTCCTCCTCCTCCTCCTCCTCCTCCTCCTCCTCCTCCTCCTCCTCCATACCATTCCTTCTGGATAACTCCTCCATGTCGCATCCCCGGGCGCGTCGGCAGGGCAACCGGGCGTTTCGCCTAAGACTTCCTCACCGTTTGTGGTCTTGCGGCCTGAAAGGCGCAACAGTTGCAAGGATGAAGCGCAGGTCGTCTTGAAAGTCAGGTTCCCGCCTTAGTGCCGCACTCATTCGTCTTAGAAGTTCGCTTAGGTTACGAGGATGGAGCGCAAGTCGTTTTCAAGATGGGATTCTCGTTGTAGCGCCGCGCACATTTGTCTTAACAGCACGCAGCGGCTACAAGGCTGCGAGTCGGCGTATTGTTTGCTGTGATGCTTGCTATAGAGCTGGGCACATTCGTCGTAACAGCTTGCCACCGCTACAAGGATGGAGCACAGCTTGTTTTCCAAATGGACTCTCGCCTTAGCACTGCGCGCATTCGCTTTTAAGTTTGTCCAACAGCTACAATGATGCTAGGCGGTTCCTTTCACTGTCGGGCTATCACCGAAGCGCCGCGCACATGCACAGAAGAAGGAAAGAAGATGGCTCCTCTTCAAAATGGGGCTCACGCCTGACAATTCCATGAAATCATGTTGCGGCTGCAGTGGTGGTGAGCGGATCCTGTTCAGAATGGGGCGCTCCTTTGATATTTCCTCCCTATGTTGTGCAACAGTTTCACGGATGGGGCGGTCTTTTTTCAAAGCGGTGACTTCGTTGGACAATTCGTCGAATATTATGCTCATGATATTTCGGATTCGTTTTTATTCGCGAGAATGATGCAAGGCTGTTCTTTTCCGAAACGGGGCTCTTCCTTCAATGGCAGGCCGACGGGCTGTTGGTCTTTCCAGGGGTGAGGAGGGGACTTGGGACGTAAGGGCGTATTGCAGCATCACTGTTGCATCTTGGGTTTACTCTCCTTCGCCGTGTTTCCCCTGATAAGTAATTCCTCCCTGTCGCTCCCCGAAACGCGTCGGTGGGGCGGGCCAGGCGTTTCGCCGAAGACTCCATCACCATTTATGATTTTGAAACATAAAAGTTGCAAGAGATTTACGGCTGGAGGGCGGGCTGTTTTCAAGTTGTTGTTATCTTTTTAGTCCCGCGCGTATTCGTCTTCAAAGTATGCGAGAGCTTCGCGGATGGAGGGCGGGCGGTTTTCAAAATGTGGTTCTCGCCCCAGCGCCGCGCACATTCCTTTTGAAAGTTTGCCAGAGGTTCACGGATGGAGGACGGTTCCTTTTCAAAACGTGGTTCTTGCCTTGAGGGCCGCGCACATTCGTCTGCTTTCAAAAGTTTCCAAGAATCTGATGGCTGACGTCCCAGAAAATAATATTTTTGGCACGATGTAAGGCTGCCTTGCGCAACGGTCACGCGGAAGTCCCAATAATGGTTTTCTGGCACCATTCAGGGTCGTCCGGGCGCAACAGTACAACAACGTTGAGTCGTGGCGTTGAAATTCCAGGAATGGTATTGTGGCACGGTTCACGATTTTCAAACGGTTGTCTTCCAACGTGGCAATTCCCTCAGAGAACATAAATTGTTGTAGGGGCTTAGGGAGAGGTAATTTGGAGGGAGGGGGTATTGCAATATCATTGAAGGTTCTTGGGTGTACACTGGTCCTCCTCAGGCTCCTCCTACTCCGCCTCCTCATCATCATCATCACCACCATCATCATTATCAGCATCTTCACCATCATCATCATCCTCATCTTCATCGTCATCATCATCACCATCATCATCATCATCATCATCATCATCACCATCATCATCATCATCATCATCATCATCATCATCATCATCATCATCATCATCATCATCCGTTGTGGTAGGCGCTTGCAGACCTCGCAAGGGAGCCGCAGGTAGCGCCTAGAACAGCGCCTCCGATCCAGGAGCATCCTCTCCGGCCGCTCCCCCACTTCCACGGAGGAAGCGAAGAAGGGGGACAAGGAAAGCAGGGAGGAGGACGGAAGAATTAGGAGGAGGGAGAATGAGTTTGGAGGAAAGGAGGGAGGACAGTGGAGGAAGAGGAGGAGACAGGGAGGGAGAGGAGGACCGCTCATCAACCTCCTCCCCATGCTCGCAACCAGCGTCGTCATCATATTCATTTTCCTCACCAGCATCACCACCATCATCATCATCACCATCTCATGCACTACTATCCACACCATTCCCATGATCCTCGTCCTTTCCCCTTCCTCCTCCTCCTCCTCCTCCTCCTCCTCCTCCTCCTACTCCTCATCATCATCATCATCATCATCATCATCATCCTCATCGTGCCTTTCCATTGTCTGGGGCAGGCGAACGCTTCTGAACATGAGATGGACAAGCGCGATGCCTATACATTGCATTTCCACCATCAGAATGCCCCCATCACACTCAGCATCGCGGCAGAATCAGTAGCGCTGCCCATTCCGTGTGCACGAGTCTGCCGCCCCCATTGTTGCAGGCAGAGGCCTTCATGGTGAGGACTCCGATCAACGAGAGCAGCGGCAACGTCAGGGGAGGGGGCAGTCACGGTGATGTCAGACATCAGGGCAGCGGGATTGGGCATTCGCGGCAGTGTGAGTTATGCAGGACAAGGATGGGGGGCAAATCGATGGCCTGGGAGGGATGGCGGCGGATGAACGAAGCAAGATATTGGGGGGGAAGGTCTGGGGAGGAAGCGAAAAGTATGAGCGGGAGAGAAGAAGTTGTGAGGAAGAGGAGGGGGCTGAGAGAGTAGAAGGCAGGAGCCTCAAAACTCTAGGGATCCTCAAACCCTCCAAGGTTCCAAACAAACCTGGAGACAGAAGAGATTTCCCTTCTCCGGGATGGAGCGACGGGTGCAGAACAGGCGAAGGTGATGGCAGCGTTGGAAAGGCGACCCAAGGAATCCAACACGGAAGCAATCGTTGCAGATCAGCCTCAGATATATGATGAGTGGTTGTGTACATAGATGCATCTATACAAATATATAAATCCATAGATGGGCGCGGGCCGAAATTTCGGCCACTGAAAGCGAATGTGGAGATGCCGCGATCGGCAGTTTCGGGGAAGCGCGCCGATGCCGACAAGACTTGCCGGTCGGGCCCCAAACCGTCGTGTTGCCAACCATCGTTCTTGCGAACAGCGCCGATGTCGAGAATTGATGTCCGCACATCCGTGTACGTACATATGTGTGTGTTAGCCAGCCTGGACCCAAAACAGGGTGTTGTATAATAGTTCGCGGTGCAATATGTGTATATATATACATACATACATATGTGTATACGCTCGGTGCTGCTTATGTGATGCGATGACTGTGGTGCAATCTATGTGGTGCACCCTAAGTGGCGCAATCTACGTGATGCAACCTACGCACTTATGCAGTGCAACCGATATTGTGCAATCTAAGTGGTGCAACCGAGGCAGTGCAACCTACGCCGTGCAACCCATGTGGCGCAGTATCTGTATGAAGACATACGCATATAAGACATGGGGTGCAATCGATGTAACGCAATTGGTGTTTTACAAACCAGTTGACACATCCCACGCTTTTGCAAACAGCCCACCCACCCACCCGAACCTTGGTTTGCAAGACCCATGCGGCGGTAATTGTGATGAGTGCTTGGCATTAGCTGGTGTATCTCTGCGGCCGCGCCAACCCAAGCACGCGAGCGCAGCGGCAAGCTAATTTGGCGCGGCCGAAGCGGCCGTGGTGGCGCTGACCGCTGGGCACATCCCAGCGGGCACTTCAGTGCGAGTCGGCGACTTGGGCGGGCGCAGTGTCATGGCAACGTCGACAATGGTAGACACGTCGATGATAGTAGCGATGTTGGTGACGATGTTGGCAACGACGGCAGCAAGGCCAATGACGGTGCCGATGTTGATCACGCCGACGATCGCGGCGTTTTCGCGTCGGTGGTGTAGGTTTTGGGTGGAGTTCGACATGCGCGCGCGGCCGACGCGCGAGAGTGGCCCGCATGGTAGCATTTGACACGAATCGTGCCACCCCGGCACGCGCGCAAAGGGCGTGCGAATGATTTCGGCATGCGGCGCGAGAGGCCTGCTTGGCAGAATTACATGAACACGTTGAGAAACGGATGGTTTCCCAAAGGATATGGTCAAAGCGCGAGCGCAGGCTTTTTTTGAAAACCCTTGTTGCGAAATCATGTGTCTTTTTTTTGTTGTTTGAACACTCGGTTTGGGATCCCTTACGAACCGAAGGTTTCTGATTGATTCCGGCATACGTGCGCGACGAAGCGCGCGCGTGCACTTCGTCCTTTTGTTTTGCAAAAAGGTTTTTGCGACAGCACGCTCGCAAGGGCGTTCGAATGTTTAGACACGCGCGCGCGTGAAGCCAGTTTGGTAGCATGCTGTGAAATAAAAGGTGTTTTTAAGAATTCGCAAGAGCGTGAGCGCAGGTTTTTTTGAAAATCCTTGTTGCGAAACCATGTGTTGTCATATGGTGTTTGGACACTCGGTTTGGTTTTTTTCGCAACCGCCAGTTGTTGACCGACTTCAGCATGCGCGCACGACGACGCGAGCGTGCGCACTTCGTTTTGTTTTGTGCGATGCATTCTTACAAACTGATGATTTATGATAAACGAGTGCGCGCAATGGCTTTTTGTTGAGGATGACGGGGGGGGCGATACCAGTTCCCTCGGGATGGCACGCTTTCATATTTAGGATGGGCGATGGGACAGAACAATTTATAAGCTGCAACACGAAAATGGGGCGGAGACTCCCGGGGGGGATCCATTTTCTGTTTAAAGAAACGAGAGTCTACGAGGTTCAATATACGCGGCGCAATCCATGTTGCGCAACCAACGACGTGCAACTTACTCTGTGCAGTCTATGCGCTGCAATTGACTACCCTGCGCCGCGCTTGACCACCTCCACTGTTCGCGCAATCATCCCACCCACGTGGTGGCAGTAGACCCATTGCCTGCCGCCCTGGCGCCAGTGTCCAGGAACTCCTGGTGAAGCTGCTGTGCCTTCTTGGTTTGCTCGTCGCGAGTCGACCCAGCTCCCCGCACGTGCGCCTCCACTACGCCCAGGAACTGATACCACTCCGGATGCTGCATGCTTGAGAGGAGCGTCCAAGATTGTTTGCCCAAGCAGGTGATGCTCGCGAAAAACAGCTTGCAAGGGCCGTCGTCGGCGGCAGGGTCTTGGCCACATGCCGCCGTGCTCGGCTAGCTCCCCTGCGAGGCCGAGGAGGCCAACCCCTCCTCGGCGGGAGACGCGGCTCACGCCGCCACAGCGTCGTTCGCGCCGCTGCCCCAGGCGAGGCCGCCGTGGCCTCGCTCTTCGATCGCCTGTTTCACGTCCACTTCGCGATGTCACCCGACTTGCCCGCAAGGTCCCTCTTGGTGGCGATCAGGTCGGCCTCGAACTGAACTGCTTCAGCGCCGTCTGCTCGTGCCCCTCGCGACGCTGTCCAGCGACGCGAAGAACTCCGTGTCCCATGTGAGGTCGATGACTTCCTGAGAAGCCGCTCCACCTGGGCCCGAGCCTGCGCCAGCGCCGTCGCCCGTAATGCCGAGCTCCTGCACCAACGCGTTGGCCGCAGCCCACGTGTTCCGAGGCTTGTGCAACTTGACTGGCCTGTTGCACTTCCTACACTTCATCTGCGCCTTCACGAACGCGCCATTTTACTCGCTCGTGCCGCAGGCCCTGGACGTGGAACAAGGGCCTCGCGACGACATCGCGCAGCCGTCCCACCTCTCTTTGCCAACGGGACTGACCACACTCTGATGCGGGAAGCCCGATGCCCCCCCAACCACTACGAGGAAGTGAGAGGCCTCAACTCGAGACCGCTATCAAAATGATGCGCTCGAGCCGATTTGCGCTTGAGGGAGGAGGAGGAGGAGGAGGAGGAGGAGGAGGAGGAGGAGGAGGAGGAGGAGGAGGAGGAGGAGGAGGGGGAGGGGAGGGGGAGGGGGATGGGGAGGGGAGGGGAGGGGGGGGGGACAAGCTAGGTGCGCTCGCGTCATATCTGACGTCCTACCCCTCCCTCCCATCCCTTACCATGGCGCTGATTTTCTCTATCCGCGGACGCGTGTCGTAGCGGACCTGTGGCTCCGCGCGCGCGTGCGTAGTGGGTGGTGGTGCACGTGCGTGCGTGCGTGCGTGCGTGTGTGCGTGGGTGTGGTGCTGGTGCTGGTGCTGGTGCTGGTGCTGGTGCTGTGCTGGTGGTGGTGCTGGTGCTGGTGCTGGTGCTGCTGGTGGTGGTGGTGTGGTGGTGGTGGTGGTGGTGGTGGTGGTGGTGGTGGTGGTGGTGGTGGTGGTGGTGGTGGTGGTGGTGGTGGTGGTGGTGGTGGTGGGTGGTGCGGCGCGGTGGTGGCGGGCGGATGGGCGCGCGAGAAAGAGGCCCGCGCTGGGGCGAGAACGCCATCCTGAACGACGGAGGCCAAACACCGATCCGAAAATGAGGCCCACGCTGCAGCGGGAGCACGATTCGGAACGATTCGGGAGCAGAAATGAGGCCGGCGCCTCAGCGAGAGCATCATTTTGAAAAAAAAACGCAGGCGAAAACCCGTTTCCCGGGAATCCTGCGTGTAAAAAAATAGTACGCGGGGGGCGTTCGGCCCGAAAATGACGCCGGCGCCTCAGCGAGAGTCGTTTCCCGGGATTTCCCGGGCATCCTGTGTGTTAAAAAACAGTACGCGGAGGGTGCGCGGCCATCACCCGGACGCCATCAGGGGAAGAGGGAGAGTATTTTCATATTGAGTAATTGTGGAGTGGAGGGAGGGAATGAGGGAGGGAGGAGAAGGAGGAGGAGGAGGAGGAGGACCAGGGGGAGGAGGAGGAGAAGGAGGAGGAGAAGGAGGAGGGAGGAGATGAGGAGGAGGAGGATTGGGAGGAGGAGGAGGAGGAGGAGCCCTTTCCAGCCCTTTCCATCCGCCTGCTGCGTTGCTCGCGCCCGCACGCGCGCAGCGCGCGCGCGGGGCCCGCGGCGCTCTCGCCGCGCGCCAGGCCGCCCATTATCCAGGTTGGCCTTCAGCGCGGCGCAGCGCCCTGCTGCTCCTCGGGGCTCCCTTGCGTGGCGCGGCTGCCATTTCCGCCACCAGGGAGGCCTCGTGCCCGGGCCCGCCCGCGCCGTCCGCGCGCGGCTCCGTCCACCATCTCACGCTCCGCCGGGCCCAAACAACCATTCGTCTGGTGTCAGGACCTTGGCGGCTCTCGTCCCGCCGCGCCCGAATCGCTTCGCCAACCATTTCTCGCGGCGGGATTCGGCGCCTTCCGCGCTGTAGCTGGTGGCGTTGGGCTTCACCTTCGCCGCCTCCTTCCTCGGCTGTCGTACCTTCTCGCACGCCGTGCTCGGAGGTCCAGCGCCACGTGTGGCGGCGGCTGCGGGCTTCGGCTCACCCCGCAGCCACGTGTCGGCGACTGCCCGCCGCGCGGCCCACATCGCCTTGCTCGTTCCTTCTGGGCTGGTCGCCCTCACTCCTGGCGGCCTCTGCCCCCTCTCGCATGCCCTGATCCCAGCGCTGTAGCTGATGATGTCGGGCTTTCTCTTCGCCTTCCACTTCTCGCACTTTCCGCTGGGCTCTAGCTTCGCCTTCCCCTTCTCGCACGCCCTGATCCCAGCGCTGTCGCTGATGATGTCGGACTCTATCTTCGCCTCCCACTTCTCGCACGCGCTGTTCCCAGTGCTGTGGCTACTGGTGTCGGGCTCCAGCTTCGCCTGTCCCCTCTCGCATGCCCTGGTGCCAGCGCTGTAGGTGATACTGTCGGGCTCTGTCTCCGCCTTCCCCAGCGCTGCAGCTGATGCCGTCGGGCTCTGTCTCCGCCTTCCGCTTCCCGCACTCCTCTCTGGGCCCACGTTTCGCCTCCCCCTTCTCGCACGCCGCCCTGACCCCAGCGCTGCAGCTGATGGTGTCGGACGCTGTCTTCGCCTCCCCCTTCTCGCACACGCGGGGTCCAACCTGGCCGCCTGCGGCGACCACGTCCAACACCCGGTCGTGGATGGCCACGGTGTGGACGGGTGTCCCGCAGTGGCGCGCTGCGCCCACCTGCGCGAGGAGGCCACGCCTCCTCCACCCAACCTTGAGTCGGGCCTGTCCCTCTACGAGAGGAAAATCCAAAAATACGATTTAAAACAAAAAACAAAAAAAAAAAAGTCTGGGGACGATGTTCTGAGTATGTTTTACAATGTTCGAATACGCTTGATTATTTATCATTTTTCGCCCAAGACCCGCCCTATAGGGGGGCATGCCCGACCTAAAGCCAGCCACGCACGGCCTGGCGACCTTCAGCGGCCGACGGCGGCCAGGCACGCACGCGGGCGCCTCCCGCGGCTCCGGTCGAGTGCCGGCTGCTGCTGCCTCCGTCCTGC
The DNA here is from genome assembly GCA_963575745.1 of Prorocentrum cordatum. Classification (NCBI taxonomy): domain Eukaryota; class Dinophyceae; order Prorocentrales; family Prorocentraceae; genus Prorocentrum; species Prorocentrum cordatum. Next base: position 482,849 of record CAUYUJ010017782.1, read on the forward strand.
CTCCCCGTGCGGGCCGCCAGCAGCTGCACGGCAGCTGATGGCATCGGGCCTCCTCTTCGCCGTGGCTTGCCGCTGCCGCTGTGCCGCCAGCTTCTCGCGCGCGCTGTCGGCGGGAGCACCGTGGCAGCTGATGGCGTCGGGCGTCTTCTTCTTATGATTCTCCTCTGTTTTGTTATTCTTCTTATTCTTAGTCAGAGTGAGGGGGCCGAACGCTCATGATTTGTTCCCGGGTGCGTGGCTGAAGAAGAAATCCGCGGGGAGGATTATGTTTGCTGTCGTTGTTGTTGCCGTCGTCCCCCCCCCGACCCGCCCGCGACCCACCCCGCGACCCACCCCGCGACCCACCCGCGACCCATCCGCGACCCGGCCCGCGACCCACCCGCGACCCACCCCGCGATCCACCCACATTGCTTTAATGAAGAAATCGGCGCATGCGGCGAGCTCACTGCATAATTTGTAAAAGTTAGGCGCATGCTGCGGGCTTCTTCAGAGCCTCGCAGACTGACGACGTCTTCGCCGCCCCCTCACTCTTATCCGCAACTGCGGGGTGTTACGTATTATTATTTATATTATTATTACTATTAGTATTAGTATTATTATTAGTCATACCATTATTATTATTGTTAACATTATTATTGCCAGTATTATTAGAATGTGCGGCTTCCTCCTGCTGCCACTGCCCTTCCTTCTCGCACGCGCCTCCAGCGGGTTCACCACGGCAGCTGGTGACGTCGGGTTCCTCCTTCGCCTCTGTCGGCGGGAGGAAATGCCAAATGAAGCTTCCAGGACGCACGCGGACCCATTGGGCGCTTCGGTGGGGTTCCCTATGGAGCCACGAAACGTTGTATTGGGCGGGTGAAAATGTCACATTGGGCTTTCGGGACGCATGCGGACGGTGGCACTGAAGCATTCGGTGGAGCTCCCTATAGGGCCACGAAACACTGTACTGGGTGAATGAAAGTGCCACATTGGGTGTTTCGGAACGCTTGCGGAGAGTCCCACTGGGGCCGTCGGTGGGGTTCCCTATGGGGCCACGAAACGCTGTATTGGGTGGGTAAAAATGCCACAGTGTGTTTTCGGGATGCATGCGGACGGCGGCACTGGGGCCTTCGGTGGAGCTTCCTGTGGGGCCACGAAACGCTGTACTGTGTGGGCCAAAATGCCAAATTATCTGTTTCGGGACGCATGCTGACGGTCCCACTGGTGGTTTCGGTGGAGCTCCCTGTGGGGCCACGAAACGTTGTATTGGGTGTGCGGGACGCATGCGGGCGACAGCACTGGTACTTTCGGTGGGGCTCCCAATGGGGCTACGAAACATTGTATTGGGTGGGTGAAACGCAAGGTAAACGGGGAGGAGGGCCACGAAACGCTGTACTGGGTGTGCGGGACGCATACGGGCGGCAGCACTGGGACCTTCGGTGGGGCTTCCTATGGGGCCACGAAACGATGCATTGGGTGGGTGAAACGCAAGGTACACGGGGAGGAGGGCCACGAAACGCTGTACTGGGTGGGGGAGACGCATACGGGCGGCAGCACTGGGACCTTCGGTGGGGCTCCCTATGGGGCCACGAAACGCTGTACTGGGTGAAACGCAAGGAGCAGGGGGAGGAGGGCCACGAAACGCTGTACTGGGTGTGCGGGACGCATGCGGCTGGCAGCACTGGGACCTTCGGTGGGGCTCCCTATGGGGCCGCGAAACGCCGTATTGGGTATATGAAACGCAGGGAGCAGGGGGAGGAGGGAGGAGGGAGGAGGAGGGGAGGAGGAGGAGGAGGGAGGTCTCTTCAAAACGAGGACCCAACACCACAGCATGGTTGGGAAAAATTGCAAGAGCTTCACGGATTGAGGGCGGCTCCTTTTCAAAATGTGGTTCTCGCTTCAGCGCCGCGCACATTCGTTATAACACTGTGCAAGAGCTTCACGGACTGAGGGCGCTTATGCTTCAAAATGTGGTTGTCGCTAGAGCGCCGCGCACATTAGCTTTGAAAAACATGTAAGAGCTTCACGGATTGAGGACGGGTGATTGTCAAAATGTGGTTCTCGCCTTAGCGTTGCGTGCATCCGTTTTTCACACTTGCACGAGCTTCACGGATTGAGGGCGGTTATGTTTCACAATGTTGGCTCTCGCTAGAGCGCCGCTCATATTCGCTGATACAATTTACAAGAGTTGTCACTGAATTCCAGGATCAGCGTACCAGAAATTGCGTTTTGGAAAGATTCAAGATTTTGCTGGCACAACAGTTATGTTGATTCGCGGTGTTGAAGTCCCAGGAATGGCGTTCTGGCACGATGTAGGCTCGTCAAGACGCAACAGTCAGCTTGATCCATGGCGTTGGAATCCCGAGAACATTGCCTTCCGACGAGGCAGTTCCCTCAGTGGAGATGAACCGTTGTAAGAGCCTATGAAAGAGGAGCTCGAAGGAGGGTTCATTCCGACATGATTGGTGGCTCTTGGGTTTACACTGGTCATCCTCTTCCTCGCCCTCCTTCTCCTCCACCTCCTCCTCCTCCCCCATTCCCCTCCTCATGCTCCTTCTCCTCCTCCTCCTCATCCTCCTCCTCCTCCTCCTCCTCCCCCTCCTCTTCCTCCTCCCCCCGCCTCCTCCTCCTCCTTCCCTCCCCTCCTGCTCCTCCTCCTCCTCCTCCTCCTCCTTCCTCCTCCTCCTCCTCCTCCTCCTCCTCCTCCTCCTCCTCCTCCTCCTCCTCCTCCTCCTCCTCCTCCTCCCCCCGCCTCCTCCTCCTCCGGGCAGGTCGAGTACACCTTCCTGCGCCAGGGCCGGCAAGACGGCCGCGAGAAGCCCCTGAAGGCGCCGGGCCGCTCCCTCTTCGGACGAGCACCGGGGGCCCCCGCATTTCCTTTGGGTTCTTCTGGGCGGAGGGGGGGGCCCTGGGCCTCCCAAAGGTGGTCCGAGCAGATGGGATCGGAGGATTGCGCCGCATCGCCGACGCCTCGGCGATGCGGGCGGCTCGATGTGGAACCCGATTTCCTCCACGCTGGCGTCGCCGATGCATCGCCGGGGCATCGATAATGCACCGACGACCTTTTTCGGGACTCGGCCACTCCGTAACCCCTTGTTTCGGAGGAGGAGGAGGAGGAGGAGGAGGAGGAGGAGGAGGAGGAGGAGGAGGAGGAGGGAGAGGGAGGGAGGGAGGGAGGGAGGGAGGAGGGAGGAGGAGGAGGAGGAGAGGAAGGCGGATCAGGAGGAGGAGGAGGAGGAGGCGAATGAGGAGGAGGAGGAGAACAAGAGGAGGAGGGAGAGAGGGAGGGAGGGAGGAGGAGGGAGAGGAGGAGGAGGAGGAGGAGGAGGAGGAGGAGGAGGAGGAGGAAGCCCCTGGGGACTGGTAGAGGTCCCAGGCATGCTCGCGTCCACAAGGAAGCGGGCTTGGGTCGGCAGCGAGGGCAGACGCCAACGCGTGCGGAAGTTCGTTGGGATGTCGCAGGAGGCCTCTCGGGGGCTTCTTGGGGGCCGTTTGGAGGTCTCTTGTGGGCCGTTTGGGGGCGTCTTCGGGGCGGAAGAGTCGGGGGCCTCATGGGGGCATCTTGGGGCATCCTTGGAGCCTCCTGGGGGGCTTCTTGGGGCGGAAGAGTAGGGTGTTCGGTTCGTGTTCCCCCGCTCGGGCCCTTCTTGGGGCTGTCTTTGGGCCCTCTTGGCCCGTCTTGGGCGCCTCTGGGGCAACCTTGACGCCCTCTCAGGGCGGTCCTGGGAGCCTCTTGGGCCGTCGTGGAACGTCGGGAGCTCGAAAAGTCGAGGACCCCAAAGTCATTGAAAACATGTGGTAAATCCATAATGTTGGCATCTCGGAGCCCTCTTGGGAAGGCTCTTGCGGCTCTCTTGGGGCGTCTTGGGGGCATCTTGGCCCTCCTCCTCCCGGGAGAGGTCGCAGGAAGGGACGGGCACCGCACTTCTTGACCCCCGCCAGCGCCCAGGACGCCCTCGCCGCCAGCGCGGAGGCGATCAACGACGGCTTCCCTCCCGACGCATTGGAGCGGGAGGGGTAGGCTGAGACCTTCGCTGCGACTCCCAACCCAATCCTTGCCGTCCCCTCCTCGCCTGTGCCTCCTCCTCCTCCTCCTCCTCCTCCTCCTCCTCCTCCTCCTCCTACTACTACTACTACTACTACTACTACTACTACTGCTCCGCTTCATCATCATCATAATCAGCATCATGATCATCATCATCATCATCATCAGCAGCAGCAGCAGCAGCAGCACCATCATCATCATCATCCTCGTCGTCGTCGCCATCATCAGCAGCAGCATCATCATCACCATTATCATCATCAGCAACATCATCCTCTGGGCCTTTCCTACAAGGGGGTGGAGGGGGAAGCCTGATCCCCCCGAGTAATGGGGAAAAGCATGAGAGGAAACAACAAACAAACTTCCTCACGGTAAGAGCCAGTGTTTCCCCATCTAGGCGATAACGGGCGTGATCGGCTTCGCCCCCCCCCCGCCCACCACCCCCGATCACGTCACGGCGGTCGCCCCGTGGCGACCAGGCGCTCGCAGGCGATTGTGGTGTTCACACGCTGTGGTGCTCACAGGCATGCTATGACATTCGCGAGGTAAAGCTGCTTTCGCGCGCTTGTGCTGCTCTCAGGGGTGCAATGCCGCCTTGTTGCTCAGAGGTACTGGTGTGGCGCTAGTAACGCGTCGCTCGTAGCTGCCAGCGCTGTGATCTATGTAGGCGCTGCCTTGCGCTGAGGCTTGGACCTCAAACCGTGGTTCTTGCAATTCATGCGGTGCAATCTAGGTCGAGCAATCAATGTGGTGCATTCCATGTGGTGCATTTTTGGTGGCGCAAGTCAAAGCAACGCAGCGCAACGCAGTGAAACGCAATGCAACGCAATGCGAAGCAATGCAGAGCAACGCAAAGCCATGCGAAGCAAGACAAAGCGGGCGGCGACGAGGCGGCAGGCGGCGACGAGGCGGCGACAGCGGCGACATTGCGGCCAGAGCGACCCGCAGGCTTAGTTCTTTCGAAGAAGTAAGAACACCCAATTGCAAGCATTGTCAGGGGAAAAACGAGAGCTTCGGGCCGAACATGATTTTCCAGAGTTTGGGCCCCGTCAGGACCCTGGGGGTGTGCACAGGCTTTGTGGTGTACACAGCCACCGTGGTGCACGCAGGCACCAGGCGTTGTGGTGCACACGGCTGTTGTGGTTGTGCAAGCATCGTGTTGTACGCGGGCTTTGTAGTGCATGCACAAGCTGCTGCGTGTACAAGGGCGCCGCGATGTACGCGTTCATTGGTGTGTCTGTGTGCATGGACGCTGTGGTGTACATACGCGCTGCTGTGAACACATGCGTCATGATGTACGCCGGCGCTGTGGTCCACACATGCAGCCGCATCACGATCTGTGGTGTACACACGCATTGTGGTGTACACGCGCGTTTTGGTCCGCGCAGGCGTAACGTCCGCTATTCATGACTACTGTCAGCAAGCCCCATGCAATGAGCCGAATCATGTCTACCAGGTCCATACCTACACTCTAGCTGTTCGTACGTATCTTCAGGCACTCCCAGACGCAAGCGCACCGTGGTGCTCGCAGGCACGTGACCTCGTTCGCGGGCCGTTGTGGCCCCACCGGCGCATTGCATATGCTCGCAGGTTGCGCGTGGCTCGCAATCATGGGCTTCAGGCACGTCGGTGGTCGCGTCGCAGGCTATCGTAGTACTCGCAGGGATAGCGCGGCGCTCGCGTGCATGTTGTGGCGCTCCCGGTGCACCCCCGCCGTGACGTGATCAGCGCGACGCCCGCCCCCCCGATCACGCCCGGTGCTGCCCTGGGGAGACAGACGAGCTATAAGCAGGTCAGCCCTGCAAAAACGAGGGCCCCTCAGGTTTTCCTAACCCCCGGCTTGCTGTGCCATGTGCCCTCTGGCTTCCTCGTGACACGCTGCCCCCTGGCGTCCTCTCGGGCGATCTCGTTGCCCAGGAGCGGCTGCAGGAGGCAGGAGGAGGGGGGTGGGGTGCAGGGCAAGAAGATCCGCTTCGAGTTCAAGCGGCGGGTCAATTTCGCCTACTCGGACTGGAGCCCCGGGGAGGACTGGCCCGCCGCCGTATCCTCCTCTTCCTCGCCTCCTCGCCTCCTCATCATCCCCCTCCTCATCCTCACCCTCCACTTCCTCCTCCCAATCATTATCGTCATCATCACCATCACCATCACGCCTCCTCCTTCCTCACGCCTGCTCCTGCTCACGTCTCCTCAAGACAAGGATAATGATAAGGAGCTGTAGCAGATGCTGAAGCGCATCCTTTCCCTGGAGGCAAAGCTGCGCAAGGACGAGGAGGCCGTGCACGATGGTGGGGGATCCAAGCAACCCGCCAATCCGAGCAAAGCCACAAGCCATGAGAAGCTGCAGCAGGAGGCGGAGGTGGCGGGGCTCCTGCAGACGGCTGCTGCCGCCACTGCAAAAGCCAGGGAGCAGGTCGCCCTTCTCGGACCCGGGCTACCGGAAACGTGCTGCACGGACGGAGACCACGCGTCATGAGATGCGGGAGGCACCGACGCTTTTGCCGTCCAGGCAGCACGGTTTCGTCAACAAGGTCGCGGCAATGGAAAGGGGTGATCGAAAGGCTCCAGTCTAGTTTCGAAGGCGAGCAGGCGGCGATCGAAGATAACGTGCCACGTGTCGCGGAACTGCGGGAGTGGATCAAGGCGACGGCGGCAGCCAAGCTGGAGTTCGAGCGGGAGCAGGTGCAGTTGCCACAGAGCCGACCACCACCAGAGCCAGCACATTCTTCGGAAGCAGTGCTGGAAGCTGTCCAGTCCAACCTCGCGCAGATGCAGGACGTGCTGGAAGAGTTGTGTGCTGGTTCAGAGCTATCCGAGCTGTGCCTGCAGCAGGTGGCCCCGTTCTTCGACAAGGTGCGCGAGGCACAGACGAAGCACGCGGCGCGATCGGCAGCCCAGGAACTGCCGAAGCCGTGCGCCCCCCCCCCCGCCGCACTGCGCTCAGCGCCCAGTGCTGCGGCAGCTGAGCCAGCTGTCCCAGATCTCGATATGGACGATGCTGATCTTGATGATGCCAGGGAATTATTGGCTGGGGGTTATTATGACGAATTGGATTCCATGGTACGCCAGAAAGCCACGCGACATGCGAACTCATACACGGTCTTCCACCAGGCCACGAAGAAGGCTCGGGTCGCTTGAGTTCACCATCATGGTCGTCAGCATGTTGCCGAAGGCCCAGGCATCGTCGCACAGTTCGGCACCGCAGCAGCCCGTGCTTGAAAGTGCCGAGGCTGGCGTCGGGCGGCCCATGTCGGCTGCAGGAAGCGCGACGACGACACCTGCGGCCATGAGCAGAAAGGGGCCATCTGCGACGTCGGGCGGAAAATTCACTTCGGGATCGGCGGCCTCGCGTTCGGCTTCAAGACGGACCAGAGCGAAATCGGCTTTGACTGGGCAGAGCTGCCCCCGCAACGCTGACGCCGATTCGTCGGCGCAGATCGGGCTGGGCCTCATTCACCTTGGCAGCGTCGCGGGTGGGGTCGCTATTTCCAACTGCGCTGCAGCTGGAATCATTCCCGATGGGATTCGCGGGGCGACGTGGCCCAAACGCGGCCCGAAAGGACGCGGGTCGGCACGCGGCTACGTCATCCACAGCAGCGGGGGCCAGACCAGGTTCGGGCCGAGAAGTTCTGGAGCAGGCACCTGGAGGAATCGCCGCCGCGAACGTTCCTCCCGCGGCTGCCCGCAGGACTGCCTGCGCCTCGCGTCGGCCAGAGTGGCGCTGGTTCAGGAGCACCACCTGATGCAAGGGCGCCCTCGAGGGCGCGAAGTTATTCGCGCTTCGCGCTTCGCGGTCCTCGTTCCTTCTCCCCCTCCTCCTCGTCCTCCTATTCTCCCTTTGGGAGGGCGGCGCGAGAGCGCGAAGTTATTCGCATTTCGCGCTTCGCGCAGCGCGAAGCGCCAAGTTGGGAGCCCTTGCAGAGAGAATGTCCCAGGCCCAGGCCCGTGCTCGGGACCATGGCTAGCATCGCCACGGGGCCTCCGCCTTGCACGGTGATAGGTTTGGGTGGTCACGGATCGCCTGCAGGCGCCGCCGTATTGGTCCGCACAGACATCATGAGAACGTTGCCAGAGCTGGAGGTCCCCGAGACCGTGCCGGGGCGCCTCCTCTTATCCCCTATGCATTGGGGAATGCCAGGCGGGCGCGTCGCCGGGGCCTTCCACCCAGCCGATCAGGATAAGACGGGCCCCCGCGAACATGGCGCACATGGCTAAGGCATTGCGTCAAGTGAACGCGACGGGGCACGACTGGCTCGTTGGGGGGCGATTGGAGTAGCCAGCCTGTGGGGGCGATGCCATACCCCTCGGCGCAGTCTGTCTCAGCAGTCGCCTTCACGTCTTCTGTGCCAACTGGCCGTGCTCCTGTTGCTGGCACCACCATCGACCAGCTGGCCCTGAAGAAGCATGCCGCGACCGAGGTCAAGGTTCAATGCGCGCACGAGGTGGCGAGAGCAGCCCGCTGCTGCAGACTCTCGGCCGCCCACGCCCGCGCTCCCCGCGAACTACGACCACCCGAGAGTGCTGAGGAGCCTGGCGCGGCACCATGGGCACAGCGGGGACGCAGCGGATGGAAGCGCCGGCCCAGTGACCCCACAGATGCCCGTGAGCGCTGTCCCCGCGGCCCCAGAGGTGGACGAGAAGGCCAGGCCGCCAGCCAAGCCAAAGTGGGCGGGAGTGCCGCCTCCATGGCATCTCCCGGAGCAGGACTGCGTGCAGAGGCAGAAGAGCACCACCACCAAAGCGACGAGCAACGCAGCAGAGCCGTCGGCCAAGCACGAGAGGAGTAAGAAGGTGAGGATCAGAGTGCACTGGTGCACAGCGAGTGCGGCAACACAATCTACCAGGACCGCCTCCAGAAGATAGACCGCACGTACACGTGCGGCAAGCAGTCCCCGATGCCGCCTCCCGCGGCGCCGCGCACTCGAGGTGCCCTCACCTCGCCTTCGACAGCATGGTGAAGCACACGCTCGTGGACGGCTACAGAGAGGAGGACGGCGCTGGAAGGCCGTCCCCACGAGCCGCTGCGCGAGCCAGGCCGGCACCAGCCTGCGGGGAAGCCGAGGCGCGGCAAGCTGGCCACGCAGCGCCAGCAAAGCCCGAGCTGCCCACCCAGCAGCAGCTGCTCCACGACCGGGAGCAGGCAGGGCACAGGATTCGGCGAATTCTTGTGGTTGGGCTTGGCGAAACCCCCCGAAGGGGTGTATGAACCCTGGCCCTGCTGAGCTGGGTACCTCCATCGCGCTGGAGAGCTTCAACATCGCAGGCCCTGTGGTGCCAGAGGTACTTGCGGCCACCCAGAGCGACAAGGGCTCGGAGCCTCTTGACAGCCATTTTGGCCAGGCGCCTGAGGACGCCGTGGTTTGGGAGAGCGCGCACTTACCGAGGGCCCCGATGCGCCCAACGCCTGCCAGCCGCCTCCTTGCAACGAGATGGCGCACCACGGACCTGATACAGCAGGCTGACCATGGCAGGATCTGCCCGCAGCAGGCGGGGAGCAACCAGGAGGAGGCAGACAGCAAGACCGCCTCGAGGAGGGCAGGGGCCCTCCAGCAGTGGGCCTCGCTCGAGTTCGGGGAGGGTCGGGACGTCGGCCCTGACAGCACGGAGCCCCTCGAGACAAGCACGGTGGACATCGGGGAAGAGCCAGGCAGGCAGACAGAGCTTGCAAGCAGATCAGAGAGGCGCTGAGCCGCCTCGCCACTTCCAGGAGGCGGTCACGCACGGGAAGCAGGCTTCGTGAGTGCGGGCTCTGTGTTCGGCGTGCCGCCCGCTGCCCGCGCGCCTCGCGTTCAGGCGTCCGCTCCGCGAGGGATTCATCCCACCTCGGCGTGGGCACCTGCAGTTTCGCCGCGGGCGTGGCTGCGATTGGTCCGACAGCTTCTCCTCCTCCTCCTCCTCCTCCTCCTCCTCCTCCTCCTCCTCCTGCTCCTCCTCCTCCTCCTGCTCCTCCTCCTCCTCCTCCCCTCCTCCTCCTCCTCCTCCTCTCCTCCTCCTTCCTCCTCCTCATCCCACTCCTCATGCCTCCTGATCCGCCTCCTCCTCCTCCTCCTCCTCCTCCTCCTTCTCCTCCTTCTCCTCCTCCCCCTCCTCCTCCCCCACCTCCCACTCCTCATGCCTCCTGATCCTTCTCCTCCTCCTCCTCCTCCTCCTCCTCCTCCTCCTCCTTTTCAGGAGTCGCCGCTAGGCTCTGGGAAGATCAGAGAAGGAGTGGCGAGCGGGGTTGAGGGGGGGGCGCAGAAAGCAAGAGCAGCGCGACACGCAGAAAGCAGGCGACCAAGAGAGAGAAGCAGCAATGGAGGCTAGCTGCGACAACAAGGATAAGGAGGAGGTAAGGAAAGAGAGATAAGCAACAATGCATTTATATTAACTACACCAGAAAAGAACCCCAATCAGTGGATGGTTTGAGAATTAGTGATATGGATATTGAGATCGACAGAGAAATCGATCGTGAGATCGACAGTGGAATCGATAGCGGGGACGATAGTAAGGTCGATCGTGAGAGCGATAGTGAAGTCGGTTCAATGAGATCGATAGTGAGACCGATCGTAAGATCGCTCGTGCAATGCGTGAGATTGGTTGTGACATCGATTGTGAGATCGATCGTGAGGTCAATAGGTAGATTGATAGAGAGAGGTGGGTAATGAGAGCGATGGTGAGACCGATCGATAAGGAGATCGACCAGGAATCCGGGAACCCAGAAAACTGGGAACCCCGCCGCCCACCGAAATCGGCCCAGAACCAGCAACCGGGAACCAGGGAACCCGGAACCAGGAATTTAGGAACCCCGCCGCCCACCGAAATCGGCCCGGAATTTTCGCCTAATCTTTCAATCTCCGCTAGGACCCTTTCAGTGGGGAATAAAGCAAGCGGGAGAGAGGTAGGACGTTAGCAAGCAGGACCGGTGCGCAGGTGATACCATTCATTGTTGCATCCATTCGGCATCATGTGTCACCTACTTGGCAGCAGCAATGTTCTAGCACCAGGTCGTTGCAGCGGGATCTCTGCTACCACTCCATATGTTTTACCCATGTCGGGGTAATTTCACCGTGGGAGGCCATGAGGCAGAAACTTGGAGGCAAAAGTGGTCGAACATTGGCTCGCTTGTCAGCAGCCCTATTCCCAATCGCCGTCATACTCAGCTTGCCAGCGCGAGCGTCGGCATACGTTTCGACGTTGTTGTGGAGCCGCTGCTGGAGCCAAGCATGATTCTTGTATGTGTAGCCACTTTGACTTTATCTTTGCGGAGGCCCGGCGGGCTCCCTACTCTGATGCGTTTTCCATGTGTTTTTTTGCGACGGAGCTGAAACGAAGCGTAACTGCTGTGGTGGCCTCGTCCAGGAAGCGAGCGCAGCCCACCATCCAGCAGGCAGGAAACAGGGTTCAGCGCAAACGGTGCCCAGCCAGAGCGCCGCATCTTTCAGGACCTTGCAAAGCCCGATTTGGGCCGAGCTGAGTTTGGAAGCTGCTCGCGGCCTCGCGGCACTGGAGGTGGCCTGACATGTTGGCCGAGTTGGGTTCGGGAGGCCCTCCAGGAACTGCAGCGCGGTTTTTTCTCAATTGGCTGAGCCTGGTTTGCGCTGAGCTGGATTGCGGTCAGGAAGTTTGGTTTCACGTGTCGCCCCGCCGGTTCTGGCCCACCACGCTTCGGCGCGACACGCTGTCCATTTCCCAGTCCCCAAACGTCACGTCCCGAGCTTTGCCCAGCCAGCCGCCCCGCGGAGCGGAGCGACACGCTGTCCGCTTTGATGGCATGGCGTATCACCAGGGCTGCCGCCGCGACACGCCAACTAAGAGTTCCCGACCGTAGTCCACGCATGAGCCGTTGTCCACTTCTTTTGTTGCCGAGTTATCTACACGCATGATGCGGGGGGAGCAAGTGGCGGGAGGAGGGTGAAGGGAGGGAGGAGGAGGAGGAGGAGGAGGAGGAGGAGGAGGACGACGACGACGACAAGGAGGCGTGAGGGAGGAGGAGGCGCGAGGAGGGGGAGGAGAAGGAGGAGAAGGAGGACGAGGAGGAGGAGGAGGAGGACGACGACGAGGAGAAGGAGGAGTGGGAGTCACTGCCCGCTCATTTCCGTGCCGATTCACACCCTGCGGCGCAGCGCGGGGAGACAAGGGCGGGAGAAGCATTTCCGGCGGCGCAGGAGGACGTCCAGCAGCAGGGCGGCGGTGGCGGCGGCGGCTTCTTCGGGTTCTGAGCGCCACGGGCCGACCCCGCGCGGGGCTCATCCGGGGCAACGAGTGGAGGGGGGGGGCAGGCCCAGGGGGGACGCATCGGAGCCCAATCGCCCAGCGATCGCCGATTGGAGTCTGACAGTATCCTTTCTGGCGGGCGCGTCCCTCTGCAGGAGGAGTATTCGAGAGTGGTGAAAAAAATGGTCTGGGGACGATTTGGGTTATTATTCGTGGCACTGTGTGAGCATTTGTTTGATTATGTTTTATTTTTCCTCCAAAATCGGGGGTGGACAGAACCCCCAACAGTGACACGTCGATTAGTGAATTGTCCGTTTTCGGTTCTCGAGAGGGCGCCGTGGCCGTTATTTTCCAGGCCTGCGCCCGCCAGGTTTGGGCCTCCGGTCGTTTTCACGAAACCACGTTTTACCAAAGGGAGGTCTGTCTATCCCCGAATGTAGGACGGGGGAGAAGGGAGGATGAGGAGGCCCTCCTCCTCGTCCTCCCTCGCCTGCACATGGCAGCGGTGGTGGAAGGTGGGTCCATCAACATGTTCCCCCCAGCGGAGCGCTCCTGGCGGCAGCAGGGATGTGAGGGGGGCGGGTCTGTCCATCCCCGACAAAAGCAGTCTTTAGGGGAACAGGCTCGGATCCCGCTCGGGACCGCGCGGGGTCGCCGTCGGGGGGCCTACCGCCGACCCCATCGGCCGTCGATCGCCGATCTGCGGGTTGATGCGCCCCCTCCCCCGGTCTTGCGTCGGGCCTGTCTCTCTACAGGAGGAATATTCGAAAGTGAATATATATATAATAATAATAATAATAATAATAATAATAATAATAATAATAAAAAAAATAATAATAATAATAAATAATAATAATAATAATAATAATAATAATAATAATAATAATAATAGTACTAATAATAATAATACTACTAATAATAATAATATAAAAAAATGTATGTTTGATGTTGCGCCCAAAATCGGCCCGCCTGTAGGAGGTTATGCCCGACCTAACCCTGGCCAGTGCCCCCCCCATCGTTGCCCCTCGGTTCCGTAGCGCGGGGCCCGCAGCCACGCGCGCAGGGAGCTCGGAGGCAAGGGAAGGCTGGCGGTGGTCGCGCGTGTCCCCAGCCCGAGGTGTCCCCGGCGTTTCGCCCCCTCGTGGGAGCCCCTGAGGGGGCCCGTGGGCCTCGTGAGGGGTGCCCCTGGAAGCCGTGGGGGCCTCTCTGGAAATCCTGGGGGGCACTCTGGGACAGGGGCACCTCTGCAGGCACGGAGACGATCCGATCGATTCGAGCCGAGCTCGAGTCCTGCTGGTCCGATCCGATCCGATTCCGATGTTCCGGCGATCCGATGCGGCCCGATGTTTGCACGGCGCTGGTGTGTACCCTTCCGCGGCCGATCCGATTCGAGTCCGATTTCGTGCCGATGTGGCCCGGTCCGGCTTACATTCTGATTGCATCCGATGTTCCGATTCGATGTTTGCTGATCTTGCTTTGGCAACACCTAGCAAGGGGTGATGGGAAGGGCTTCGCGTCGCGGTGCACAGCGGCCGCGGGGAAGCGGTGACGTCACGTCATGCGTGTAGCACCGGAGGTATGATGTAATCTTGCGGCACGCAGTACACGCGGAGGCGATAGAGGAGGACCACGCTTGAGCGCCTGACCACGACCCCAGCTGGAGAGTGTTGCCAGCACCACGCGTCCACGTCGTGGATCGAGCGGAGAGAAAGAGACAGAAAAAGAAAGAGAGAGAGAGAGAGAAAGGGAGAGACGGAGGTGGCAGGAAGAAGGCGATATGTTGGGAAGATTAAAGATGGCGGCGCGTGAGACAACATAGTTCCGAGAATTGGGAAGGTAGTGCAAGTAGCCAGCGAGGAGCCCAAACTGTGTGTCTCTGGCAATTTACGTGGTGCTGTTTACGTGGGCCAGTCTAGGTGGTGCAACGTATGTGGTGCAACCTAAGTGGTGCGGTTGGCTACCCTGCACCGCGCTTGCCCAACTCCACTGCTCGCGCAATCATCCTTCCCACCCACCCGCAACTTGGTTTGCAAATCTCATTCGGTGGCGATTGCGATGAGTGCTCGACGCTTGCTGGTGCATCTCTGCGGCCGCGCCAACCCGAGCACGCGCGCGTAGCGGCCAGCTAGTTTGGCGCGACCGTCGCGGCCGCGGTGGCGCTGACCGCTGGGCACATCCCAACCGGCACTTCAGTGCGAGTCGGCGACTTGGGCGGGCGTGGTATCATGGCAACGTCGAAAGCGGTAGACACGATGATGATAGTAGCGATCTTGGTGGCGATGTTGACAACGACGACGGCACGGCCAGCGCGGGCGTCGATGCCGATCATACCGGCGACGAGACGGCGCCCCCGCCTCGGCGACGAAGTTACTGGAAAGAGTTCGACATGCGCGCGCGGCCGACGCGCGAGAGTGGGCCGCATAGTATTATTCGACGCGGATCGCCCCCCCCCCCCCCCCCCGCACGCGCGCAAGGGCGCGCGAGTGATGTCGGCATGCGGCGCCAGAGGCCCGTGTTGCATAATTCCATGAATACATAGAAAATGCGCGCTTCCCATAAGAATTCGCAAGAGCGCGAGCGCGGGCTTTCTTGAAAATTGATGTTGCGAAACCATGCGTTGTGTTACTTGGTCGTTTGACATTCGGTTTTCAAACCGTCATGAAACCTAAGGGTGTTCACTGATTTTGGCATGCACGCGCGACGACGCGCGCGCGCGTGGATGTCATTTTGTTTTTGGAACGGATTATCGCGACGGCGCGCGCGCAAGGGCGCTCGAACAATTTCGACAGATGCACGCGCGCGAAGCCCGTTTGGTAGCACTTATGATAATATTGAAAAGCCGATGGTCTCCTTTAGAATTCGCAAGAGCGCGCGCGCCAGCTTTTTGTGAAGGTCCGCGTCTGCGTCCTTAGTTTTGTTCGGGGCACTCGCTTTTGAAATCTTCACGAAACCGAAGGTTTTTGACGGATTTCGGCACGCGCGCACGACAGCGCGCGCATTTCGCCCTGTTTCTGTTGCGCGGGGTTCTTGGATTCTGATGATTCGCGATAGACGAGCGCGCGCGCATCGCATTATTGCAGAGGATGGCGGGGGGGGGTAGCGGATACCGACTCGGCAGGGACGATGCGAATACACGTTTAGGATGGACGATGGGGCACAGTCATACGCTGATTGCAACGCGAAAAGAGGGGCCGAAAATCCCGGGGGGTAGAGTCTATTCTTTTTCAGAGTGGAGAATTTGTGTTGTGCAATCTGGGTGGCACGACATATGTGGCGATGCGCGCGCAGCGCAACCCACGCAGCGCAACGCGCGCGGCGCAAGCTCCGCGACGCAAGCTAGATGCAAGATATGCGGCGCAATCTGCGCGGGGCAAGAACATGAGGTTGTCAATTCCACAGCTTGCACAGTCGCCCCGCCCAGCCACCCGCAACTTGGTTTGCAAAACCCACGCGACGACGATTGCGATGGCTGCTCGGCGCTGGCCGGCGCATCGCTGCGGCCGCACAAGAGCGCGCAGGCTCGCGCGCAGAGCGGCCAGCTAGCCTTGAGCGCCCAGTTTCACGGCGGGCCCAGGCGAGCCCGGTTCCACGGCGATCCGGGCGGGCGCGGCATCGCGGCGTCGACACCGGGAGACACGATAATGACAGTGGCGACGACGAAGACAATGACGACGGCAAGGCCAACGACGGCGCCGATGCAGGCCACGCCGACGATGACGATAGCGCCCAAGCGTCGGCGATGAAGGTTTGGAAGGATTTCAACGCTCGCGAGCGGCCGACGGGAGCGAGCGCCCCGCTGCGCATTATTTGGCAGCGATCGCACCCCCCACCACCACCACCACCACCACCCTCGGCGAGCGCGCGAAGACGTTCGAATGGTTCCGACGCGCGCGTGAGGCCCGCTTAGTCGCAAATGATGAGAATGTGCGAAACCGACGATATTCGCAAAAATTCGCAAGGCGCGCAGATATCATCAACAATCACTTTGCAAGACCACCGGCGCTAAACACATGCGTGTATATATATATATATATACACACACGTTCGGGGGCCTCGATTCTTAAAGCCCTCGGATTTTCTTCAAACGCGGACGACAACGCGCTCGCGTCGACGTTGTCACATCTGTTGCAAGGGGTTCCTTCACACGTATCATTTGCGATATACGAACGCGCGCGCATCACATAATTTGACAGGGATGGGGGGGCGACGCCAGCCTAGCCTGACTGCCCGGGGCGGAATGAACCCACGGCTGAATTAGCCGATGGGGCAAAAGCCTACGCAAATAGCAGCATCCCGGGGAAGGCCGGCCAGCCCAGGGGGGGGTAGTTTGAAGGGAGGAGAACATTTGTTGCGCGTGCAATATATGTGTATATATGCACATGGAGCCATCGACACGATGCAATTGACTACCTTGCACCCCGCTTGACCACCTCCCATGCTCTTGCAAACATCCCACCCACCCACCCGCATTATGGTTTGCAAAACCCATGCGCCGGCGATTGCGATGAGTGCCTGGCGCTGGCTGGCGCATCGCGGCGGCCGCGCCAACCCAAGCACGCGCGCAGCAGCCAGCTAGATTGGCGCGACCGACGCGGCCGCGGCGGCGCTGACCGCTGGGCAAATCCCAGCGGGCATTTCAGTGCGAGTCGGCGACTTTGGCGGGCGCGGTATCATGGCAACGTCGACAACGATAGGCACGACGATGATAGTAGCGACGTTGGCGGCGACGTCGACAACGACGACGGCGCGGCCAGCGCGGGCGCAGATGCTGATCACACCGACAACGACGACGGTGCCCTCGCGTCGGCGACGGAGGTTCTGGAAAGAATTCGACATGTGCGCGCGGCCGACGCGCGAGAGTGACCCGCAGTGCATTCTTCCGCGCAGATCGCGCCCCACTCCCCCCCCCCGGCACCCGAGCACGCGCGCAAGGGCGCGCGAGTGATGTCGGCATGCCGCGCCAGAGGCCCGTTTAGCATAATTCCATGAACACGTAAAAAATGCGTGGTTTCCTCAAGAATTCGCAAGAGCGCGAGCGCGGGCTTCTCTGCAACCTTATGTTGCGAAACCATGTGTTTTCTATATGTTGCGAGACATTCGGGTTCGAAATCGGCGCGAGACCGAAGGTTGTCGACGGGTTCTGGCACGCGCGCGCGCACATCGCCCCGCTTGCGCGAGGGATTCTCGCGACGGCACGCGCGCGAGGACGCTCGAACGATTTCGACGCGCGCGCGTGAGGCTTGTTTGGTCGCACGGTCTGGAAACATTGATGGTTGTCTAAAGAATTCGCAAGAGCGCGCGCGCAAGCTTTTTTTGAAGACCCGCGTTAAGAAACCCTGTGCTTCTATATGTCAATTTACCCTTGGTTTTGAAACCCCCACGAAACCTAAGGTTTCTGAAGGATCTCGGCACGCGCGCGCGAGGACGCGCGCGCGCGTGAACTTCGCCCCGCGATTTGCCAGGGTTTCGTGAAAACTGCTGCTTTTGATAAAACAAGTGCGCGCGCATATTACTTTTGCTGAATATGGCGAGGGGCAATACCGGCTGGGCTCGGATGATATGAGTTCATATTGAGGATGGACGATAGGGCAGAATGATATGTCAATTGCACATTCCCAAGCGGAGCCGATAAGTCTGGCCCGGACAGGGCGGTGATGTTTTTTCTTTTTAGAAACAAGAATGCACTCATTGTGAACATTCCACTGCTCGCGCAAGCACCCCACCCACCCGCCCGCAATTTGGTTTGCAAAACCCACGCGGCGGCGATTGCAAAGAGCGCACGGGGTTGGTTGTTTCATCGCTGCGGCCGCGCCAGCCCGCGCATGCTCGCGCGCGAAGCGGCCAGCTAGTTGGCCGCGGCCGACGCGGCCGCGGTGGCGCTGACCGCCGGGTACTTCCCAGCGGGCACTCCAGCGCGAGTCGGTGACTTGGGCGGGCACGTTATCACGGCAGCGTCGACAACGGTAGACACGGCGGTGGAAGTAGCGACGATGATGACACCGACGACGGCAATGCCGGCGACGGCGCCGTTGCCGATCGCGCCAACGACCACGGCGCCCTCGCGTCGGCGAGGAAGGTTTTGGGCCAAGTTCGACATGCGCGCGCGGCCGACACGCGAGAGTGGCCCGAAGGGCCCTCCCCCTAGCACGCGCGCAAGGGCGCGCGAATGAGCTCGACGCGCGGCGCGAGAGGCCCATTTGGCAGAATTTCATTAAAACGTTCAGAAACCCATTGTTGTCTTAGGAATTCGCAGGGATGCGAGCGCAGGCATTTTTGAAAATTGATGTCGCAAAACCACGTGGTGCCATGTGTTCGGACCACCTGATTTTGACCCCCCCCCGAAACCTAAGGCGCGCGAAGGATTCCGGCACGCGCGCGCGCGACAACGCGCGCGCGCGCACTCGGCCCCGTTTTTTGGCAAGGGGTTCTCGCGACAACACGCGCGCAAAGGCGCTCCCGCGACGTCGGCGCGCGCGGGCGAGGCCATTGCGGCAGCATGTTCGGGACATGTTGGAAGACCGACGGCGTTCGTCAAAATTCACAAGGGCCCGAGCGCAAGCTTGTTGTGTGAAAGTTTACGGTTGCAAACAAGTGTTTTAACATGTGTTCGGGACACTCGATTTTGAAACCTTTGCGGGACTCAAGGCGCGCGAAGGATTCGGCATGCGCGCGCGACGACGCGCACGCGCGCAATTCGTCCGGCCTGTTGCAAGGGATTCTTGGAAACAGATGGGTATTGATGGACGAGCGCGCTCGCATTGTTTCTCCAGGGGATGGGGGGCGGGGGGGGGCGATTGGCGTAGCTGGGATGAGACGCATGCACATTTAGGATGGACGATGGTGCAGAACCATAATGCAATCTATAATACGAAAAGGGGGCATTAATTCTGAGGGGTCGTATGATCTTTCAGAGAGGAGGATGTATGTGGTGCTGTATATGTGGCGCTGTCTCTGCCGTGCACTTCACGTAGTGCAGAATTTGCGGAGCAATCTGTGCAATATGTGGTGCAAGATATGGCGTGCACTTCTATGTTGTGCTATTTATGTTGCGTTGTATGCGTGGTACAATATGCGCGGTGAAATGTGTGCCGGGCATTATACGTAGAGCAAGACATGTAGTGAGCGCAACCTACTTGGTGCAATACATGTGGCGCCGGCTACGTTGCACAATATATGGGAGTTTTAACAACTTGATGCGTAGCATAGTCGGGGATACGGACGCACTCGGATGTCAGCCCGTCTCTCAGAGCGCGTGCCATCCGACGCCATTGTGCTCAAAGTTTTTTGGGGGCCCAGGCCCCCATGGACCCCCTGCTCACCGAGCTTATCAGGGGCTTCTCGACCGCTCTCGCCGTTCGCTTCTCGGCTGTTCCCTGTCCAGACTGCGCCTGCCATTGCGCGCCTGTGTTCTCCTGCGCTGAGGGCGCCGTGCCGCGGGAGCTAGGGGCGAGCGGGTCGTGGCCAGCGCCAGGGGATTGCCTCGCCCCGCTGGGGCGAGGCGCAGCCCTGGGCGCCGCTGCGGCGCTGCGCGCGCAGCGGTGGCTGGCGCCCGCCCCCTCGGCCTCGCCCGCGCCGTCGAGCCTCGATCCCCCCCTGAAGGACTTGTCTCAGAGGGCGCGCGCGCGCAGCTGGCGGAGGTCGCAGCTCGTCGGCCCGCCCCCCTCCGCGGATGAGGCCATGGCGCGCCATCAGCTCGAGACGGCGGACCTCGCCGAGGGCGACTTCACTGCCGTCCGTTATCGCGCGCGTGGCCGTCGGTTCTGGCACCGCAGGCGGGCGGCTGCTGGTGCCAGGAGGCGTCTCCGTCATCGGCGCCCTCACTCCCGACCGCGACAAGCACGAGGAGAACCTTGCCGACGCCGCGAACGTCGCGGAGTGGACGACGCTGCCGCTCGGCACGCTCGTGGCCCCAGCCGCCGCGATGGCGATCGACGAGGTCTACGACTTCCAGCACCTCCCGCTGCCGGCCGCGGTGGGCGCCGCGCGCGCGGCCGCCAACGCGAGGGCGGGCGCGGTGCCCGTCGCGCCCATCGCGGTCAACTTCGCGGGCCGGGCCAGGGCTGGCGCCCCGGCGGGCGCGGCGCCCGCGGCGGCCGCCGTCGCCCCTGCCCCTGCTGCTGGCGGCCCTGGCGGCGGGCTCGCACGGCCGGCGGCTGCTCTCGGAGGTGCTCCTGGCGGCCTCGCCGCGGCAGCGCTTCCGCCCGCGGCCCTAGCGCCTGCGGCCGCGCTTGTTTCCCTGGGCGCCGGCGCTGGCCTGCCCGCGGCCGCGCCAGGCGCCGTGGCAGCACCCCTGGGCGCCCCCCCGGCCCTGGCTGCTCCTGGTGCTCTCAGCGCCCCCGCTTTCGCGGCCGCGGTGCCCGCGGCTGGCGCCCCTGTCGCGCCTCCAGCGGCCGGGCCTGGCGGGGGTTCCCGGGTCCTCGGCGCGGTTGGGGACGCTCGCAGGATCCGCCACATTGGTGTCCGCACGGCCGTCACCCAATTGGAGGAGCTGCCTGGACCAGACTGGCCTGCGCGGGGGCCGCGCACGTTGCGCTGGGTCGCTGAGTTCATGGCCCAACGGAGTGGCACGCCGACGGCGCATCACCAGAGGTGGCTAGCGGAGACAGGTCTCGACCCCAGCGAGCCGGGCGTTGAGATCCACCAGACCCCCCGTCTCATCCTCGAGACGGCCCTCACATACGACCAGGTGCACGCCACGAACCTCGCGCACCTGGAGCTCGTGGCGCGGTCGATCCAGGCGCGGGAGGAGAGGCACCGCTTCCCCGACGACTCCGTCGTCGCTGACAGAACCACCATGATGGGCACGGCGCTGCTCGCTGGCTCGGTCTGCGTCTGCCCCACGCTCCGCGACTACCTCGCCGCGGAGCTGCACGCCTGAGGAGATGGCGGCCACGAAGGAGCGGAGGAAGGCGCGAGAGGAGCGCGCCCTCGCCAGCGGACTGCCGGACGCGAGGCCGGGGGGGGGGGGGGCGCGGAGGCCGCGGCGGCCGGCGGGGCAGGGGCCTCGGTGCCACAGGCGGCGATGGCTAGCATGCCTGCGAGCGGTCGGCCTGGCCAGCCGCCGCCCTCGCTCCCCCAGGCCACCGCGGGCGCTAACAGCGCTGCCCGCGTTGCGAGCCAGACCAGCCACCAGGCGGACCGGGAGAGGCGCCACCGCAACCTCTTTCCCTTGCCGCTGCTGACCGCCGCCGACGCGACGGCCGGTTGCTCCAGCGCCCAGCAGCGCAGACGGGCGGGCCACGCTCTCGGGCACACGCTCCGCCGTGCTAACGCTGCCGTGCAAGCTTTGAACTCTCTATACGGCGATTCGTCCTCGCCCGAGTTGGCTGGTCCGACTCCAAGGCAGCGCGGCGCCGTCAGCGACATTTGGGACACGATCGCCGCCCTCGGCCGCGAGCCGGACGAGCGCCGCGATGACGCGTCCGACCCCAAGGGTGCCCTCCGGGAGCTCCTTGCCGGGCCCGCGCTGCACCCTGACGGCAGCGGGCCAACCATTCCTATATGCCAGACCTCGTCTCTTGGCTTGATGTGTCCAAACCTCCTGCACCGCTCCTTGGGTTGCCGGAAGAGCAGGACGCCGCCGCGTTGCGGGAGCGGAGGCGCCATATGCTTCGAGATGCGGAGGAGGCTCGCCAACTACAGGCTGAGGCCTGCCCGCATGGGCCCTACACGGATCCTGCTCTCGTTCGATCGCCTGCTGAGTATGCTAAGTTCTTGGGCGCCATGGTCGGGCGCCACATGCTCGTCTTCTCGTCCGCCCAGGGGCGCCGTGGCTTTATGGGGATTTTCTCTGCGCCAAAGAAGTCTGGCAAGTTGAGGGTCATCTTCGACACCCGCGTCGCCACCTGCTCTTCCACCGAGGCCCCTAGGACCCAGTTGCCATCGGCGTCAGCCTGGGGCCGCCTCGAGGCCGGCGACGTCAGCTTCAGCGTCGCTTCGGCCGGCTTGGACGTCGACTTCTACTACATGATGGTGCCGGCGGAGATGTGGGAGTTCTTCACCCTGCGCCCGATCGAAGCGAAGTACCTGGTGCCTGTCGGCTGCGTGGAGGCGGGCGCGCCTGATGAGGGGCTGCTGCTGCCGCAGGTGGTCGCGCTCCCGATGGGCTTCAGCTGGGCCCTGCATCTGCGCCAGACCGCGCTGACGACCTCCCTGCTCCGATCGGGGCTCCCCGCGGCGAACCTGATCGCCGGCGGCCACAGTGGCTGCCAGATCCCCAGTCACCCCGACTCGCTTGTTGGCGCCGGCTACGCGGACAACTACTTCGTCTTCGGCTGCCCCCCATCCAGGGTGCTCCAGCAGCTGCAGGCCATCACGGACGACCTGCAGGAGCACCCCCAGGACTGCGACCTCATGGGGCCGTCGCTGCGCGAGAGGCGCTGGCTCAGCCTTCGGACGCGCAACATCCGGCGTCTCCGCGCTGCCATCCGCGGCGCCCCGCGCCGCCAGCGGGTCAGTGGCTTCCTCGTGCGGGCGCTCACCGGCCACATCACCTGGGCCCTTCTGCTTCTGCGCGAGATGTTGCGCGCATCGGGAGCCACCTACGCCTTCACCCAGGCCGCCGGGCCCGCGGCCATGCCCCTCTGGCAGGCTGCACGGAGAGAGCTCCAGATGATTCACGACCTGCTGCCCTTGTGCACGGCCGACCTGTGCGCCCCGTGGCACGAGCGCATTGTTTGTACAGACGCCCCCCCCTGGGGCCTAAGCGTCGTTGCTCGCCGTGCCCCAGAGGACATCGTGGGCGCCACTGGCCGAGTCGCCGAAAAATGGAGACAAGGTCGACGGGGGTGCCCAAGCCAGAGCTCGCACCGTCGGCGCGATCGGACAGACTGACGTCACCACCGCTGGCCTGGACGACCCCCTGGGCTTCGACCACTCGATCTTCGGGGATGTCGGCATCGAGCACGATAAGAAGTTCGACGCGAACGGCCCCTCACTGCTCGGCCTTCGGCCGCCCGTCGACTTCGAGGATGCCCCAGCGCATTTCACTCGGGAGGAGGCCCGGGGCTCGATCGCTGCCGTATACATCGACGGTCAGGCCAACATCTTGGCCCTGGAAGGGGAGGCACTCGTTCTCGGGTATCGCCATCTCTTAGGTCTACGTCGGCATTCGGTTCCTGTTTCCTCCTCTTCACGGACAACGTGCCCTTGGTGTTAGCCGTCGGGAAGGGCCGGGCTCGCAGCAGGCACCCCCAGAGTTCCCTCCGCGGGATCTGCGCGCTCTCCGCAGCCACCGGTCCGGCCCTATCCGTCAGGTGGATACCATCGGAGGCCAGCCCGGCCGACGGCCACAGCCGCGGGCGCGCAAGATGGTTCTCAGGCCCACGCCCGGCGCCTGTGCCGTTTGGCGAGGGGCTGCGCGACCGCGCGGCGGCTCTGGCCGCTGCGGTTCCTCTGCCAGGCCCGCGCGGCCACGAGGAGGCGGGCTGCGCCCGCCTCGCCGGCGCTGAAGGGTGCGAGAGCCCGCCCTGCCCAGGAGCTCGCAGCTGCGGTGCCACCAGTCCGGGGGCCCTCGGCGCTGGAGCGGCTCGCGGTGCTGCCTTCGACCAAGAAGCTCTGCCGTGGGGCGCTGCTGGCTTTCGTGAGTCTCCGTGCACGGCAGCCCCTGGACTGGGCGGGCCATTCCAGCCTCGACTCGAACATCGCGCAGCGCATGGACAGCGAGCTCCTCCTCGGCAACGGCGGGAGCCTCTGGAACGTGCTCCTGGCGGCGAGCGCTCACTTCTCGGGCTCGCGCCACAAGCGGGCCGCGACGCTGCTGCCGAGGGCCCATCGCGCAGCTGCGGCCTGGGCCAGAAGGGCTCCGAGCCGCTAGCGCCTCCCGCGGCCGAGGCCGGTCGCGTTCGCCATCGCGGGAATCCTGCTTCGCGACGGGCGTTGCTTGCACGCCATCTGCATCCTCGTCGCGTTCGCCTGCCACCTCAGGCCGAGCGAGGCGGCGAGGCTGCGCGGGCGCCACGCGGCGCCACCCACCGCCGCCGCGGGGGCGCCCTGCCAGCACTACGGCCTCATCCTGCACGAGAGCGGCCAGGAGTCCAACAAGACGGGCGCGCACGACGAGAGCATCCTCTTCGATCGGGAGCGTTCGCTCGTGCCCTTGCTGACGGCCCTCAAGACCACCACACTCTTCGACCTGCCGCCGTGGATGGACTTGATCACGTTGCCGCCGCAGCTCCTCGCCCAGGTCTGCCGCGAGCTACCCCTGGAGCGCCTCCGCCCGCACCTCTGCAGCGGAGCATCGGACGACATGCTGTCGCAGAGGAGGGCGCTCCTAGAGGGTCAACGTCGCGGACGCTGGCGGCCCGCCAAGAGCCTCAACGGCCATGCCAAGACGACGAAGCTGCTGGACGTGATCGGGGCTTTCGTCGAGGCCCACCTGGTCGAGCTCATCGAGGGCTCCCCTCCCGCGCTGCCGACGACTTACTGGCCGCGCGCTGGCCGCGGTCGCCGGCCCGCACAGAGCGCCAGCCGTCGCCCCCCGGCGGGTGCGCAGGCGCCCCGCAACGGCACCGTGACGGCCTCAGGCGGCCCAGAGGCCATCCGACAGCATCAGCGGGCTGCCGCTCCTGGTCGCCGTCTTCGCCGGCGCCCTGTGCTCGAGCTGTTCTGCGGCACCGGCGCGATCGCCCGAGCGGTGCACGTTCTGGGCTTCGCTAGCTTCGGGCGCGACTGGAGCCGCAGTCCACTGGAGGACCACGCCGCAGCGGCATTCCGGTCCGTTGTCCACGGCTGGGTGGCCTCTCGGGCGGCGGGCGCTATCTGGCTCGGCACGCCATGCACGAGCTGGACGCGAGCGCTCCGGCGGCCGCTCCGCTCTTCACTCCACCCGATTGGCCTTCCAGATGCGAGCTCCTGTGAGCAGGCTAGAGCTGATGCCGACAATGCCACCTACAGACTTACAGTGAGACTGATCCGTGCTTGCGTTGCCGCTTGCATTCCGGCATTTCTTGAGAATCTTCAGACCTCACTAATTTGGTCTGGCCCTGCGCTGGCTCGTCTTTGCAAGTCGCCCCTCTGTCGCAAGTCTGCGTTGCATCAGTGCCAGCGCGGCAAACCCTACAGAAAGGCCACCACCCCTTGGGGTGCTGCCGTCACGCTGCCGCTCGAAAACACTTGCTCGGGGCGCCCTGGTTTGCGTTGCAGAACTGGCAACCGACACCTCATCATTGAACGGAATGACGAGGGAGGTCAGAAACGAACCGCCGTCGCGGCTCAGTACCCATCTCGCCTTGCCGCCGCCGTTGCCTCTTGCATTGTTCAGTCTCTGTTCCTCCAGCATGCTCAAGCCCTCCAAACGTCCGATCTGAGAATGTTGTAAATTCGGCCTTCGGCCAAATATACCTCCGGGGTCGGGTAGGGTGCGTTTCAGGACCGCCCATGCTGCCGCAGCGGCCTGCTTCCGCATCTCATCCGGCTGGCCCTTTTTGTCCCGAAACAGGTGGCTCGGACGACGACGCGAGTTGAGTGTTTTAACAGCTTGATGCTCAGCATAGTCGGTGATAAGGACAAACTCGGATGTCAGCCCGTCTCTATCAGAGCGCGTGCCATCTGACGCTATTGTGCTCGAAGTTTTCCCAATGCCATCCCACAGCCTACATTGCACTTTTTGTTTGAGGGTAGGGGTCGTCTCAGGACTGCCCCTGCTGCCGCAGCGGCCTGCTTCCGCATCTAATCGGCTTGGCCCTCCTTGTCCCAGAACAGGTGGCCAGGACGGCGACGCGAGCTATATATATATATATATATATATATATATATACATACATACATCCATATACATACGTTTATACATACATACATACATACATACATACATACATACATACATACATACATGCATACATACATCTATATATGGAATGTGCCGTCTACGCGGTGCAAATATGTGTTGTGCGAAAATGTGTCTGTGGCGCAATTCACCCTGCCGAGCTTGAAGTAGTCAACTCCACTGCTTGTGCAACCATCTCACCCACCGCCCCGCAACTTGGCTAGCAAAACCCATGCAGCCCCGATCGCGAAGAGCACTTGGTGTTGGCTGGTGCGTCTTTGCGGCCGCGCTAGCCCGCGCACGTTCGCGCGCGAAGCGGCCAGCTAGTTTGGCGCGACCGACGCGGCCGCGGTGGCGCCAACCGCTGTGTCCAGCGGGCAATTCAGTGCGAGTCGGCGACTTGGGCGGGCGCAGTGTCATGGCAGCGTCGGTAGTGGTAGACACAGCGATGATAGTAACAATGCTGGCGACGATGGTGACACCGACAACGGCATGGCCAGTGACGGCGCCGATGCTGATCACGCCGATGACGACCACGGCGTATTCGCGTCGGTGATCAAGTTTCTGGAAGGAGTTCGACTTGCGCGCGCGGCCGACGCGCGAGAGTGGCCCGCATTGCATGATTTGACACGGATCGTGGCCCCCCCCCCGCCCCCCCCCCAGTACGCGCGCAAGGGCGTTCGAATGATTTCGACATGCAGCGCGGGAGGTCCGTTTGGCCGAATGGAATGAAAATGCGGAGAAAAACTATGGCGCCTTCGGTTTCGCAAGAGCGCAAGCGTTTCTTGTTCGGTTGAAAACAGATGTTGCAAAGCCATGTGCTTCATATGTTTCCGGGACACTCGATTTTGAAGCGTTTCGAAGCCACGGTGTTTGAAGTATTCCTGCATGCGCGCGCGACGACACGCGCGCGTGCACGTCGTCCCGTTGTTTGAAAGGGGGTTGCGACAGCACGCGCGCAAAGGCATTCGAATGTTTTCGACATGCGAGCGCCGTAGGTCAGCTTGGTAGCATGTTAGGAATATGTTCAAAAAACGGTGGTGCCCCTAAGAATTCGCAAGAACGTGAACGCAGGCTTTGTTTGAAAATCCGCGTTGCAAAGCCATGTGTTTCATATGTGTTCGGGACACTCGACTTTGAAATCCTTGTGAAACTTGCGGTTGTTGAAGGATTTCGGCATGCGCGCGCGACGACGCGCGCGTGGGCACTTCGTCCCGCCGCTTGCACGGAACCTTTGAAAATTGATGATTCCGGTTTAGCTTGGATGGGATGAGCTCATATGTCGGTTGGGCGATGGGGCAGAATCATGTGTAAATTCAATACGACATGGATGCCGGGGGGGGGATCCTAGGAAGGAGAAGACATGTGGTGCAACTTATGTTGTGCGATCCTATGTTTTGCTATCTGTGTCGGGGCGGCGACGGTGACAACATTGCCGCCAGACCGCCACACCAGCCCAGGCGACTGGCGGCGACGGGGCGGCGACGGCGACATCATATCGCCCAGACCGCCACACAAGCCTAGTTGTTTAAAACAGAAGTAAGAACCCTACGTGCAAACACTGTTTGGGGAACATGGCGGGTGCAGCAGGAATGAGATAGCAAGGAGTGCGGAAGCAGGAAGCAAGGCAGATCCGAGGTATATCGAGCCAGTTTTTTTTTAACTCCGCGGTGCGCATGCGACTTGCATGGTCTGGCGTTCCAGCGCCACGCGCTGGCCTGACAAAAGCGAGCGTGCCTACTGCGTCACCAGCCTGCAGTCCAGCAGAGCTGCGAAGGTGGTGCTTTGGACTCGGGGCACTTGCTGACGAATCCTCCATGGAGGGCTCGCGATGCGGTGGCCCTAGAATTGCGAGCTGACCCTTTCCAGCGGTCAATGTTGAGGGTGAGAGGCCGTGCTCTCAGCCGGGCGCTGAATTGAGCAAGCGTTACATTCGCTCTTGACTGCGACAAACATCATGAATCGAGCAATGCTTGCACTGATGGATTTTTGCTGTGGGGATTTCCGGTCACCGCCATAGATTCCTGGCTGCACGACCTTGGTTTGCGTGTTCGCATTCATGGTCGCCGCCATGAGGGCTCAGCCACAGGGGTCTTGGCCTGTATGGTAGGATTCCCCGTTGCCTCCATGCGCTCTTGGCCGTAGGATCCCCGCGTACGTGTTGGAACCCTCGGTCGCCGTCACAGGGTCCTGCACGCTGGGGGGTCTTCGCTGCCCGCCGTGGAGCCCTGACCATCGCCGCCGCCGCCGCCGCCGAGGCTGCAGCCTGCACCCTGGCACACCCCGTGGCCGCAGCTGGGCCTCTGGCTGCGGGCCCGCGCGCCAGCAGCGCTCCCGTCGCGCGCGGACCCACACCTCCGGCGCCGTGGCTTCCCCCGCCGTGGGCCTGGAGCCCTCGACCCCCACCCCTATGGAGGCGGTCCTCTGGCGAGTGTCGTCTCCTGGTGGCACTGACCTGCAGAAGGCCCCCCTGGACGCAGGGGGCCCTGGGAACGACAGGGCCGCTTTCTCACCTGTCCTGCTCTGCCTCTCTGCTGCCGGTTCCGACGCCGTGCTTTTACCGGTTTCGTCGCCGTTGTTTTACCGATTCCGGTTCCAGTTCCCATCCCGGAGTCGTTTTTGTTGCCGTTTTTGGAGGCCGTTTCTGTTGCCGGTTCTGTTTCCAAGAGTTTTTTTTTCCGGAGACGATGAGAGACCAGCTTTGCCGTTTCTGGGGCCCACCAACCTTCTAGATAGCCAAGATTGCGACAAGCGGAGTTTGCTTCGAGAGATCCCCACCCAACAGCGCGAGGCAGAATTTCCAGAGAGCATCGGCTGGCAGCCTCGGCAAGCAGTCGTCATCCGTCAAAGGCACGAGGCGGGACACAAGGGAAGCATCAAGTCGGGCCTGTCTCTCTACAGGAGGAATATTCAAACATTGTCAGAAATAGTCCGGGGACGATTCTCATGTTTGCCATAGGTTTTGCATCTGTCTCATTTTTCACCCAAAATCCCCCTGGTAGGGGGACAGGCCTGACCTGAGGGAAGCACCGACACAGGGTGGGCCTGGCGGCCGCGGTGCGCAGAGGGTGCGAGGCGGGTCGGGAGTCGGGAGCTTGTTCTGCTTCCCGCGGCCATCTCTCCCAGCCCCAGCCTGCCGGGCGGGGAGCGAGTGCTTGCCGTGGCTCCTCCTCTCCTCCTCTCTCCTCCTCCTCCTCCTCCTCCTCCTCCTCCTCCTCCTCCTCCTCCTCCTCCCCCTCCTCCTCCTCCTCCTCCTCCTCCTCCTCCTCCTCCTCCTCCTCCTCCTCCTCCTCCTCCTTCTCCTCCCCCTCCTCCAACTTATGGTGGTGGTGGAAATCGGGCCCAGCCTGCTGGGCGGGGAGCGAATGCCTGCCGTTGCTCTTCCTGGCGGCGCCCAGAGGTCGCGGGGGGCGCACCCGCGCTCCGTTTGGGCACCTTGGCGCACTGGCAGTTCTGTCCTCTGCCTGCCCCAGGGGGCCGGGGCCAGGAGACAAGAGGGCCTCGAGGATTCGGAGGAGAAGGAGAAGAAGCCATCGACCTCCTTGGCAGAGGACTAACGAGGCAGGGGGTCGATCCTCTTCCTGAAGGGCTGACGGTTTGATCACGTGTTTCCATCACGGAGGGCTGTTGACCTTCTCCCTTCGTCCGCCCCCTAAACTCGCAGGGGGGAGGAGGAGGAGGAGGAGGAGGAGGAGGAGGAGGAGGAGGAGGAGGAGGAGGAGGAGGAGGGGGACCAGCGCAAACCCACGACCCATCAACCCTCCTAGTTCCCTCTTCGCAAGTCCCTACAAGGGTGTATTTTCACTCGAGGAAGTGTCCCGTTGGAGGACAACCGTGTTGAAATCTTGAGCTGGGCCAGAACACCATTCCTGGGACTTCAACACTGCGAATCAACATGACGATTGTGCTCTGACAGTCCTACATCGTGCCCCCCCCCCCAAACACAAAAAAAATGATCCTGGCGAAGGACCCAACCATGTGCAGCTGTAAGTACCGCGTTGTGGGTACCGCTCTCGGTGGAACCCCCTATGGGGCCGCGATCCTCGTGAGGGGTGTGCCGAAATGGGCGGCGGGACGCGTGCACACCCTGCCGCTGGGGCCTTCGGTGGAGCTCCCCATGGGGCCACGATCCTCGTGAGGGGTGTGCCGACATGGGCGGGGGGACGCATGCACACCCTGCCGCTGGGGCCTTCGGTGGAGCTCCCTATGGGGCCGCGATCCTCGTGAGGGGTGTGCCGACATGGGCGGGGGGACGCATGCAAACCCTGCCGTTGGGGCCTTCGGTGGAGCTCCCTATGGGGCTGCGATCCTCGTAAGGGGTGTGCCGAAATGGAGTGGGACGCATGCAAACCCTGCTGGTGGGGCCTTCGGTGGAGCTCCCTTTGGGGCCGCGATCCTCGTGAGGGGTGTGCCGATATGGGCGGGGGGACGCATGCAAACCTTGCCGCTGGGGCCTTCGGTAAAGCTCACTGCGGGGCCACGATCCTCGTGAGGGGTGTGCCAACATGGGCTTGGGGGCGCATGCAAACCCTGCCGCTGGGGCCTTCGGTGGAGCTCCCTATGGGGCTGCGATCCTCGTGAGGGGCGTGCCAAAATGGGCGGGGGGGCGCATGCAAACCTTGCCGCTGGGGCCTGCGGTGGAGCTCCCTATGGGGCCACGATCCTCGTGAGGGGTGTGCATCAATCAGCAGGGGGACGCATGCAAACCTTGCCGCTGGGGCCTTCGGTGGAGCTCCCTATGGGGGCACGATCCTCGTGAGGGGTGTACCGAAATGGGCAGGGGACGCATGCACACCCTGCCTCTGGGGCCTTCGGTGGAGCTCCCCATGGGGCCACGATCCTCGTGAGGGGTGTGCAGAAATCAGCGGGGGGACGCATGCAAACCCTGCAGCCGGGGCCTTCGGTAGAGCTCCCTATGGGGCCACGATCCTAGTGAGGGGTGTGCCGATATGGTGGACATGCGGCGAGCAGAAGCAGGAATGGGAGGAGGGAGGAAGGGGACGAGGGAGGGGGCAGCCGGAGGAGGTGAGACGCGGGGCTCTGTCTCTTCAAACGTAGGACCCAAAACCACAGGATGGTTGGGAAAAATGTTTGGGACGTCAGCCGTAAGAGTCCTCGAATCGGCTGTAAACTCTTACGATAAGTGCCCGCGGGGTTCAGGCGAGAGCCACTGTTTGAAAAGGTACCGCCCTCCATCCGTGAAGCCCTCGCAATTTTTTTGGACGAATGTGCGCGGCGTAAGGCTGGAGCCGAACTTTGAAAGCGACACGTCCTCCATCGGCGAAACTCTTAATAATTTTTGAAACGAATGTGCGCGGCGCTTCGGCGAGAGCCACATTTTGAAAATGGCCCGCCACTCATCCGTGAAATTGTTGCACATAAGCTCAAGGATCATGAATGGTGAGGAAGTCTCAGGCGGAACGCCCAGCCCGGCCTATCGACACGTCCCCAGGTGCGACAGGGAGGAGTTACTGATCAGGAAAGGGGATGGAGGATTCTCCCGCCCCTCCTCCCAGCGATGGCCGGGGCGGAACGATTCCGATGGCGTCAGTCACCAGACGAAGGAGGTTCCACTAGCTTCGGCCCCAGGAGGGGGACGAGGAGGAGGCACCGAAGGCCGCCAGCACAGCAGCAGCAGCAGCAGCAGCAGCAGGAGGAGAGGGAGGAGAAGGAGGGTGCCTCTGCCACCCTCCCTCCTCTCCTGTATGCCTCATCCATGCTCCCTCCTCCCCGTCTCATCATTCCCCTCCTCATTATCATCCGCCTCCTCCTCCTCCTTCTCCTCGTCCTCCTCCTCATCATCATCATCACCGTAATCATGCTCAAGCATGCTTATCACCATCATCATCAGACTCATCAGACTCATCAGACTCATCATCACCATCATCATACCATAATCATCGTCATTATCAGCATCGTCATCATCCTCGTCATCTTCATCAGCCTATTCAGCATCATCACGCTCATCATCATCTTCATCATCATCAGCATCAGCATCATCATTTGGGGGCAACGCGTGAAACGTTGGATCTAACATGTTCAAGCATCGCCGACCACAGGCCGGAGCATGAGACCAGAAAGACGGGGACAATATCAGGCGGAGCCTTGGTTGATGTTGTCGAGAGCTTGGGGAAAGGAGAGGAAGCAGCAGGACGAGCCAGCGCAAACGAGTGCCATAAGTTTCGCCCGCATTTCGAGAGGATCCCCCCCTCTCCCCTCACCCCCCCCACACGGTGGAAGGGAGGGTAGAGGTGACGATGCAATATGTTTTCTCTGATCCTCCTCCTCCTCCTCCTCCTCATCCTATCCTCCTGATTGTGTTTCTCCGCGTGTTCCTCCTCCTCCTCTCCCCTCCGCCCCTCTCCGACTCATCCTCCTCCTGGCTCCATCTTCCCCTCGTCTCTGTCTCTCTCTCTCTCTCTCTCTCTCTCTCTCCCTCTCTCCCCCCCCTCCACACCCCATCTCACCTCCCCTCTCCACCCCTCTCCCCCTGCACAATTAAGCACCCAATATGAATACTACTCTCCTCTCCTCGACTCCGTCCAGAAGATGTCTCACCCTCTCCGCGTATTGTTTTTTCCACTGGATCGGACAAAGGTTACTTTTCGTACGGCTTTCTAGAATCCGATCGTTGTCGGATTTCAAAGTGGGGCCTTATTTTTGGCATCGGCGCTTTGCTCCCGTCGCTGATGATGGCGCTTTCGCCCATCTCGGGCCACTTTTCTGGATCCCGCCTCCATCGTTGTCGCTTCCCTCATTTCCCCTCCTCCGATTTCCCCTGGTCCTCCTGCTCCTCCCGCTTCTTCCACTCCAGCTCCTGCTGCTACTGTTCGCCCTCGTCGTCCTCCGTCCTCACCCTCATCCTTTCTCCTCCCGCTCATCCGCCACGCCCTCCTCCTCCTCCACTGCACGCAGCTCCCAGTTCCTGACTGCGCATAAGACAACGAGGTCCCCTTTGGAGTTCCAAGTCCGCCACGGCACACGTCGGGGGACAGAGAAAAAACAGCACACCAGGAGGGGATCGGTGGACGGGGTAGTGTGTCACATTCCGCCTCCTCCCTCCTCCTCCTCCTCCTCCTCCTCCTCCTTCTCCTCCTCCTCCTCCTCCTCCTCCTCCTCCTCCTCCTCCTCCTCCTCCTCCTCCTCCTCCTCCTCCTCCTCCTCCTCCTCCTCCTCCTCCTCCTCCTCCTCCTCCTCCATTCCTTCTCCTTATAAATAATTTCTCCCTGTCGCACCCCGAGGCCTGTTTTTAGGGCGGGCCGGGCGTTTCGACTGAGATTTCCTCACCACTTATGATTCTGAAGCTTAAAAGTAACAACAGTTTCGCAGATGGAGGGCGGGTGGCTTTCAAAACGTCGCCTAAGCGCCGCGCACATTCGTTTCCAACATTTGCAAGAGCTTCACGGATTGAGGGTGGGTGGTTTTCGATATGTGGTTCTCGCCTTAGCGCCGCATTTGCAACAGTTTCACAGATGGAAGGCTGGTGGTTTTCAACATGTGGCTCTCATCTTAGCGCCGCGCAGATTCGTTTTCAAAATTTGCCAGATCTTCACGGATTGAGGGCGGGTCATTTTCAAAATGTAGTTCTTGCCTTAGCGCTGCGCACATTCGTCTTAAACAATCGCAAGAGCTTCATGGATTGAGGGCGGTTCCTTTTCAAAATGTGGCTCTCGCCATAGCGCCGCGCGCATTCGTTTTAAACATTTGCCAGAGATTCACGGACTGAGGGCGGGTCGTCTTCAAAATGTGGTTCTCGCTTTAGCGCCGCGCACATTCCTTCCACAAATGTGCAAGAGTTTCACGGGTTCCCATGATCAACGTACCAGACATGGTGTTTGGAAGGATTCCGGATAATGCGGGCGCATCAGTTATGTTGACTCGCGGTGTGGAAGTCCCACGAATGACGTTCTGGCACGATTCCAGATCGTCAAGATGCAGCAGTCAGGTTGATACGTGGCGTTGGAATCTTCCCGAGAACAATGTTTTGGCATGTTTCAGGATCTTCAAACGGTTGTCTTCCAACGAGGCAGTTCCCTCAATGGAAATGAACTGCTGTAGGGGCCTATGAAGAGGGAGCCTGGAGGGAGGGTTAATTCCAACATCGTTGATGACTCTTGGGTTTACACTGGTCCTCATCCTCCTCCACCTCCTCCTCCCTCCCTCCTCCATCCCTCCTCCATCCTCTCCTCTCCCTCCTCTCCTCCTTCCTCCCTCCTCTCTCCTCCTTCCTCCCCCCCACGCCCCGAGCCGCGGATACTGCCGCCCCGTGCCACGCGCGGGCACAAGCCGCGGCGGCCGGGCGCCGCCGCGGAGCGCGCCCGCCCGCGCGCGCGTGCGCGGCTCGATGGGCCCGCGGGGCGTCGTCGGCGGCGGCGTCGGCGTCGGCAGCGTCGGCGTCGGCAGCGTCGGCGTCGGCGTCTGCGTCGGCGTGGTCGCGATCCGCCTCCTCCTCCCTCCTCATCCTCCTCCTCCGCCCTTTTTTTGTGCGTTGCTCAGACCTGAAGCAAGGGCTTGTGGCGCGGTGAAACATGTATGTCCGACTTGGCAAAAGATACATGGCGGGCGCCGCGGCGACAGCAATAGACAGAGAATCGGCGAAGTGGAGCAGCAAAGAGCAGGCGCCCGCCAGGTGTAGCTCGCGGTCAGCCTGAGTACCTCGGTAAACCTACCCCCGTCCACCCCACCCCCGACCGTCATGCGCCTCCCCACCCACTTGTCCGAATGTTTAGTGCTACAGGATGCCGCGTCAGAGCATGAGCGTAAGGCAATGTGATGCAACCTGCAAGGCTGAGGTGCTGCAGGAAAAGCGTAGCATGGGCTGCCAAAGGTACGGAGCCAGGAGCAGATGCGAGGTTGAGGCTTGACTGTCGTAGGCTGGCCTGTCGGCGACTGTGGGTCCCATCCTGCCCCAGGGGCAAGGGGCCCGCAAGTGAAGAATGAGTGTAATCCTCCTCCTCCTCCTCATCATCTAGACCTCCAAGCGCCACCCCACCCACCTGTCCGAATCTGTAGTACAGATATGTATATATATATGTATATATATACACCTATATACATTTTTATATATATATATATATACATCTCTATATATACATACATATATATATATATATACATATACATAGATTGATCTGAGCAGGCCCGGGGGGGGCGGGCGGACCGCTGCCTCAGTGTGGCATTGGGGCCAAACGAGCTTGGACCCGCCGAAAGGGCCCTTAAGGGGGCCCTGAAGCGCGAAAAAAAACCTCCATAGGGGGCCAGGGAGCACCAAAACGCCCCCAGCACGCCGACCGTTGCTTCGAAACGGTTCACGTGGCGTCCAAGACGCCCCAAGAGAGCTTCAAGTTGATCCCCGAAACAGGCCCAACGCCGAAAATCATTGATGGTTTTCGGGGTTTGTCGAAGATTCTCTTGTGGTCGCGTGCTCCGTTGCCCGACGCCCGGAGACGGCACAAGGGTCGCCCAATAGAGCCCCAGGATATCCCAAGAGGGCGCAAAGACGGTCCAAGGAACGCCCAAGAGGGCCCAAGGCGTTCCCCCACATGAGCATGGACACGCCGCAGAGGCCTTGAAGGAAGGCCTACACGGTCCCAAAACGACCCCAGCACGCCCACCATTGTTTCGATGCTGCCAGCGATGCATCCAAGACCAAGAGAGCTCCAAGCTGCTCTCCGAAACAGCCCCAGTAGGCAAAAATTATCCCGGCAAAGCAACCTAACAGCGATGTGTCTAAGCAACTCCTGAACCAAGCACGGCTGTCGCGGAAGGAATATAAAATGTAACCCGAGACTAACCTAGTGAAAACTCAGAGAAATCAGTGTGTGTGTGACGGTTGTGTCAGGGAATTGAAAGTTGAGATGTGACAGGTCGACAAGGACACTGTGCATGAGTGTTGCATGATAGTGAGAGAACGAGTGTTGCCCAGGAGTGTCGCCCAGATATGAAGTTCTGAGAGGTCACAGAGCACAAAGTGTGTGACTGTCGCGTGGGATTACTCTGAATGTATCCCGGGATTGCCGTTCCAGACAGCCAGATAGCCCGGCGTGTATACCTGTTGTGTGCGATTTTTCCAAATGTAGCCTGGGAATGGCGTTCTGGGAGGTCTCGGAGCACGAAGTGTGTGACTCTTGCATCCTGTTATTCCGAATGTGGCCTGGGAATGGGGTTCTGGGATGCCAAAGAGCTCGAAATGTGTGACTGTTGCATCCCGTTAATCAGAATGTGGCCCGGGAATGGAGTTCTGGGGTGTCAAGTACGAAGAATCGTTTGACTGTTGCGTCCGGCTATTCCGAATGTGGCCCGGGAATGGCGTTCTGGGAGGTCAAGGAGCACCAAGTGTGTGACGGTTGCATCCGGTTATTCAGAATGTGGCCTGGGAATGGGGTTCTGAGAGGTCGACGAGCACGAAGTGTGTGATTGTTGGTAAAAAACGAGCCCGGCACAGGCCCGGCCGGCAACTCCCAACGCCTGCCCGGACCCCCCTGTGGAGTGATCTGTGAGCTCTTTTGAGTCAACTAGAAACCTATCAGTCTACGCTGTTAGGTAATCATTGATGTTCCATGTGTGTTTTGTCGCGCGGTCGCCTGCCCTGGAATGGAAGGAAGGGGTGTTGGAAGGGAAGACACCTTAAACCATGAACGCCCCAAAAGGGCGGTAGGATGTTTTCCCCTGGCGTGGACAGCAACAATTGTTTCAGTGAATTTCCTTGTGCCTGCTGGTTCGATTACCATTACCAACTGCCGCGCAACATCAGGGGCGGTTGGAAATATGCGGTTGCTGTTTCACTACGCCGGTCTAATTGTAGCCGTCGCCTTTTCGTTCCCCTTGCAATGCGCATTCTGTGGGCAACCACAGAAATCTTTTGTCTGCTGTCCCTTAATAGTGGTACTCGCACTCACATTTAGAGGTGTTGGAGTATGTGTGTTGATGTGCGCACGGAGCACAGATGTCATCCATATCGGTGGCAGTGGGCTCGCGCTGCTCGGGCTGGCCTGCCCCGCGGCTGGTCTGCCGTTTGCCTTCGCACGCATGGTCGAGCAGAATCTGAACGGATACACACTCACACCCAAGCGAAAGGGCTGGAAATCCGCATCCCTTAACCGGTCCCCATCCCCATCCCGAGCTCCATCACATTACCACCCCAGTTGGGGCACATCCCTCGAAATCCGGAGGGGGAACAGTTTATATCCCCATCGAGGGGGGTAAATATGCCAGTGGGACCCAGACCACGCCGTTCGGGATAGGAGTCGGATCACCGACGTTCAGGAAGATTCAGATCGTTAAAGTGGGCCTTCTCGGGGACTTGTTGGGTTTTCTTAGGCGTTGGAATGCACTACCCCTCTGTTATGAGACGTTTGTATAGGAGGGGATACAAAAAGCACGGTGTTTACGCAGTTGGGAGGAACTCGTGAATTCAGTCGGGGTCGGGACTGACATGCCTCGAAGAAAGCGCGTCCACCTGAATCGCAAGCATTGGTATAAATGCGGGCCGCTGACATTTTGCTTTCCGTCGTCGTCCTCCTCCTCCTTGCTCTGTTCTCCTTTCTCTACCCCCCTGGATGGGATGGGTTGGGGGCGGCCAACAGCGCGGTGTTAATACAGTCCAAGCGCATAGCGAGGAGGAGCGACGTTCTAAGGGTTAACCGTGCACCCTTCCCTTTGCGATCGTTTTCTTATCCATTGTTCCCAACCAACCTGTGTTGTTGGGTCCTCGTTTTGAAGAGACGGTCCCCGCGTTCTCCTCCTCCTCCTCCCCTCTCCTCCTCCCCCTCCTCCTCCCACTCCTCCCTCCTCCCCTCTTCCCTGCGCTTCACCCACCCAGTACCGATGCTCCCCTGTTCCCTTTGTGCTCGTTTTCTTACCCATTGCTTTGCAGAGCGGCGGGGCCTTTGCACCCCCCCCCATGGAGTAGATCTTGGCTGCCTTCGGCGCCTGTGCAAAGCAGGTGGAGTCCCCCCACAGGACGCACTGCTGCAGACAGTCGCATCAAGCAGAGGTCCGGAGCCAGACTCCCCCCCCCCTATCCCCCCCCCTCCAGCCCAATGTAAAAAGCGCCGAATCGGAAAACGCTCGGCTCATCTTTGGCCACTTTTGCTGGCCGCGCCCCGTTCGAGAGGTGTCGGCATGGCCCTCCGAGACCCTTTGCATCCTCATCGCGCGTCCATGTTCTACGCGTTTACTGCAGGGGCGGTATCATGGCTGGGGCCACGGGATCTCCCCAAACCTCCTGGCGCCACTTCTCACTTCATTCCTCCTCCTCCTCCTTCTCCTCCTCCTCCTCCTCCTCCTCCTCCTCCTCCTCCTCCTCCTCCTCCTCCTCCTCTCCTCCTCCTCCTCCTCCTCCTCCTCTTCCTCCTCCTCTTCCTCCTCCTCCTCTATTCCTTCTCCTTGTAGATAACTTCTCCCTGTCGCACCCCGAAGCCAGTTTTTAGGGCGGGCCGGGCGTTTCGCCTGAGACTTCCTCACCACCGATGACTCTGAAGCTTAAAAATGACAACAGTTTCACAGATGTAGGGTGGATGGTTTTCAAAATGTTGCTCTCGCATTAGCGCCGCGCGCATTCGTTTTAAAATATTGCAAGAGCTTCACAGATTGAGGGCGGGTGGCTTTCAAACGTGGCTGTCGCTTTAGCGCCGCGCACATTCGTTTTTTAATTATGCCAGAGTTTCACTGATTGAGTGCGGGTGGTTTTCAAGATGTGGCTCTCGCCTTAACGCCGCGCATATCCGTTTCCAAAATTTGCAAGAGCTTCACGGACTGAGTGCGGGTGGTTTTCAAAATGCGGTTCTCTCCTAAACGCCGCGCACATTCGTTTTCAAAATGTGCAAGAGTTTCTCAGATTGAACGCGGTTTCTTTTCACAATGTGGTTGTCTCCTTAGCGCCGCGCACATTTGTTTTACACATTGCAAGAGTTCCAGGGATTCCCATGATCAACGTACCAGACATGTGTTTTGAAAGGACTCAAGATTACGCGGGTGCAACAGTTATGTTGATTCGCGATGCTGAAATCCCAAAAATGGCGTTATGGCACGATTCCGAATCGTCAAAACGCAGCAGTCAGGTTGATACGTGGGCGTTGAAATCCCAAGATCAATGTTTTGGCATGCTGCAGGATCTTCAAACGGTTGTTTTCCAACGAGGCAGTTCCTTCAATGGAAATGCACCTATGTAGGGGCCTATGGAAAGGGAGCTTGGAAGGAGGGTTAATTCCAACATCGTTGATGACTCTTGGGTTTACACTGGTCCTCCTCCTCCTCCTGCTTCTCCTCCTCCTCCTCCTTCCGCCCCCTCGTCCGCGCACATACTTGCGGCCATGGCTTGCGCCCTCCTGCTGGACGCCCCGAGCAGGGGCGCCGACGAACCCCGAGCGGTGGCGCTCGAGTCGGACTGTTGCCACGGGAGAGGCCGAGGATCGAGGTTCGAGGATGGGCTACCGTTTCTGTTTGTGCTTGCAGTTCGGGTATTCAGGATCCAGGAACGAGGTTCGAGGATCGACCATCGGAGAACGACGTGGGGTGCCCGGATCTTCCCGAACAGCCGCTGGAGAGCTGAGCTGGAACCCGAAAGCCAGGGGGCAACCACATGGCAGGGACTGGCCCCAGGACGGGCAGGCCGGACGGGGCTAGGACGAGAATAATCCGTTCCAGAGCGTTCCAGAACGCTGGAACGCTGTAGACTGGGGCACGGATTTTTCGTCGCAGGGTTCCCAGGACCATCAAGTGTTTTGGGATTTGTCCCTTCAAATGCTCCTCGCCTTGAGCGGAAGGGACAGAACTACGAAGGTACTCTTGGTGTCAAGTTCGCGTTCAGTCGCCGCGTCGATGAACGTGCCATCCTCCTCCTCCTCCTCCTCCTCCTCCTCATCATCATCATCATCATCATCGCCACCATCGTCACCATCGTCACCAGCATCACCATCATCATCACCAGAATCATAATCCTCATCATTACCATCATCAGCAGCATCATCACCACCATCAGCATCACTATCACAATCACCATCATCACTATCATCATCGTCATCACCAACAAATTATCATTAGTACTATTTTATTCTTATCATTGTCATTATTATTAGTATTACTAATATGAGTAGTATTGGTATTATTGTTATTGGTATTATTATTATTCCTCACCCTCTTCCGATGTTGCTTCGCAACTGTTCGAAGGCACGACTCCTGATGTTTCATCCTCCTGCTCCTCCTCCTCCTCCTCGGGACCTTGGGCGGCCCCCCTCGTCGCTACGGATGGATTCGCGTTTCTAACTCTTACTGGTCGTATACTGCGCTCCAGGAGAAGACCGCGGGCCTCATCTTATTCTTTTTGCTGCTTCTTCTCCTTCTCCTCCCCCAACACCACCACGGCCTGAGCCCCCCCCTCCCTCCCTCCCCCTCGCTTTGAAATTTCTGCTCTGGCGCCACCGCCGGGCTCTCGTAGGGCCGCTTCCGCCGGGAAGACGGACGGGCGCCTCGCCTCGCCTCCTCCTCCTCCTTTTGCTCCTCCTCCTCCTCCTCCTCGTTCTCCTCCTCCTCCTCCTTCTCCTCCTCCTCCTCCTCTGTGTACGATGGTGCAGGCGTGGCCGGTGGCAACACCTGCATAGCTTTACCTCTCTCCTCATTGCGCGCTGCCCTTAAGGCGCACGCGTCTCTGGGGGGGGCATCCCGACTCATAGTGCGGGCGCTGTCCCCCATGGGGTGGGCTTATGCTGATAGGCTCAGTGGTACGATCACTTCTCTATCAGGTTATCAGTTGTTTTCGCTTTGCCTTCTGGGCCATGTGACCGTCATCGCCACTCACGGTAGGAAGCTAAATTGGCGAAGTTGCACACGTGGGCAGTTCCCCGTCCTGTGTCGGTGGCAACACCCACATAGGTCAACACGCCGATGTTAAACGCTTCCTGCGCGGAAGAGATATTTCTATCGCCCCCACACGGCCAAGGTTCTTGTTCTTGTTCGCCAGTCATCCATCGTCCTCTTGCTTTCTCATCCATCCTTCGCTTCTCTGCCCCCCATCCATGGGTCCATCCCTCACTTGTCTTCTCTCTTCTTCGCTTCTGTATGTGCGCGGCTTCACCATACCATCATTCATTTTAGATCGCGTTGCGCGGAATGCCGCGCGTTGCCGAACAGGCCATCGCTCGACGCTGCGACGCATCTGACGCGCGCGGGCATTGCACGCAAGAAAGAATGTTTGTCATCGATTTGTGGTATTCCAACGCCCTGGCAGAGTTGCACGATGCGCGGGCCCAGATTGGCCACCCGGTTACCCGACTTCGGTTTACGCTTTCGCCCCCACAGGCGGCGGACTTCAGTCCAGACGCACGCGTCGCCTCATGCTAAAAAGGCGCGGGTTGACGGCGCCCTTGCCCGTTTGGACCGCGCGCATGTCGCCCGGCGCAAGTCGCCCGCCAAGCAGGGGCCAATTTTTGCACGCTCAGGCGGTTCCATGACTGAGAGCAGGAGCCTTGATAGGTGCTCACTGCGGCCCCATGTCTTCTTGATTTGTTATGCAGGTGAAGGTTGTCGATGTCTGCAAGTCACATGGAGAAGTGAGGTTTATCTTCTTATTCCTCTCCTCACTGCAGGCGCATGGGCACGGATGTCCCCCATCGGGGGGGGTCCTCCTTCGCCCGGCCCCGCACTCCGGGGTTCGCAGGGGCATCCTCCCTGCGTCTCCCTGGAGCCCGGTCTGGCCCCTCCTTCTTTTCTCATTTCCTTCCTCTGTCAGGTCAGAAAGCTCTAGAAGGGAGGTCGCAGCCCTGCAGGAACCTCTAGCAGGGGGGTCACAGCCCTGCAAAGTAGCACTCCTTGGCGCAAGAAAGTAGGGCGCGCTCAAGGTGGCCAGCGCTCGACCCGCGCGAAGGCTCGCATCCTTCGGAGCGGCGCCTGTCGATCGCGAGGTATACTCATCCTCCCTCTTTCTCCTCCTCTTTTCTCCTTCCTTCCCGCGTCGTCTCGCGCCGGGGGGGGCGGCGGCACTTTGGACGCCCCCGCCCCCGCCGAGGGCGGCTGAGCCACGGGGGCCCTAGTTGTCGAGTTCGCCGCGTTTACGCTGTTCCCGCTAATCGGCCCGCGCTTGTGGCATCTGTTGTTTCTCTATTGGAACGCGCCCCTTGGGTCGAATTGGAAGAGCTCCGCCCCCCCCCCCCAACACACACGCGCACGTCGACATGTTCCTTCTCTCATGCAATACCATGGTATTGCCATATGTCTCGGTCGCTGTCGCCAGGTGTACATCTTGTTTTTCTCTTACGTAAGTCGCGCGCAGACGATCCTTCTTCCCACTGGCGTACATCGCGACGTTTCTCTACGACCGCCTCTCTCTGATTGCTGTCTCTGTGATGTTGTTTTTTTCACCCCTGCCAGGTCCTATCGGCGCCCCGTCCTTGGGCGCCTTCTGGGGGGGTGCACGATGGCGCGGGCCCGGCCGGTGGCGACACCAGCATAGCCCCACCTCTCACCGCACTGCGCGTTGGCCCTTAAGGCGCGTCTCTGGGTGGCATCCCGACTCATAGGGCGGGCGCCTTCCCCCTGGGAGTGGGCATGTGTTGATAGGCTCACTGGCACGACCATCCCTCTCTCATCCTCCTCCCCCCCGCCTCCTCCTCCTCCTCCTCCTCCTCCTCCTCCTCCTCCTCCTCCTCCTCCTCCTCCTCCTCCTCCTCCTCTTCCTCTTCCGCCTCCTCCTTATCCTCCTCGTCCGCCTCTTCCCCCTCCTCCTCGTGCCCCGCCTCCTGCGCTCAAGATTCTTGGTTCGCGTCCTGAACAGGATTTCGGGGCGGGCCCGGCAGCGGCGACGAGGGCCCTCTGGGGGCCCCGGGCGAAAAACGTGAAGGCACACAGTATCTCCCATCACCCTTCCTCCCTATGCGGGACCATGGGCGATGAGAAAGGGCGCGACGAGGACGACTACAACGATAGTCCCCACGAGAGGTCCCCAAGTCCCAGAGGCTGGGCCCTCCACCCAACCACGTGCGCAGGGAGAAAATAAGACCGCGCGGCCCCCCTCACTCTGATTAGGAACCTCTTGCGCGTGATGCTAGCATGCCTTTGGCCCGTTGGGCCAGCGAATTCATTGTTCCATGGGGGGCCGTAGAGGCCCAGAAAACACCCCATCCCTTGCGGATGGTTCCGAAGGCAGGGGAGGAAAGACGAGGGGGAAGAGGAGGAGAAGGAGTGGGTGCTCCAGTCTGCCCCACTGGGGGCAGGACGAGGCGGCGCCTTTCAAGAAGCATGTCCCGAAGTTCCCCGTTGACGG
This sequence comes from Prorocentrum cordatum, assembly GCA_963575745.1. Lineage (NCBI taxonomy): Eukaryota > Dinophyceae > Prorocentrales > Prorocentraceae > Prorocentrum > Prorocentrum cordatum. Next base: position 526,082 of record CAUYUJ010017782.1, read on the forward strand.
AACAGTCTGGGAAGCCCAACCGTTTGCATTATTAGCCATGCGCCCTTCGCGCAGGACTGCTGCGTTGTAGCGGCTCGCAGTAAATTGTCATTACTACACAAGGGCCGTTCGCAACAGAATTGCCTCATTATTGCGGCTCGAAGTACAAAGCTCGTGGAGTCATCGTTGCTAGTTCTGCTGGTAAGAGGAACTTCGGAAGCCCAAACTGGTGAAGAAATTTGGGCAGCCCTCTCCCTGGTGGTGGCGTGGGCGCGTTCGGGCGACACCCGCCGAAGCAGGGGCAGCGAAGGGAGGGACAGCCCCCAGATGTACCCCAGCCGCCCCCCGGGAATGCCCCCAACGCCTCCTTGGAAGGACGCCCCCGACGTCGGTCGCCCGCCGTCGTCGGGCCACCGCCGCTGCTGGCCAACGCTGGCGTGCCCGCCGCCGCCACCGCTGCCGCCGCCCGCCGCCCGCCGCCGTCGCCGCCGTCGTCATCGTTGTCGCCATCACCGCTGTCGTCGTCGTCGTCGTCGTCGTCGTCGTCGTCGTCGTCGTCGTCGTCGTCGTCGTCGTCGTCGTCGTCGTCGTCGTCGTCGCCGAGCTGCCCGTGCGCGCCGTCGCCGAGAGGCAGCCGCTCCCCGGACGCGCGGCGCCCCCTGGAGCGCGGCCGGTCCACGGCGGCCCTGGCGGGGGCGCGCGGCGTGGTGCCCGAGGCGCCCCGAGCGGCCGCCGCTGGAGATCGGCCACGCGCTCCTCCTCCTCCTCCTCCTCCTCCTCCTCCTCCTCCTCCTCCTCCTCCTCTCCTCCTCCTCCTCCTCCTCCTCCCTCCTCCTCCTCCTCCTCCTCCTCCTCCTCCTCCACGTCCTCCAGAGCAAGGGGAGCAGACAGTGACATAAACATCGGGGCCGGCAAAGAGGGGGGTGATGACTAGGGGGGGGGGATCTCATGGCGGGGGCCATGATGTCTCCCCAGATGTCATGTCGCCTTTTCTTATTTCATGACGTCCCTGGACCCCCCCCCTGGGCCGTGCACATGCCGCTGGCCATGATTTCTACCCCCCCTTGGACACCCCACTCTTGGCTGCCCCCGAAAACATAGCGACCGTTTTCTTATGCATTGTCTTGCCGATCGGCGCGGGCCCTCGCACACCCCCTCTCCCATCCCCCCCCTGTGGAGCAGCTCTTGGCTGTTTGGGGCGCCTGTTTCGAGCAGGTGGAGTCTCCCCCAGAGGACACACTGCTGCACACAGTCGCATTAAGCAGAGGGCCGGAGCCAGACCCTCCCCCTTCCGCCTGATGTCGAAACGCCGAATAAGAAAACACTCACCGTAAAAACTCAGACGTCTGAGCGGATTTCTTGGATCGGTGCTGGACCCCCCTCCTTGGCTCGCGGAGCGCGCCAGGGGGCTGCGCCGGAGGCGCCGCCTGGGGGAGCCAGCGCCAATGCGAAAAATCCGCGCGGACCTCCGAGTTTTATGCTTATGCCGTTGCCTGCTCCTGTAAGAGCACCCCTAGCGAGGCCCAGAGGGCCCCATGGGCTCCAAAGTGGAGCGAGAAGCCGGGGGCACCTTGGGCCAGGGGCACCTCCCGCAACCCCCGACAGAGATGATTCGGCCACGCGCAGGGGGGAAGGGTGAGGGGGGGAGGCTTCTTAGAAGCACCCTGCGGCTTAGAAGGCCTGGGCCTCCTTCTAAGAGGCAGTCTCCTTCTGAGAAGCCCCCCATACCCCCTTGTGCGCGCCGCCAAAGAGATCAGATGCTCTGACAAAAATCGGAGCGGTCGATTTGAGACTTGTTCTGTCTCTAGGGGCCCTCACCAGGCTCCGGGACCATCAATAAAACGACTCAGGACGAAAAGCCAGCCCTAGGGAAGGGGTCCAGACTTCCAGGGGTCCACGCATCAGAAAAATTGGGGCGCTGGATGCGGCTGGTCTCGATCCCGTTCTTTGTCTCGATCACCGCGGCAGGGTCCACTTCGATTTGATGGTTCGATTCGACATCGATTTCGACCGGTTCGATCCGATTCGATTCCGATGTCTCAAGGATCCGATGCGGCCCGATGCTTTCACGGCGCTGTTATGCATCCTGGCGCTGCCGATCTGGTTCGAATCCGGCTTCGTGGCCGATGCGGCCCGATCCAGCGCACATGTCGATTCGATACGATTTCTCTGTTCGGTATTGACTGGTCCTGCCGCGGTCCTGGACTTGCATTTCTCCGCCTTCCTCGTCAGCCTTCCTCATCGCTCATTGTCCTCCCCCTCCTCCCCCCTCTTGCGGAGGCTCCGCGGTGCCCACAAGTACACAGCTCATGCTGTTGATTTGGACCTCGATGCAGGTTACAGCAGCAGCTTTTGCGGAGGATGTGCACCTCGATGGATGAAGGTGCAGTAGAGGGATGGTGTTAAATCGGGCGCGTCCTCTACAGGGAATGTTCTCAAGCAGTCATAAAATAGTCTGGAGACGATGTTTCGACTAGTGATTAACAATTATTGTTTTTTCTTGTTTGATTATTGTTATGTTCCTCCAAAATCCCCTGTAGGAGGCCATGCCCGACCTAAGGCTGGTGAACCAGTATGCACACGACGCGCGGCACTGGCCGCTTGCTCGTACGGGGAACACTTCGCCATCGAGTCTCCCTCAAGGGGGCCCACAATCTCGGGGATGGACAGAACCCCCACCCTGACACGTCGATTAGTGAATTGTGCGTTTTCGGTTCTCGAACGGGCGCCGCGGCCGTCATTTTCCAGGCGTGCGCCCGCCAGGTTTGGGCCCGAGGTCGTTTTCACTAAACCACGTTTTACTAAAGGGGGTTCTGTCCATCCCCGACGATCGCCATTCAGAGGCTGCACGGAGTGCTGCGTCTTAGAGGAAGAACTCCCTCCTCGCCCGTTGGCCTTCGGGAGCCCCCTCCGTCGACACGGCGGAAAGGAGCTCGAAATGCTCGTCGAGACGAGGCCAGGGAGTGGCGTGGGGAGGTGATTTCTGAGCAGGAACGGGTGGGCTGGCTCAGAGCCCTGGGCGCCGCGGGAAAGTCACTCCCGTTGCTTTCTGCCCACGGCGCCTGCTTCCGGAGACCCTCTCTTGGGCCCTCTAGGGCCCCAGAAGCCGGACCGCGGCGAGAAAAATTTGGTCGATTACGTTCAGGAGAGCAAAAAACACAGACACAATTTATCGTCGATCCCAAGGAAAATATGGGAAAATATGGGAAATGGGGGGGAAAGACAAACAACCCGAAAATATAGGAAAATATGGGGAGTCTGTTTATTTGTGTGTATTTATGTGTGTGTCTTGGGGCCCCTTCACACGTGTCCGATCCTGGGAAGCCTTTTTAGGAAACACGAATGCTAATCTTGGAGGTCCATTTTCGCCTATCGCCGCCTCTTGCTGACCGTCCTGTCTCTCCCTTCGCGGTCCCAAAAGGCTTCCCAGCCCGGGACGCGTACGACCGAGAGTGTTGGGGCGGGGCCCACACTGCGACGGACGCCATACGGCGACGGACGCCATACGACGACAGACGACGACGCCGACGACGACGACGAGGACGACGACGGCGACGACGACGACGACGACGACGACGGCGGCGACGACGACGACGACGAGGACGACGACGGCGACGACGACGACGACGACGACGACGACGGCGGCGACGACGGCGACGACGGCGACGACGACGGCGACGACGACGACGACGGCGACGGCGGACGGCGGACGCCAGACGGCGGACGACGTCCGACGGACGACGGGCGCAAGACGACGGACGGCGGACGGCGGACGGAGGACGAGGAGGGTGGCGACGGCGGCGGCGACGTCGGAGAGCTGGGCCCCGGGTCTCCCCCGCTGGCGGCGGCGTGCCTCCCGGCGGCGTGGGGGCTGGGCCTGCCTCGGGCGGGGGGGGGGGGAGGGCCCCAAGAGGGGCAGGGGCGGGACAGAGGCTCCTCCTCCTCCTCCTCCTCCTCCTCCTCCTCTCCTCCTCCTCCTCCTCCTCCTCCTCCTCCTCCTCCTCCTCCCCCTCCTCCCCGCCCCCTCCCCATCCCCCCTGGCTCCGCTGCGGGGTGGCCAGCGTTCGCCGCCCGGCTCTCGGCCCTCCGGCCGAGAGAAGCCCCCGCCCGAGGGCTTTTGTCGTGCCGCCCCGCCGGGGGGGGACTCCATCCGGCTGTTCCTCCGCATCCCCTGGCACCTTCCTCCCTCCGTCGGACGGTTCTGTCGGAGCCCGACGTCAACACGGAGGCACAGGCGTAGCCGAAACTGGCACGGAACGTACGCCGATCAGAAGTTTTAAGAACAAGCACAGATTATCGTGGGCTCCGGATTTCGCTCAAGAAACGTAAGAATCTGGGCTGGACCATGGGCGCTTTTGGACCTTCTCTTCTTCGTAGCGTGTTCTTGCATATCTGGACCTGGACTGCTCTTTGAGAGAACGCTTGGAGCGAAGTCGGCGTTTGTAGCTTGAAGCGTTCTTAACTCTCAGCAAGAGTGTAAGAGCGAGAGGGAGAGAGAGGAAAAAAAAAAGAACAAAAAAAAAAACGGGGGGGAGCAGAGCTCCCAAGAGGCCCCAGCAGGGAGCTCCTCGTCGTCGTCGTCCTCCTCCTCCTCCTTCTCCTCCTCCTCCTCCTCCTCCTCCTCCTCCTCCTCCTCCTCCTCCTCCCCCCTCCTCCACATTTCCACAAGATGAATACTACTCTCCTCTCTCCCTTGACTCTGTCCGAAAAGTGTCTGGTCCTCTCCGCGTACTGTTTCTTCACACAGGATTTCATTATTTGGTGTTCCCCATGAGCTTTTTCAATATGACCGTTTCTGTTTCTCCCAGAATGGCGTTCCCGCTGCAGCGCCGCCCTCATTTCCGCGTTTCGGTCATTCAAAATCGTGCTCCCGCTGTAGCGCTGACTTCGTTCCCGCGTCTCCAGACGGCACGTGGCATTCGAAAGCGCCCACATCGGGCAGGCACCGTTGCAGGGGATATGGAGCCGGCAATCCGGACAGGCCGTGTCCTCTCGTAGACGGGTTACTTGCTTTCCAAGTCATCCCGTGCCATGCCACGGCATGAAACGCGATGCTGTGTTGTCGACCGCTATGCGATGCCATGATTTGCGTTGCTATGTTTTGTGATGCAATACTCCACTACGCACCACCACACCATGCTATGACATTTTATGCTCAGCCGTGCTGTTCTACACCATGCTTTTCCAACCATGGCGTACCCTCTTGGGATCATTGCCCTGCTCGCCATCCAACTGTGCGAATAGATAGGAGATCTACGCCATGGTAAGGGATGGGAGGAAGGGGTAGGATTTCAGATGTGACGCTAGCGCACCTACCTTGCCCCTCCCCCCTCCCCCCTCCTCCCCCCTCCTCCTCCTCGTCCTCCTCCTTGTCCTCCTCCTCGTCCTCCTCCCCCCTCCCTCCTCCTCCTCCTCCTCCTCCTCCTCCTCCTCCTCCTCCTCCTCCTCCTCCTCGTTCTCCTCCTTGTCCTCTTCCCCCCTCCCCCGTCCTTCCTCCTGCCTTTCCTCCCGCGCCTGTGTGTGTGTGTGTCCGGCGACGCGCGCAGGGAGGAGAAGGGGGTAAGGCAGAGGGGGGGGGAGATGTTCGTTCCGAGGTCCTTTCGCAAGGGTTCGTCCCCTCGCGCGCGCGCAGCCCCGGGCCACGGCGCGGGCTTGCTCGCGTGAGCTTTGCGGCCAGAGGCGGCGGAGGAGGAATCGCGGGGGGGGAGGAGGAGGAGGAGGAGGAGGAGGAGGAGGAGGAGGAGGAGGAGGAGGAGGAGGAGGAGGTGGAGGAGGAGGAGGAGGAGAAAGAGGAGGAGGAGGAGAAAGAGGAGGAGGAGGAGGAGGAGGATCAGTAGGAGGAGGAGGAGGAGAGGAGGAGGAGGAGGAGGACGAGGAGGAGGAGGAGGAGGAGGGGGTGGTGGAGGAGGAGGAGAAGGAGGAGGAGGAGGAGGAGGAGGAGGACCATTGTAGACCCAAGACTCATCAACGATGTTGGAAGAAATCCGCCCTCCGAACTCCCTCTTCACTGACCCCTACAAGGGTTCATTTCCACTGGTGGGGCTGCTTCGTTGGGAGACAACCGTTTGAAGACCCGGAAGCATGGCAAAACACCATTCTCGAGATTCCAACGCCACGGAGCAACTTGATTGTTGCGTTTTGACGATCCTGAGTCGCGCCAGAACACCGTTCCTGGACTTCAACACAGCGAAACAACGTAAATGTTGCACCCTCACAACACTGTATCCTTCCAGAATATTTTTTCTGGTACGTTGACCTTGGGAATCCGTGACACTCTTGCACCTGTTCCCAACCATCCTGCGGTGTTGGGTCTTCGTTTTGAAGAGACAGCACCCCGCGTCGCCCTCCTCCTCCTCCCCCCCTCCTCCTCCTCCCCCTCCTCCTCCTCCTCCTCCTCCTCCTCCTCCTCCTCCTCCTCCTCCTCCTCCTCCTCCTCCTCCTCCCCCTCCTCACCCTCATCCTCAATTCCTTTTCCTTAAAAAATCACTTCTCCCTGTCGCACCCCGATGCCGAAGACCCCAGTGGCAGGGTTCGCATGCGCCCCCCCCGTCCAGTACAGCTCTTCGTGGCCACGCAGGGAGCTCCGCCGAAGGCCCCAACGGCAGGGTTTGCATGCGCCTCCCCCACCTAGTACAGCGCTTCGTGGTCCCATAGAAAGCTCCACCGAAGGCCCCAGTCGCAGGGTTCGCATGCGTCTCCCCCGCCCAGTACAGCGCTTCGGCGTCTCCCCCACCCAGTACAGCATGGTTTGTAACCCCATAGGGTTCTCCACCGAAGGTCCTACAGTAGCGCAGTTCGTATGCGTCTCGCCCACCCAGTACAGCGGATCTTCGTAGCCCCATAGGGAGCTTCACCGAAGGTCCCAGTGGCGTAGCCAGCATGCGTCTGCCCGACCCATTACAGTGCTTGGTGGCCCCATAGGGAGCTCCACCGAATGTCCCAGTTGCGCAGTTCTTATGCGTCTCGCCCACCCAGTACAGCGCTCCGTGGCCCCATGGCAAAGTTGGAAAACGAATGCGCGCGGCGCTAAGGCGAGAGCCAGATTATGAAAACGAGCCGCTCTCAAACCGTGAAACTCTTGCAAGTTGTTCAAACGCATGCGCGCGGCGCTAAAGCAAGAGCCACATTTTGAAAGCCACCCGCCCTCAATCCGTGAAACGTTTGCGAATGTTGGAAAGGAATGTGCGTGGCGCCAAGGCGCGAGCCACATATTGAAGACCACCCGCCCTCCATCTGTGAAACTGTTGCCAACTTCGAAGGTTCAGGATCATAAATGATGAGCAGGTCTCAGGCGAAACGTCCGGCCCGCCGTTTCGACCAGCCTGGGGGGGCGACAGGGAGGAGTTCTCTATAAGGAAAATGAAGGAGGAGGAGGAAGAGGAGGATCAGTAGGAGGAGGAGGACGAGGACGAGGACGAGGACGAGGAGGAGGAGGAGGAGGAGGACGAAGATGAGGAGGACGAGGACGAGGACGAGTACGAGGACGAGGACGACGAGGGGGAGTGAGAGGTAAGCAGGGAAGGAATGGGTGAGGAGGCGGAGGAAGGAATAGGAAGGGAAAGAGGGGGGAGGAAGGGGGGAGAGGGAAAGTGGAGGAAGGTGCACTTGCTCCTACTTGCCACAGCGCGCGCATCGTCGCATCCGACCCCGTCGGAGGCCAAGCAGCTCACGAGGCGAAAGTCTGACATCAGCAGGAGGAGCAGCCAGACCACAGAGGTCCAGATACCGGAGCATCCGCACCCGCAGCGACCGCCCCAGGAGTCTCTCTCGTTCTCTCTCTCTCTCTCTCTCTCTCTCTCTCTATATATATATATACATATATATATATATGTGTCGCTCTCTCTCTCTCTCTGTCTCTTCCCCCCTCTTGTGCAATATTACTCTACAGCTGCGCCGACCATAGCCAGACCTCCGTCACGGGGAGAATCGAGGCGGCCAGTTCGCTCCCCGATGTGGGCCTCTTGGAAGGGGTGGGGGAGAGGCGGGAGGCGGGGGGGGCCTTCCACGGCACGCGGCCTCGCGGGTCAGTCCGCTCCGCGCCCTCGGTCCCCAGGACTCTTCCTCGCACCGCTGGCGCTGCCAGGGGAGAGAGCGGGGTGGCCTCCGCACCACAGATTCCGCAGCTCGAGGGTGCGCGGCAAGAGCGCTCGAGCGACGGCCGCGCGCCAACCGCCCCCAGGCGGCACTTGTGCTCGGGCTCGGGATGCTGGCGCCTGTCTCGCCCTCCGCGGAGGGACCCAGCTCGCGGAGTCGAGTCCGGCCAACCCCGTTGACCTTCACGGGCGAGACGGGGCCAAACCTACGGTCGGGAGTTTTGGCTCAGCGTGTCGCGGCACCAGCTCTGGCCCACCACGCTTCCCCAAGCCCAGGCGTCCACGTCCCGAGCCCTTCGAGGCCTCCCGCCCCGCGGCGCGGAGCGACATGCTGCCCGCTTGCGCGGGATAGCGTCTCGTCGGGGCCGCCGCCGCAACACGCAAATCAAGAGTTCCCGACCTCATACCCGCGCAGGTCTGGCCCGTCGGCTGAGGCTGCCACGAAACCACGAAGAGGGTCGAAGAGGGGGAGGGCGACGACAACGAGGCACCAGCGGCGTGAATAGAAGAGGCAGCGGCGGAGTCGCAGGCGCGGTTGGATTTGAAATGCGGTTGGTACAGCAGCAGCAGTCGTAGTAGCAGCAGTAAGTAAAAGTAGTTATGAGCATCAGTAATAGCACTAGCAGGCTTGGCAGGTGGAAGGGGGGAGCAGAGGAGGAGAGTGCTGGCCAGAGTCGCCAACACACAACAGGGCTCGAAAATCGAGCTCTGCGATGGTGCTAACGGATATGAGGGGACACGCGGGAACGGTGAGAGCAAAAGGGAACGCCGAGATTTCGGACTGCTCACAGGCAGACTCCGGGAAGGGGCCCCACTGCAGGAGCCTGATAAGGACAGCTTAATTTACTTCCAGAGACTGTTTGCGGGCATTTTCGCACATTGCCAGGGGCAGAGTGAGGGTCGGAGAAGGCCCTGACATTTCATGTCGCGAAACAATCACGACACCACGAACAGAATCAGCTTGGCGAAGGACCCAACCATATGCAGTTGTGAGTAACGCAATTGTGAATGGTGTCATCGGTGGAACTCGCCATAGGGCCACGGAACGTGTGAGAGGTGTGCCGAAATGGGTGCGGCGGGCGCAAGCGGGCACAACCATTGGGAACTTCGGTGGAGCTCCCTAGGGGGCCACGAAACGTGTGAGGGGTGTGCCGGCATGGGTGCGGCGGGCGCATGCGGACGCAGCCATTGCTCCGGTGGGGCTCCCTAGGGGGGGAGGTCACGAATCGTGTGAAGGGTGTGCCGAAATTGGTGCGTCGGGCGCATGCGAGCGCAGCCATTGGGGCCTTCAGTGGAGCTTCTGATGGGACCACGAAGCGTGTGAGGGTTGTGCCGAAATGGGTGCGGCGGGCGCAAACGGACACAACCATTGGGGCCTTCGGTGGAGCTCTCTGTTGGAGGCCATGAATCCTATGAGGGGTATGCCGGCATGGGTGCGGCGGGCGCATGCAAGCGCAGAGATTGGGGCCTTCGGTGAAGCTTTCTATGAGGCCACGAACCGTGTGATGAGTGCGCCAGAATGGGTGTCGGGCGCATGCGGACCCTGCCACTGGGGCCTTCGGTTGAGCTCGCGGTGCGGTCACGAAACGTGCGAGGGTTGTGCCAAATCCGGCGTCGGCCGCATGCGGACCCTGCCACTGGGGCATTCGGTGGAGCTCTCTATGGGGCCACGAACCGTATAAGGGGTGTGCTACAATGGGTGTCAGGCACATGCGGACCCTGCCACTAGAGCTTTCGGTGGAGCCCCCTATAGGGCCACGACCGTGTGAGGGGTTTGCCAGAATGGGCGTCGAGCGCATGCGGACCCTGCCACCAGGGCCTTCGGTGGGGCTCCCTATGGGGCCACGAACTGTGTGGGGGTGTGTCAAATTCGGCGTGGAGCGCATGCAGACGCAGCAACTGGGGCCTTCGGTGGAAACTCCCTGTGGGGACATGAACCGTGTGATGAGTGTATCAAAATGGGCGTCGGGTGCATGCGGACCTTGCAACTGGGGCCTTCGGTGGAGCTCCCTATGGGGCCACGAACCGTGTGAGGGGTGGTCCGAAATGCTGCACATGCGGGTAGCAGGGGCACAATGCTGACGATGGCGATGATAATGAGGAATTCGGTGGAGCTCCCTATGGGGCCTCGAAGCGCGTGAGGAGTGTGCCAAAGCAGAGACACGCGGACGACAGAGGTGGGGATGGGAGGAGAGAGGAGTGGGAGGTGAAGGGTTTGTCACGATGCTGGTCTTGGTGATGGTGATGATGATGACGATGATGATGATGATGATGAGGAGGAGGAGGAGGAGGAGGAGAAGGAGGATGCAAACGATGGCAATGGCGGTGGTGATGACGGTGGTGATGACGATGATGATGATGATGATGATGATGACGATGATGATGACGATGATGATGATGATGATGATGATGATGATGATGATGATGATGATGATGATGATGACGATGTTCATAGTGATGGCGGCACGCGGAGAGTCGAGGCAGGAATGGGAGGAGGGAGGCGGGGTTTGAGCAGAGAAGAGGAGGAGAGGAGGAGAGGTCCCGGGGCGCTGTCTCTTCTAATCGAGGACCCAACACCACAGGACGGTTGGGAAAAACGCTAGAGCTCTCAACCCCATCAGACGAGTCCTCAGACGAGGATGTGTCATCCCCCAGGGAAGGAGTCCATGGAGATTATGCCCGTCGTGATCCTGTCGCGGTGCCTGGCAGCAGGGGAGGGGGGGCGCATGGCTGAGACTCTGCGGCCCGCGCCCGCCCGAGGAGTGGGTCTCCGCGGCGCTGGCGGCCCACAACCGACGCAGGAGATGCGTGGCCGTGGCCCGCGCGCCTCCCTGGTTGCTCCTTTCCCGCATGTTGTTTTTCCTCGTCCCGTTCCGCCCCTCCTCCTCCCTGGTGCACAAGCGGCTCCTCCTCGCAGCACCACCCAAGCGTGTCGGCAAGGCGGTTACCGGCGTTGCGCCAGGTCGGCCCTCACAGTTTGCGCCCTTCAATGTTTGAGCCTTCGGCAGCGACCCCGAGGGGGGGAGGGTGGTCTACAATGTGGCGATGTGCGATTTGTGTGTGTGCATCAGAATGTGGATTGGAGTTTCGTACGCGTTGGTAGTAGTTTGTACGGTATCTCTCGCACGCTTTGTTTAGCTCATCGATCACGTCGTTCGTTCATGGCGATTCCGTTCAGCGCGCTTCCCCTTACGGCTCCAAGTTGGACCACGGCTAAAAGTGCAGTTCTCGTTGGATGTCACTCGTCATACGTATTCGCTTATATCCCCAATCAGCGCTTGCACTGAAGGGACCCTGATGGATGTCGAAGGATGTTACGAAAGTGCCGGGCCGATTTCGGTGGGTGGCTGGGTTCCTGGGTTCCTGGTTTCGGTTGTCAGCGCCATTGCAAGTATTTGGTAGATTTCGGTCGGTTGCCAGATTCTTGATTCCGGGTCCTGGGCTTCAGGCATTGTGATGTTGCAGGGTTCTCGAGTTCTTGATTGCGGCCAAGTGCCCCGAATCCTTGCGACCGCGGTCAGAAGGAGAGTTGTTAGTAGAGAGTCGAGAGAACAGAAAGTGGGAGAGGGGCAGAGAGTAGAAAGTAGAGGTTCGAGAACAATGACAGAGAGTGGAGAATTAAGCTAGAACAGGGAGGGAGGGCCGATGGCAGAAAGTATCTAGTGGCTTGCGGCCCATCCGCCATCGTGCCTAGACGCGGTCTCGGGGGCAGTCTTGGAGACCCAAGAAAGTTTCAGGGAACTCACTGGTTCAGGTGTTTCTCTTGTGGAATGCTTGGTCAGCCATGTGTGGTTGCATTGGCAGGGGCAGGGTCCCGTCCGGTGGAAGTTCTAAGCCCGCTTTTTTTTGTTACGTCGGGGTTTCAAAATACCCCGCTACAAACATATAATAATATAGAGCAAGATGAATCCCGGATTCTGAAATCCTGGAGTTCTTATTCGATGTCTCTTGATTCAGCCTTTTAGGATTCTACAGTCGGGCATCTGATTAAGAAACTTCCCGAAAAGTTGGGCCAGCGTTCCTTGACCAACTTGCTGGCAGGTTGGCCAAATTTATTGAGCACGTTCGCCCCTCCAGCGTTAACAACAGAAGTTGGCCCAGGTGTGTTGAAAGAAACCTCAGGGAAGGTGGACCAGATTTCTGGAATGATCCATTTCTCGATCACATTGTCGGTTGGAAGGAAGGGCCAGCTCAGGTGGGGTCGTAACAGGGGTCAACCTCCGCCTGCCCGTTCACGCGGAAGTAACAGACGAAGTTCATTACACCTTGACGCTCTCATCAGACGGCACGAACTTCTGCAACAGCCTCGTAGAAGCTGTTGTTCTTTGCAATGTTGGGGAGCAGCCATGTAAGAAAATATGTTTCGCCAAGAGACCATAAGTTTCAGCTTACACACGTCAGCATTCAGAAGGTAACCCAATCCCCCTCCCGCCCCTCCCGCCCATCCCCCTCCTCAGAGGAAATAGTAACAGTTCCAGCACCAGGGCCGGGGCGGATGAGTTTTTCCCCCGCAGAGGCCCCGGAACCAAGATCCTCCAGGGCGCATTTGCACATAACGCTTGAGAAGTGGCTTCCCACTGGTGTTCTCATTTTATTTAGATGTTCTTCGCTTGGCCAGGTCCCAGGCGAGCGACGAAAAAAGTATGTATGTGATGGATCGCTTGACGTGCTAGACACAGCGCTGGGAGGGCGCCGCCGAAAATAATGTTTGACGCTTGGCGTATGCCCACTGGCCCATCCAGCCACGATCGCCAGGTGAGTCGCCTTGATGGGGGCAGCAGGGAGAAATACTTACCCGTTACGAAAGTTATTCATCTTGAGCACTGACGACTAGGGCGTCTCCGAGTGGCCCCCCCTTCCCCCCGTAGACTCCTAGCACGGCAGTCTTCGGCCTGGCTCGGCGGGAGAGATTTCCGGGGTTCTCCCTGGTAGCATTAAGAGTGTATAACCAATTCAGGATAAAATCTCTCCCCCGTAAATTCACAAGGGAGAAATCACTCCCGGTCACTTCCAGGCAACTCTGAATTTCTCCCCGTATGAAACCACAAGGAAGAATCACTCCCATACCACTTCTCACCACAGCGCCCACGCATGTCAATTTTAGCCAAGATGAGTTAACTTTCGTAACGGGGATGAGGACCCACGACTTTTTCACACGTCAATGTCAGCTAATGTCATGAGGAACCCAAATTCGAAATCCAAGCGGGGACCAGCATCGCGTTCGATAGACACGTCGCCATCATCATTGCCGCCGCTGCTTCGCTGCGACGACTTACTGCGCATCAGAGTTGTCCCGATTTCGAGCCCCGCCATGGGCGGGGCCGACCGTCTGTTGTTTGCGTTCGCGCCTGAGGCGGATGCGGATTTCGCGCTCGCGTCGGGGCAGGCAACGTTGCCAAGGGTCTGCGGGGCACGTGCAAGCGCGTCGTGGCGGCCAAAGGCGCTGCTGTCAACGGGTAGCGCTGGTCTCACCCATGTAGAAGTGCAATGTAAGATACCGCTTACCCGTTACGAAAGTTATTCATCTTGAGCACTGACGACTAGGGCGTCTCCGAGTGGCCTCCCCTTCCCCCCGTAGACTCCTAGCACGGCAGTCTTCGGCCTGGCTCGGCGGGAGAGATTTCCGGGGTTCTCCCTGGTAGCATTAATAGTATATAACCAATTCAGGATAAAATCTCTCCCCCGTAAATTCACAAGGGAGAAATCACTCCCGGTCACTTCCCGGCAACTCTGAATCTCTCCCCGTATGAAACCACAAGGAATAATCACTCCCATACCACTTCTCACCACAGCGCCCACGCATGTCAATTTTAGCCAAGATGAGTTAACTTTCGTAACGGGGATGAGGACCCACGACTTTTTCACACGTCAATGTCAGCTAATGTCATGAGGAACCCAAATTCGAAATCCAAGCGGGGACCAGCATCGCGTTCGATAGACACGTCGCCATCATCATTGCCGCCGCTGCTTCGCTGCGACGACTTACTGCGCATCAGAGTTGTCCCGATTTCGAGCCCCGCCATGGGCGGGGCCGACCGTCTGTTGTTTGCGTTCGCGCCTGAGGCGGATGCGGATTTCGCGCTCGCGTCGGGGCAGGCAACGTTGCCAAGGGTCTGCGGGGCACGTGCAAGCGCGTCGTGGCGGCCAAAGGCGCTGCTGTCAACGGGTAGCGCTGGTCTCGCCCTTGTAGAAGTGCAATGTAAGATACCGCTTACCCGTTGCGAAAATTATTCATCTTGAGCACTGACGACTAGGGCGTCTCCGGGTGGCCCCCCCTTCCCCCCGTAGACTCCTAGCACGGCAGTCTTCGGCCTGGCTCGGCGGGGGAGATTTCCGGGGTTCTCCCTGGTAGCATTAAGAGTGTATAACCAATTCAGGATAAAATCTCTCCCCCGTAAATTCACAAGGGAGAAATCACTCCCGGTCACTTCCAGGCAACTCTGAATCTCTCCCCGTATGAAACCACAAGGAAGAATCATTCCCATACCACTTCTCACCACAGCGCCCACGCATGCCAATTTTAGCCAAGATGAGTTAACTTTCGTAACGGGGATGTATACAGTGCGACATCCGTCTCGGATGCTTTTCGGAGGTGCGGGGAGGGTGGGAACAATTGTTGCATGAGTGGTCAAAAGGTAGGTCGGACAGGTCGACCTGGCGCCGTTGGGGCTCTACGGGGGTCGCCTTGGGGTCCCGTTCGACAAACGTTGACCTGCCAAGTTTACGTAATCGGGGAGGGGTTTCTGCACCACCATGCTGCCAATGCTTTTTCTGAACGGGTTGCGAGAAACATCAGATCATATTGTCCCGAATGGGAGAGGAGGAAGGGGAGAAAGAGGAGGAGGAGGAGGAGGAGGAGGAGGAGGAGGAGGAGGAGGAGGAGGGGGAGGGGGAGGGGGAGGGGGAGGAGGAGGTTGCATGCGGCTCTGGATGTGTCACTCGTTGCCAATGCTTCTCTTGGAGCGTTCGGGGCTCTCTTGGAATCTTTTGGGGGCGCCTGGGGAGGTCTCTGAGGGCCATCGTGGGCCTCTCTCGGATTCCGCTGGGACGGCCTGAGGCGTCTCTTGGGGTCGTCGGGACCCAGGAGCTCAAAGGAAGGGGGGTCAGAAAGTTGGGGGTTCCAAAGTAGCCTCTCGGGGCCCTCTTGGGCCGCTCTTGGTGGAAGTGTCTGGGGCGCTCTCGGGGCCGTCTTGGGCCCGTCCTGGGGTCCTGGGGTTTTCTAGGGCCCTCTTGGGGCCATCCTGAAGCCCAAGAAGCCCGTCGGCAGCGAAAAAGCGAGAAGCCCAAATATGCGGATTTTCTCATGGGTTTGAAGGATGTTGGCCTCTTGGGATGTGCCTTGGGAGGGGGAGTGGCAGTTGGAATCCTCTTGGGGCTGTCTTGGAGTGTCTCTTGTCGGAGGCTATCTTGAGTGATGTTGATGTCTCTTGAGCCATCTTGGAGGCCCCCTCGGGCTGTCGTGGACCATGTTGGAGCCATCTGGGGCCATTTTGGGCGCTCTGACGGCTCCGTCCCCCCCCCCCTCTTGCCATGCCCAGGAGAGGGGGTAGGGGGAGGGGTAAGTCCATCCCCCGAGCAGGGGAAGGAGGGGTTGTGGCAGGGAACTCCGTTAGACCACTCAGCCCAGAGGGTTGGTGGGGTTACGCGGCTACACGTGTAAATGATGGTGCCACCGATATCGCCGGGGGGGGGTACTGCTTGTTTTCTAGGGTTGCCCTGACGGGGGCTAAGGAGCAGGTGTACAAAATCCCAGCACGGTGATATCCATCCTCCGTTTTTCTTCTCGTACTCCTCCTCGTTGTCGTTACCGCTGCGCCCTCAATGAGTTCCATCCCCACTCTGCTCGTCCTTCACGTGGCATCCGCTCTGCCTCTCCCCCTTGTCTGGCCTCGCACGCTGCGCGGAGCGGTGGCAGGATCAAGCATTGGGCTCCCCCTCTCGTCTGGAGCGACGATTGTTACCACAACGCCATGAAGCAGGCCCGCGGCGTCGCCAAGTGCACAGGATGAGGCGGAATAGGAGGAGGGGGATGTTCATGAATGCGTGCAGCAGCTGCGGCGGTGGCAGCAGCGGCAGTCGCAGCAGCATAGTGGCAGCAGCAGCAGCGGTGGTGGCGGCGATGGCACGTAGCTAGCATCAGTGGGATCCAGGAACCAGGGAAGGATTTCAAAATCGTGTTTCGAAAAAACCTCCAAAAACACAAGGTTTCGCAACACGGATTTTCAACAAAAGCGTGCGCGCGCGCTCTTGCGTCGTCGTCGTCGCCGTCCTCCCTCCTCCTGCGTCGTCGTCGTCGTCGCCTACGTCGTCCTCTGTCTTCCCTCTTGTTCGTCGGCGTCGTGGTCGTTTTCGTCGTTGTTGTCGCCGTGGTCGTTCTTCTTCCTCCTCCCTCGTCGCCGTACCGCCGCCTCGTCGTCGTCGGCGTCGCCGTCCTTCCTCCTTCTTCGTCGTTCGCGTCGTCGCCATCCTCCCTCCTCCCTCGTCGTTGTCGTCGTTGTCGCCGTCGTCGTCCTCCCTCCTCCCTCGTCGTCGTCTTCGTTGGCGACGTCGTCGTCGTCGGCGTCGGCGTCGTCGTCGTCTTCGCCGTCGTCGACGTCGGCGTCGTCGTCGTCGCCGCCGTCGTCGTCGTCGTCGGCGTCGTTGACGTCGTCGCCGTCGTCGTCGGTGTCGTCGTCGTCGTCGTCGGCGTCGTCATCGTCGTCGGCGTCGGCGTCGTCGTCGTCGGTGTCGTCGTCGTTGTCGTCGTCGTCGTTGTCATCGTCGTCGAAGTTGTCGTCGTCATCGGTGTCGTCGTAGTCGTTGTCGTCGATGTCGTCGTAGTCCGTCTTAAGAGGTTTTGCAAACCAAGTTGCGGGTGGGTGGGTGGGATGTTTGCAAGAGCATGGGATGTGTCAACAATGGGTAAAAATCAATTGCACCACATAAATTGCATCGCCTAGGCCACACCACCAAAATCGCACCAAATCTAATGCACCACATTGACTATACGAATAGTGAACGCCACACCGATTGCACAACCGATATTGCTAGAATCACACAATGTGAGGTCCACGCTGGCTAACATATATCGAAGACGCCTACGGCGAATCACCGCCGCCCCCTGCCTTCTAGAATCGCCCATGTGGCCGAGCGTTGTGGTGAGAGTTCTGCCAGACTATCGGGCCATGTGTTCCCCCAACCGTTGTGGAAACCCGTCGGGGAACACTTGGGGAAGGATGGCGGAAAAGATCAAGAGGAGGTGGAGGAGGAGGAGGAGGAGGAGGAGGAGCAGGAGGAGGGGGAGGAGGAGGAGGAGGAGGAGGAGGAGGAGGAGGAGGAGGATAGGGCATTTGGGGAGCCTATGAGGACACTCTTGGGCCTCCTGGAAGCTTCCTGGGAGCCTTTTGGAGGCATCTTGGGGGCCTCCGTGAGCCTCTTGGGGGCCTTGGGTGCTTCTCTGGGGCATCTTGGGCCGTCTTGGTGGGCTCCTGGCCCGTCTGACGCCGTCGGAAGCGGTTTGTGGGGCCTCTCTGGGCCGACTTGGGCGTCCTGGAAGCATCTTGGGCCATCTTGGGGCCGTCTTGGGGGCCTTTGGGGCCGTCTTGGGCCATCTTACAGCCATCTTGGGCCGTGACGGTGGGAATCTTGGGCCATCTTGGGGCCCTCTTGGGGCCGTCTTGGGGGCCTTTTGGGCCGTTCTGGGACATCTTGGAGGCCTCTTGGGTGCCTCTTGGGCCATCTTACAGCCATCTTGGGCCGTCTTGGTGGGCTCCTGGCCCGTCTGACGCCGTCGGAAGCTGTCTTGGGGGCCTCTCTGGGCCGACTGGGGGCCCTCTTGGGTGCTCTAGGGCAGTCTTGGAGGCCATGTTGGGCGTATTGGAGGCATGTTGGACCGTCTTGTCGCCCTCCGGGGGCGGTCTTGGGGGGCCTCTTGGGCTGTTCTGGTGCCATTTTGGAGGCCTCTTGGGCGATCTGTGGGAGCTCTTGGGTTGTCTCGGGCCGTCGAGAGGCCGAAAAGAAGCAAATGCCGAAATCCTTCAAAACAAAAGGAAAAGCAACGATTTAGAGGCTTCTCGGGCCGTCCCAGAGGCCCTCTTGGAGGCCTCTTGGGCCGTTTTGGTTGGAGGCTTCTTGGGCCGTCTTGGGCCATCTTACAGCCATCTTGGTGGGCTCCTGGCCCGTCTGTCGCCGTCGGAAGCTGTCTTGGGGGCCTGTCTGGGCCGACTGGGGGCCCTCTTGGGGTGCTCCAGGGCCGTCTTGGAGGCCATCTTGGGCGTCTTGGAGGCATGTTGGGCCGTCTTGTCGCCCTCCGGGGGCGGTCTTGGGCCGTTCTGGGGCCATCTTGGAGGCCTCTTGGGCGATTTGGGGGCGATCTTTGGGGGCTCTTGGGCCGTCTCGGGCCGAAAAAAAGCAAATACCAAAATCCGTCAAAAAGCGTAGGAAAATCAGTGATTTTGGCATCTTGGAGCTCTCTTGGGTGGCCTTTTGGGGCTCTCTTGGAACGCTTTGGCGGCCTCTTGGGCCATCTTGAGGCAATGTTGAGCCTTCTTGAGCCTTCTGGGGGGCTTCTTGGACGAACTTGGAGGCATCTTGGACTCTGTTGAGCCGTCTTGGAGGCCATCTTGGACCATATTGGCCGAACTTAGATGTCATCTTGGCCGCCTTGGAGGCTATCTTGAGCTGTCTTGGAGAACTTTGTTTTATCTGTTTCGCGTGAAGCGGCACCAGGGCCCCAAGACGGCCCAAGAGGGCCCCAAAACGACCCAAAGACGGCCCCAAGAGAGCTCCGGATGGCCTCCAGACAGTCCAAGAGAGCCTCGAGATGGCTCCAGAGACCCTCCAGAGGGCCCTCAAGAGGGCCTCAGGAGCCCAAAAACATTGATGTCCTAAGGGTTTGAATGTTTTTCTGGTTCTCGCCTTTTCGGGCCCAGACGGGCCCTGCACGGCCCAAGAGGTCCCAGAGCTCGTCCCAAGACGGCCCCAGAGGGGCGAGGCGGGGCCGACCGGATGTAACGGCCCGTTTCCCTCGTATTTGTTTCGAGTGATGCGGCTCCCGGGCGGCCCCAATGGCATTTTTCTTCGTATCGTTTTGGTGAACCAGCCAGAGGTCCCCAAGATGGCCCAAGAGGGCGCCAAAACGGCTTCAGTTGGCCCCAAGACGGCCCCAAGAGAGCTTCAGATGACCTCCAGACGGTCCAAGAGAGTCTCGAGACGGCTCCAGAGGCCCTCAAGAAGGCACCCGAGAGGGCCTCAGGAGCCCAAAAACATGAATGTCCTCAGGTTTTTGCATGTTTTTCGGATTCTCCTTCTTTAGTCCCAGAAGGGCCCCAAACGGCCCAAGAGGCCCCAAAGATCGTCCCAAGACGGCCCCAGAGGCGCCCCAAAGGGGCCCAAAACGGTCCAAGAGGGCCCCCAGACTGGCCCAAGACGGCCCAAGAGGCCCCAAAGATCGTCCCAAGACGGCCCCAGAGGCCCCCCAAAGGAGCCGAAAACAGACCAAGAGGGCCCCCAGACGGCCCACGAGGGCCCCAAGACAGCCCAAGAGGCCCCCAGACGGCCCCAAGAGGGCCCCAACCAAGCGGGCCCGAAGAGGCGGTATGGGGTTTGGGCTGCTTGGGTGTAGGGATTGGGCTGGCCCAAACACGGCCCAAGAGTCCCAAAACGGTCCAAAAGGGCCCAAAATAGTTTCCCAAGAAACCCCACAGACGCTAAGGAACACCATGGTTCCCCACAGCGAGCGGTGACGCAACAAGCTCTGAACACCAAGGCTCCCCAGAGCGCGGTGACGTAAACAACTCTCAACACCAAGGCTCCCAGGAGCAAGCGGCAGCGTAAAAGTCTCTGAACACCAAGGCTCCCAACGGAGAGCGGCGACGTAACAAGCTCTTACCACCAAGGCTCCCAAGAGCGAAGGGTGCCGTGAGCCCTCTCGGGCCAGTTCTTGAGGCGGTCTTTCCGTTTCCGTGCCGACCCAGGTCTAAGGCCCGTCCCGCCACTGTGCTTGGATTGTGGGTCTGAGGCCTCTTGGATGGTCGTTGGAATCTCGTCCAGGCCGTTCGTGGGCCTCTTGGAGGCAGTTGTGAGGCCTCTGGGCCTCTGGGGGGCTGCTTTGGGGCCTCTTTTGGGCCTCATGGGGGCCTCTTGGGGCTTCGTGGGGGACTCTTGAAGGCCTATTGGGGACTCTTGGTGGTCTCTTAAGGCTTCCTTCCTGGGCAACTCTTGGAGCGGAAGGCTCGGATTCTCGGCTAGTCTTCGGGACCGCCTTGGGGCCCTCTTGGGCCGTCTTGGGCGCCACTGGGGCCGTCTTGGGGCTCACGTGGGCCGTCTTGGGGCCCTCTTGGGGCCCCTTGGGGGCCCCCTGGGGCCGTCTTGGGGCGGTCTTGGGGGCCTCTTGGGCCGTCTTGGAGCGTCGGCGTTTCGGAGCCCTCTTGTGCCCCAAGATGTTCCGCGAGAAGATGCCCCAGAGCCCAGTGGAGCCGCGCCAAGCCCAAGAAGATGCGGGGTCCGGGCCCCACAGAAACTCCACAGGAGTGAGGACTGAGGCCTTAGGGGTGAGGCACAGGACCTGAGGACACGACCACTCCGTGCCCAGCGGCACGGTGGCACCTTTGTGTATATGTGTATATATATATATACAGATGTATACACATATATAACTATGTATATATGCATGTATATATGTATATAAGCGTATACATATACATATACATGTATGTGCGCGTGTGTGTATACATGCATGTATGTATGTACGTGTGGGTGGATGGTTTGGTTTGATTAAGCATGTATAAACATTGTATGTATATGTGTATGCTTACACATGTAAATACATACATGAATGTATATCGTTATGAGTATACTTATATACACATGTGTAGAGAGATACCTGTGTGTAGAAGTAGAGGAGACGGAGCAGGGTTGCAAACGAGCATCTGGGGGAGAGGTGGAAGAGAAAAAAAATTGAGGACGACGTGAGGATGAAAGTATGGGGGAGGAGGGAAAGGAGCAGGAGGAGAAGACGCCAGGAAGGGGAAGATTGGGATGGAGACAGGAGGAGGTGGAAGCAGGTAGATGTTGAAGAGAGCAAAGGTTGAAAATGGCTTGAGACTGAAAGTAAGGGGGAGGAAGAAAGGAGCAGGAGGAGAAGGCGCCAGAAAGAGGAAGATTCGGGATGGAGACAGGCGGAGGTAGAAGCAGGTAAGAGGTTGAAGAGAGCAAAAGGTCGAGAATGGATTGAGGATGAAAGTATGGGGGAGGAGGGAAAGGAGCAGGAGGAGAAGACGCCAGGAAGGGGAAGATTAGGATGGAGACAGGAGGAGGTGGAAGCAGGTAGATGTTGAAGAGAGCAAAGGTTGAAAATGGCTTGAGACTGAAAGTAAGGGGGAGGAGGGAAAGGAGCAGGAGGAGAAGGCGCCAGGAAGAGGAAGATTCGGGATGGAGACAGGCGGAGGTGGAAGCAGGTAAGAGGTTGAAGAGAGCAAAAGGTCGTGAATGGGTTGAGGCTGAAAGTAAGGGGGAGGAGGGAAAGGAGCAGGAGGATAAGGCGCCAGGACGAGGAAGATTGAGGAGGAGACAGGCGGAGGTGGAACAAAGGCTGGAGGATGAGGATCGCACGACACTGAGGGAGAAGAGAGAGAGAGAGAGAGAGTCCCAGGTTCCCTGCTGTGCGGCTTCAATTTTGTGCCATGAAGTGTGGCAGTGTGGCGAGATGGCGCGACTTGCAGCCTCGACTTGCCGGCGCTCTCAGCTACACGTGTTGTACGCACCACCCCGCCAGTGTCGTCTGCACGTGCGGTTGCCACGCCAGAGTGAAATTCTGCGTGCGACTTCAATCGCGCTGTGCACGAACGATACCATGGTGTAACAAACAATACGCCTCCTCCTGCACCTCCTTGGTCTCCTTCTCACACTCCTCGTCCGTCTCTGCCTCGCCCCATGTACTCCCGATCGCATCCCTTTCTCTCCGCTCGTCTCTCCCTCCCCCCCTTACAGTCGAGTTTGATTAGTAGGTCGACCCTGCCAAATCAAGGGTGTCCTTGTGTCCTGTGTTTAGCGACCCATTCCTTCTACATCCCTACGGCAATGTGACCCTCGGAAGGGTCTTGTGTCCTCTCGCGTGTCCTCCCCAATCAAGCTCGACTGTATCCCCTCCCGCCCTCCCCATTCCCCCCCCCCCCCCGTTTCATCTCTGACTCGTCGTCGAGGGAGGAGGCCGCAGGAACATGCACGTTCGGAGCTCCGCGCGGAGTTCTTGGATCGGCGCTGGGCCCCCCCCTCGCCATCGCTCGGACGCCCAGTCCCCGCGCAGCTCTTCTGTGTCGTGCGTGCCTTCTGCTCTGCTCGATGCTCGGGGCTGCCCTTCGACGGTCCTCGCCGAGCAGAGGCGCACACGTCCGAGCGATGCCGAGCGGATCGGCGGACCCTGGGATAAAGTGCCAGTCCGCCGGTCCTGGCCCACCGCGCCTCGGTGCGACACGGTATCCACGTCGCGGCCCCCCAGCGCCAACGTCCCCAGCTTTCCTGCGCCTCCCGACCCCCGCGGAGCGGAGCGGCACGCTGTGCACTCGCAGGGCACGCGTGTGATGCCGGGGCCGCCGGGGCGACATGCCACACAGTCGGGGCGCTGAAGAAGGAACCTTTTTCGTTGGGGAGGGGCTCGGTGTTCCTTGATCGTTTGCAAGTTGTCTTTCTGCTTTCCATTGGAAATAGGAGTCTTGCTTTGGAGAAAAAGGGGCCTCGTTTCTTATTCAGGGGTCCTTAGGTCAACGCCCCGGCTGTACGCAAGTCCCTGTGCGCACGGGACCTCTCCCGCGTCCTCCCGCGCGGGGGAGGCCCAGGAGTACCAGCTCGACGGGAAGGTGCGTTTCCTGGACAGCCCGTCGGGCACGCAGGGCCAGCGCCGGGCCCGGCCCGAGGTTGGGGCATCGTGGGGGGGGCGCAGGGCCAGGCTTGCCAGACGGGGGTCGGAGAATCGCGGCGCCTCGCCGATGCAGCGGTGATGTGGCTCGGTGTGGAGCACGATGCTCTCCACGCTGGCGTCGCCGATGCATCGCAGACATCGCCGGTGCATCGCTGATGCATCGGTGATGCGTCGACGATGCGGTGCGATCGTCCGACGCCATCTACTCTGGCCCCATCTGGGAGGCGTCCAGCAGGGCAGGACGCTTGCGCACAACATTTGCACTGCAAGCGCCCACGGCCGCTGGCCCGCAGGCCTCGAGCTAAATTCTATGTTTGCGATTTCGTGGGCCGTTTTGATTTTAATGAAAACTGGCCTAGCGAAGAACCCAACTCTTTCTAAAAGAGATGCGATTCTAAACGGAGCCGCTCATTCCACAAGAACGCGTCGAAGGATCTGCAATATCCTTGACCATGTCGCCGCGCACAAAGTCCCCCAGCCACGCACGCAATCTCACCCATTGGATAGCAAAGGGGAAGGCTGCAGTGAACGCGACGCGGAGCAGAACGGGGCCAGGGAGAAGCGGAAATCTGCTTCGCGGGGCCCATGGTGGACGCCGTGCGTGCACGCCCGCCGGGTCCATGGTTCGGCTCCCTGTGGGGCACGAGACGTTTCAGGGGTGTGCCGGGTTGAGCGGAGGGGCGGCGCCGTGCGAGCACGCCGACTGGGGCGATGTGCAGCTCCTTGCAGGGTGCGAGCCGTGTGAGGAGTGTGCCGACATGGGCGGGGGGGCGCCCTGCGAGCACGCCCGCCGCGGCCATAGGTGCAGGCCCCTGGGAGCCAGGAAATGCGCGAGGAGTGTGCCGATATGGGCGAGGGAAGAGAAGAGGAGGAGGAGGAGGAGGAGGAGGAGGAGGAGGAGGAGGAGGAGGAGGAGGAGGAGGGGCCGGAGGAGGAGGAGGAGGAGGAGGGAGGAGGAGGCTGGAGAGGAGGAGGGAGAGGAGGAGGAGGAGGACCAGGAGGAGGAGAGGAGGAGGAGGAGGAGGAGGAGGGAGGGGGATGATGACGAGGAGGAGGAGCAGAAAGAAAGAGGGAGGGGGCAGGAGGAGGAGAAGGAGGAGAAGGAGGAGGAGGGAGGAGGAGGAGGAGGAGGAGGAGGAGGAGGAGGAGGAGGAGGAGGGGAGGAGGAGGAGGAGAGGAGGAGAGGAGGAGGAGGAGGAGGAGGAGGAGGAGGAGTGGGACGCGCGGCGCCGCGAATTCAAAACGAGGCCCCAACACACAGGAGGCTTGGGAACAACAAGAAAACCGAAAACACTGTTTAGCTCGAACCTTGCTGGCCAGTTCGCCAGCCCCCCTACTGTCTCGTACGTACCAGCTTCGACTTCTGGAGCTGCGTCCACCGCTGGGCCCAGAAGCGTGGAGCAGAGAAGAACAGAATCGGGCGGCGAGCACAGGGGGACAGGGGGCAGGGTCAGGGGGCGGCTTTCTAATAAGACCCCTGCCTTTCAGAAGAGGAAAGCAACATCGTATCTCACGGGGCCGATCCCTTGTCAGAAGCCACCTGCCTTTTTACAAGACTGCCCCCCTTTCAACCTGCCCCGTTTCGCGCAACGCCCAGGAATGGGAGGCGTTACGCAGCGCACTCTGGAAGTGGACCACTTTCCCTGCATGTGCCGTTTCGAGCTTCGTCAACGCAGCTGCGCCGTCTTCGGAGGCCCGCCCTCGAAGTTTTCAAAAACACGTTGCTGGATGCAGCGGAGGGTTGTTCCTCGACCGATGGGCAGCTGGAGAAGTCTGTGCTGACAACCGCTGCCCTACAACTCCTGCTGCAGATCGTCACGCTGTACCTGGGTAGCGCAGCGGTTCGTTGTGATCATACGCTATGTTGTGTGCCCCAGAGTTTGCACACCCCGAGGCGCACGCGATGTATCGAATTCGCATTGGGTTGACAGGAGGATATGGATGCGTTCATCGGTTGCACTTTCTCGCAGGTCCGGCATTTACCGTAAATGCAGTTTGCCTTACGTGCGTATACACCAGAACATATGCTACCTGCCCCAAAGCAGAGAAAGGGATGATAAGGAGCAGCGAGTCGAAGATAATGGCAGGAGGAGAAGAAGGAGGATAAGGAGCGGCGGTAAAAGACAAACGTCAGCGGCCATGTGCGGTAGAGTTAGGAGGAGTAGGAGCAGATGTTGCCTTTTCACGCATAGTGGCAGCGGGCGTGTTCACTATCAAGCCGAGGTGCCACATGGGACCGTGCAGCGAACTGTTGGACTGGAGCAAGGAAAGTCTTGACCTTAGAATGTGTGGTGAAGGAGAGGAGGGTGGAGGAGCAGGAGGACGAACTCCGTGATATAATCAGCTGTTTTGTTCGGCCCAACGATATCATAAGGTAGATGTAGCGCCTGGGCTGGACCCCAGAGTCCTTGCATGGGGCTCCCAGGAAGCCTCAGGCGTGGGTTGCGATTCCAACCGAACGACCCTGGCGGGAAGTCGCGCAGCAGAAGCTGCGCCGCAGAAGGCCCGTCTGGAACTTGATTGGAACATGACTTCGATGCCCCTGTGAGGCATGCTGTTCTTGGGCGCAGAGGCGCATGGGGGCAAGTCGCACTGGTGATGATGCGGGAGCGCTTGCTGCAGCGGCAGCCTCGCGCGCGCGAAGGGCGCAGCGGCGCCGCACGCGGAGCGGGTCGGGGCCACTGCGCACGCGCGCGCACGCCGAGGGCGCCGCCCGTCGAGGCACCTGGCGCCAGCGCTGCTCGAGCGGGCGGCAGCGGGGGGGTGACCCAGATGGGGGGTGAAGAAAAGGGCCCTACAGGGGCCCTTTCCAGGGCCCCTCTGGGAGCCAGCTGGTGCCCAAGAGGGGCCCCACATGGCCCCTCTTGGGGCACTGTACTTCACCCCCCCCAGCAACTGGGTCACCCCTGCACCTGCCGCCCGCCCGAGCTGCGGCGGAGGCCCCTGCGAGCGGCGGCGAGCCACGGCCTTCTGCGGCGCAGGGCAGGCGCGGCACGCCGGCGGGGAGCCCGGCGGGCCACGGCCGCCCCGCTCGGCGGCTTCCTCGGCGGCCTCTCCGCGCCGCTCGCGGGCGCCCGAGGGGCGTTGCTTTTGAAGTCGGGCCTGTCCCTCTACAGGAGGAAACTTCAAAAATAGACCAATTAGCCTGGCGAAGGACCCAACCATATGCAGTTGTGAGCACCGTCGATGTATGCACCGCATTCGGAGGAGCTCCTTATAGGGCCATGAAACGTGTGAGGAGTGTGCCAAAATTTGTCTGGTGGGCGCATGCGAAAGCAGCCACTGGGGCCGTCGGTGGAATTCCTTATGGGACCACGAAACGCGTGAGGGGTGTGCCGAAATAGGTGCGGTGGGCGCATGCGACCGCAGCCACAGGCGCCTTCGATGGAACTCCCTATGGGGCCACGAAACGTGTGAGGGGTGTGCCGACTTGGGCTTGCGTGACGCATGCGGGCGGTGGCACTGAGGCCTTCGGTGGAGCTTCCTCTGGGGCCACGAAACGTGTGAGGGGTGTGAAGACATGGGTGTGCGTGACGCATGCGGGCGGTGGCACTGGGGCCTTCAGTGAAGCGCCCTATGGAGCCACGAAACGTGTCAGGGGTATGCCGGAATGGGTGACGCATGCGGGCTGTGGCACTGGAGCCTTCGGTGGAGCTCCCTATGGGGCCACGAAACGTGTGAGGGGTATACCGAAATATGTGTGCGTGACGCATGCGGGCGGTGGCACTGGGGCCTTCGGTGGAGCTCTCTATGGGGCCACGAAACGTGTGAGGGGTATGCCGACTTGGGTTTGCGTGACGCATGCTGGCGGTGACATTGGGGCCTTCGGTGGAGCGTCCTGTGGGGCCACGAAACGCGTGAGGGGTGTGCCAAAGTGAGGGGGGTGACGGGAGGAGGTAGGAGGAGGAGGAGGAGGAGGAGGAGGAGGAGGAGGAAGAGGAGGAGGAGGAGGAGGAGGAGGAGGAGGAGAAGAAGAACTCGGGGACCGTCTCTACAAAACGAGGACCCAACACCACAGGACGGTTGGGAAGAAGAGTCGGGGGACGATGTTTTGACTCTTCTCGAGTATGTCTGAACGCTTGTTGATGTGCTTTTTTGTCCTTCCACGACCCGCCTGTAGGAGGACATGCCCGACCTCAGCGTTGCTCCTGCGACGGCGGCCTCTGCCGCAGCCTCGGCGGCCTCTCCGCGGTCCGCGGGCGCCAGGGGGGCGGCACGGGCAGCGCCCGGCAGCAGCCGCAGATTCCACGCTCGGCCGGCACCTCGCTCGGCGCCACAGGCGCGCGCAGGCTGCGCGGCGGGGCTCGGCATGCCCCATCTGCCCGGGTCTGCCTCCTGCGCGGGGGGCAGCCTCGGCGGCAGTTCTTGCCGTCACCGTGCTCGTGAGCTCCATCTCTCTCTCTCTCTCTCTCTCATTCTCTCTCATTCTCTCTCTTTCTCTTTTGTTTTGTTTTCTCTTTATATATATATGTATATATATATATATATATATATATATTCCTGTCTCTCTCTCTCTCTCTCTTCCTGTCTCTCTTTCTCTCCCTCTCTCTCTCTCTCTCTCTCTAGCTTTCTCTCTCTCTCTCTCTCTTTCTCTCGCTCTCTCTCTCTCTCTCTCTCTCTCTCTCTCTCCGCATATACACATATACATACACACATGTACACACATTCCTCTTCCTATATGTTGATAAGCCCGGGCGGGCGGGAAACCCGTCCCCCCCCCCCCCCAAAACCGGACTCCCGGGACCTGGGGCTTTGGGGCCCTCCAGACGGGCTTTGAAGCGGCCACCGGGCCTCGCAAGGCGTTTTGTAAAGCCTTCCCAGCACACTTAGGGCGATCAGGGGGGTCATCGGAGACGTCCCAGAGACCCCCAAGACAGCACAAGAGCGCTCCAAGAGTGACCGACGTGACCTCAAGATGGCCCAAGAGGCCTCCAGGACGGCCCCAAAGAGGCCTCCAAGAGCACTCCCAAGAAGGCCCCCCGAGGCAGAAATCATTGATTTTCTATGGGTTTTTGGTGACTTGTGGGGTTCTCCTCTTTTCGGCTTCCCGACGCTCCAAGACGGCGGTCTTCTGGGCGTCCGAAGCCGCCTGGGAGGTTCCCAAATCGCCCCACAACCATCCGAAAGGGCTTCCAGGCAGTCCAAGAAAGCCCCAAAACGGCACAACACGGGTCCAAGATGGCCCTCAGAGAGCCCCATGGCGGCCCAAGATGGCCCAAAGACACCCTCCGAAGAATCCAAATCGTGATTCGTCGTTCAGGGAGACGGCAGTTGGAGGCAGGGTGGCCCGAGGAAACCCCCAGAGGCCCCCAGAATACGCCCAGGAGGCCTCCAGAAGGCCTTAAGAAAGCCCGAAACAACTTTTGTGAGGCCCCTAGAGGCTCTCCAAGGAGGAGCCTCCGCAAAAAAGAGCTGAGGAGGATGGGGAGAATGCGCAGGGTATGGCGAACATAAGGAACAATAACCATGGAGGAAGGATAACGAATAACATCATTATAGCGGCGATGCCGGAAAAAGGCAACCAGGAGTTATCGCTAAATTGTCGGCTTGACCTTCCTGCCATTCCGCCTGCATGCCAAACTTCAAGGACTAAGGTGCATGGCGCGAAGCGCCACTGCAGTCTTGTATCTATATATATATATATATATATACAGGCAGACAGACAGGCGGACAGACAGACAGGCAGATGCACCTTGCACGTATGCGTCGCCTGGCACTACGACACCGCTCCGAAGGCCACGTCGCCAAGTGGTCTGGGGAGTCCGGGGCGCCAGCGTCGGCCAGCTTGGAATCCAGCCCCCGCCAGAGAAGGCGGAGCTGCGAGCGCAACGGATTCGCGAGCCCCACCTCCTCCTTTTCCTCCTCCTCCTCCTCCTCCTCCTCCTCCTCCTCCTCCTCCTCCTCCTTTTCCTCCTCCTCCTCCTCCTCCTTCCCCCGCCTCCTTCTGGAGGCCCAAGACCGTCCAAAAACCTCTCGCCGCCCGATTGCTGGAGGTACCGCAGCGCGCGCAGAACAGGGCAGGCCCTCTCTGGCCGTGCCTGTTGCCAAAGCTGGCGTGGCGGGCCTGCTTCTGAAGGACCGTCCCGCTGACCGCCGCCCTCGGGCGGTGCACGCATCGCAGACGCCCCGCCACCTCGATGGGGTGATGCTGCCCCATCGGCGGAGGCGCATCGGAGATGAGCCGCGGGGCCGCGCTGTGGCGGATAAGGCGCTTCTGAGACGGCGTGGGCAGCGTGGCGGTCTTGCCGTGGGCCGCCATCAGCCGTGTGAGGTACTTGCCGAGGTACGGCGAGAGGTCCCAGTTGCGACGCATGTCCTCGGCGTACGCCGCGCTGTGGGGATGTCGCTTTCCCATCCCCTCGTGCCCCTGCGCCGGCGGGGTTTCTTAGGTAGCAAATCATGGGAGCCTTGTGTACCCTTGCAAGTATGTCTTTAGCGTTGGTTAGCGTCCATTAGCTTTTGGAGGTCGATGAGATAGCGCCGATTTAGCGTCGTTTGGCGTCGGTTAGCGTCGAGCTAGCGTCGATTAGCGTCGATTTAGCGTCGGCTAGCGTCGACTCGCAAGAGCCGACAGGATGGTATGGGAGGCTTGCCACCGAAGGGTTACTGCGAGCCGCAGGTGCCCGCACCTGCCGTCAGCTCGCGGGTCGTCGCGCTGCCTGGCGTGCCTTCTGACCTTTTGCACGGCCACGGCGGCTGGCCCGCCCAGGCCGTCGAGCTCGTCTGCTGTCCTGAGCCACAGCTCTGTTGCCACGCCCTGCGGCCCAGTGGCTTCAGCTCGACCGCGGCGGCACGTGTCGGACATCCGTGCGCCGTCGCCGTCAGGGCGGTGAACGCCTGCGTGTGCACCAGGTACACGTGAGACGCCCACGCCTCGCCCAGTTCGGAAGCCCTGCAGCAGATTGGGCACAGGTCTTCGACAGCGAGGCGCCGAGGCGGGTGCCGGTGTCGCTGCGCTGGAGCACCGACCAGTCTTGCCTGCCTCAGCCGCGGGTCGCTGCCAGTGCCCTCGACGCGGGAAGGCACGAGCCGTCCCCAAAAGCCGCGCCCTCGAGAGCCCCACCAGCACGACTGAGCGTCCAGGTAGCCTGCTCCTCCAAGGGCGACAACGGCAGCCGTCCGCGCGGTCCACGCACCAGCGCGCGCGCGCTCGCCTACAGCATCCAGTCGGGATTCCGCCGAGTGTGTCTGAAGTCCGCTGATATCACCTCTCTATCCATCTATCCTGCGACCGTCTCGGCTCAAGCATTGGAAACTGGTACCGCGCCGCTTGCCCGCGGCGCATGGAAAAAATGGATCGCTACCCTCTCCCGAACCTTCCTCTACCTACGGGCATGTCAGTATGTTCGGCTCTTCGGTCAACAACCTACATACACACCGAGCGCCCTCCCGCAGGGATGGAGGGACCCCGCAGCCCCGCCTCCAGAACGCAGTGCCCGCGCACTCGCTCCAGGCCAGGCGGTGTGCGGTGGTCGGCTGCTCGGCATCACCACGAGGACGAGGAGGAGGTGGAGGGGTAGGACGAGCTGCAGGAGGAGGACGAGCAGAAGTCCTGTCTTTAGCACAAATGGAGGGGGAGGGGGAAGAGAAGGAAGAAAACCGAGGCTGGTGACTCGGAAACGGTGTTTACTCACTGGCGAAAGCATGCTGGGGCGCGCCGAGCATCCCGTTGGAGAGCCAGGGCGTCGAATTTAGGACCGCGGTTGGCTCGGAATTGCAGTTTTCGATGGTGCGGGTGTGTTGCGGCCAATTTGTGCTTCAGACAACCCACCATTGACGTATTCGGTGTGTTGAGGCTTGAAGTCTGTTGTGAGTGGTGTGCAATAATGGCGTTGCAACCTTTGGCACAGTGCATTCCAGACATAGTGGTGAATCCGCCTTGAGTTGTTCACCACGTATCGGATGCGGTTCGGCGCTGTGCGATTTCGTGGGTTGCCGCGGGCGAAGGCCAGGCTATCTAACAAGAGCTGCATGGGGCCAATCGTATTATTTCAATCGTCGTCTGGATCACCCATAACACCCATATCTGGTTCTTCTGCTTCCTCGTGCTCATCATCCCTTTCCTCATCAGAAGATTCCGAATGCGTCCTCCATCGCATTCTCCATCCTCCTCCTCCTCCTGCTCATCCTTTTCCTCCTCATCCTCCTCCTCATCCTCCTCCTCCTCCTCCTCCTCCTCCTCCTCCTCCTCCTCCTCCTCTTCATCCTCCTCCTCCTCCTCCTCCTCCTCCTCCTCCTCCTCCTCCTCCTCCTCCTCCTCCTCCCACATCCTCTAGCCATCTTTAGGTTCAGACTACATCTGAGCCAATACATGTACCTCTTCGTGGTGCTTGCGGGATTTGGCGGGGAGTTGGCCTCACACCTCCTCCGCTTTACCGAAACCAGGGGTCAGTCTGTCTAATTTAGTTCGCCCCACTCCTGAGAATGGCTCCTTCTCGTCCGTGGAGACTTTGCAAGTTTTGCCAGCAATTTGGGCACAATGATCGGTTGGTTCTCGTTGGATGCCGCTGCAGCAAGTGCTCGAGACAGGTGCGTCTGATCGAGCCGAGAGAGCGTTCGAAGCCAGTCAGCCGCAGTAACAGCGAGGTACGTTTCAAGGGTGAGGCTCCAACGTCGGGCACCACCACTACTCGGGCACGTCGCGGGGGTAGGAAGGCTGCCGACATGGAGGTCAACGATTTGCTCCAGCAGGCCGTGAAGGCCACCGCCAGTGGACCAGGTGGCCAGGCTTCGCCAGCAGCTCGCCACGGCCGAGGCCAAGGGGAGCGAGGCTGCGGTGGAGTTCGCGAGGGCGGCGGCTGCCAAGACGGCGGCCACCGAGGCGCTCGCCGCAGCCGAGGGCGTCAAGGACGGCGGGTGCAGCTCGGAGGCCAAGCCTGCTGTTTTCGGAAGCACCATGAGCATGATTGTGTTCGACGCCTTCGAGGCCTGGGACTGCGAGGAAGCCGAGAAGGACCAGTTCCGTGCGCTGAAGAATGAGTTGGAGACCCTCGAGGCCACGTTCGAGCAGCGCGAATCGCAGTGGAAGACTTTCGTGCACAAGTTCGTCAGCATGCAGAAGGAGATCGCCGGGAGAATGACCAAGAAGAGGAAAGGGCGCGGAGGCGAGGCAACCACGGCCACGCCCAACCAAGACGAGAACAGCAGCGCCTCCGCCAGTGGCACGGGCGCTCCAGGCGCTACTCAGAGCGCGCCAGAGGAGGATGCGATCAAGAAGGAGGCCGAGGAGATCTCGCAGGTTCGTTTGCAGGCGGCGGCGCGGCAGGGCAAGGGCTCTGGCAAGCAAAGCGCAGCTGCCGCCGATGGCGATGCCGAGTTATGATGAGGCACCTCGAGTACCACGACGCAAACATCGAGGGCTGCGAGCTCGGGGGCTACCAGTGCGTCTACTTGTGCCAGTTCTGTCTCCTCCAGCGGTGCCACAGCGACCACCACTACACCTCCCTCCTCTTCTACAAGGGTTTCGGTTGGATCGTGCCAGGCTAAAGAAACAACGAGGTTTCATCGGTTTTCTTCTCGAACGTCACCTGCATGGGCGACAAAGCTTGGGGGCGCGTCGCCGCGTTGGCTAAACAGTTCGGTTGTCTAGCTCTGTGCGAGACGCACATCGGCTATTCTTCGGTCATGAAGTGGAGGAAGAAGGCTCAGGAGTCCGCTTTGAAGCTGCACGCCAATCGCGCTCGGCCGAAGAGCACGTGGATCATCGAGTCCGCTGACTACGCCAACGAGGGAGGAAAGTTCTTCCTCGCAGCTCGACATCGGCCAGCGCATATTATGGACGAAGCTCGGGCTGCACAAGGATTGCGTTCTGAAAGAGGCACTTCGTTTGATGGTTCCGTGCCAGTGCTTCTGGAGTTAACAGTATGTTCAATCGTTGCAGTCACGTTCTATGGGCATTCGTCCGCGGGCAGGCGCGATCAGAATGTGCCCTGATGTCGGAAGTTAGCGTCTCTCTTGGCCTCCCTCCAACTCCCATGGCTTGTAGTGGCCGGCTGGAATGTTTGTCCCGCCTCTCTCAGTAAGATTGGGTTCCCAGGGCAATGAGGAGGCCAGATTTTCAGCTGCGAGGTGGGGCTCATTTGAACCCCCGCGCGCTCCAACGGCCGCCGCGCGGCCCTATGCGCGCGCTGCGCGCGCCGTTTGCAATGCGCCGCGGGGGCTTCACATAGGACCCCACGTAGACTTCGTGGGCACCAGCAGCCAACTATTCACGCGAATCTTAGACTTGCCCCCCAGGCCCCCCAAACTGGCCCGGTTGGGGACCAAGGCAACTGAGGGCTCCAAGCCCCGTCTCAGCACGGCTAAGCGCGACGCACAGAGGGCTGCAGCGCTCGAGAAGCGCAACGCCCGCATCCAGGAGTGGTTCGGCGAGGCGCTCGCGTCAAAACACGACGGGAGCGATGGGGAAACTGCGCTCGAGGGAAGAGGGGGGGCGCCGCACCCAGCAGATCGCACCTCGACGGCGACTGCATGGATGAGTCGGACTTCGACCCGCGGGCCGCGGAGCTCAACTTCCCTACCAAGCCAGCCGCCCAGCCCCTCTTTGTTGCGAGCCCCCCCTCAGCCCGAGTCGGACACGGTCGAGCTCCCTCAGAGCACCGCTAGGCCCGAGGTCGCTGCAGCCAGGACCCCGCCCCTAATCAGCAGGAGAGTGTTTCCGCAGCCCCTGGCACCTCAGGCCCCATTGGCTTCGAAGTGGCAGTTGATCAGTGGATACAGGCCAGGAAAACTGCGGGGTTCTCCGAACTCCTGCTGCCCCCCTGCCCCTGCTGTCGCGGCGTCACTGGCATGTCGGCTCGGTGCCCAGTCGCCAGCACCTCCGCGCATCAGTTCTCTATCTTGTAGCTGGAATCAGGCACGCGGAGCACGTCAATGTTTCGCACCACGCCCAGACTGCGCCCACAGTCAGTCGGGGACAAGCTGCTGCATGTCGCGCGCGTGTGCGTGAGGTCCACCAGTCTAAGCCGCAACGTCTCACCCCTCTTCGGGACGGAGTCGCAGGCTGATGAGCCAGGATCGATACAATACTGAGTTCATATCGATGTCACCGTCAGCGGCAAAACGGCGGCAAGCAGCAGCAGATTCCCTCGGCAGTTCTCACCGGCTTCCTGCAGAAATGCCCAGACGAGTGCCACCGGATTCTCAGACGAGGAGATCCTTTCAAGTGGGCGCAGTGGCGGAGGCAGCTGGAGAGCATTTCGAGCACGTCGGACATCGAGCTGACGAGGCTGGTCGAGTTCGCAACCAGGTTGGCGAAACGCAGCCAGCACAGGGCGGCCCAGAAGTCCATGCGGGAGTGTCGGGGGTGGGCCGAGACAGTTCCCGCTGTCGGGGCCTTGCAACGAGCTGCACGCGACCCAGCGCCGGTTTCCGACGCGCTTGAGGTCGGGCCCACCACGATCGTTCACCCGCGGGGCATAATGGACGTCAAGAACGGGCACTGGGGGAGCATACGGTGCCAGGGTGAGCATGATGTTCATCATGTGTGTGATCGTTTTAGGGGTATACGCATTCGGGCAGAGCGAAGGGCGATGTTCTGGCACCCATCGAGGCTTCGGAGATACGTGCTGCCCCCAAGCTCATGAAGCCTAACGCCGCGATGGGGGGTGGATCGCGTGCGCTGCCTTGACTACGATCGCCCCCCAGACGAGGGTCTGCTCGAGCGTTCAGGCATCTTGGGCGTGCGCGAGCATCGCCAGGTTTGGCCACCCCAGGCGCCGCTGACTCTGGGCACTCTGCAACCAAAGAAAAGTTCAGGCGATCGCGCGGCCGGTTTGCCTGCACACCTCGGCCGCGCGGCCCGAGGCACGCGAGCGGCAAGTCCGCGCATGGACGGACCAGTGCGAGGCGCACCGAGGTGCCGCCGCGCACGAGAACGTTGCGTCGCGTTGGATTTTGCGCGCGGCATTTCGATGAAGAGCTCGCAGCTCGCCGAGGAGCCTGTCTAGGCAATGGCACGATCGACACTCAGTAATTTTATGATACGGCGGGTTGGCATCGGGCAGGCAGAGCTGCCACTCGGCTCGACTTCCCTCCCGAGGCCCTTGGCCCCGAGCTCCAGCAAGGCATGGCAGCCAGGTGCGCGCGTCAAACTGGGGCGGATGTAGCCGCTTTCACCCCCTATGAGATCGATTGTTCAAGGCCTAAGGGCGGGCACCAGGTTCGGCGAATGCGCGACATCCCGTATCCCCCAGAGGATCACGACGAGCTATGCCAACATGTCCCACCACGCCTGGGTGGGCGGCCTGAGCCAGCGAGTCCGAGGTTCAAGAACAGCCGTGAAGAAGCAGTTGGTTGAGTGTTTGGTGGGCACGTGACGTAGCTTAGAAAGTAACGGCCTCACGGTGTCGCCCAAGTTTGTGGTGGTTTGCACGCACGTGGCTGACGCTCGGCATGTGGTTCGACAGCTGGCAGCCAAAGGTTGCGGCATCAGGGTGGCCAGCCAGGCAGCCGAATTGGGCGGCGACCTCTTTGACGGGCGGCGGCTCGGCAGGGCCATTCGGCGCATCAGGGCGGAGAAGCACAAGAGCAGTCCAACAGGATTATCGGGCACGCTCGCGCACTTCGGAGGTACCGCCTCCCAGCATGGCTTGAGTTGCGGAGGTGTTCAACCAGCAGGTTTGTGCGCTCATCAGTTGCATGGAGTGTGGTGCAGCCAGATGCAGCAGGCCAGAAGGAAATTGGCCAACTCAGTCGGTTCTCGTCTCACGGGAAGGTGCATCACGACGTTGCTAGACTTCAAGGCGCTTGATCGGGTTCCTCAGTATCGGCCACCTATGGGTACGTTACGGGCGCGGCTGGCGACGTGGACGCCCAGGCACGAGCTGCACGCCAGCATCATGTTGGCATGGCCCAAAGTGGCACGGAAGCTCAGTGCCTTGCCAGAGGCGGCCAGGTGCAGGCATGTTCGCGGGCCACAGGACGCAGTCATTTCATACCTCCCAGCTGCAGGTTGGAAACCCACAGCTCCGTCTTCGCGGGGGCACCTGATGACACGTCGGAGTGGCAAGTTGGCATTTCCTCGATCACGGGACATCAATGTCTTGACATTCCTGATGATCTGTCCTCCGAGCTCCGTGAGCCCACCGAAGCACAGATGTGGCAGGAGGCGTATGAGCACTTCGGCGGAGCAGGCATGCCAGGCGGAATGTGTAATTTCTCGTGTCGGAAGTTGTCGCAACAGCTTGAGTAGGCTCCAGGTTGACAGCGGCTGTCAGGACTTCTGCTTGCATCTGCGACAGGAGCGACATGGCCGCGCACGCGTCGTCAGACTAGGTGCCGCCAGTCTATATCCGTGTTGTGCGCGCGCTGCAGGTCCGAGCCTGAGTCCAGTCTGCACAAGGTTTGGAACTGCAGCAACCAGTCAGATCATCCCATTTATAAATTTAGCGAGGATTTAACGCCCAAGGCCTTCGCGCAGGCCGAAGCTGAAGAATGGTTTGGGACCAGGGGCCTCCTACTAAAGCGTGGCTTGTGGTGGATCCCCCATCCATGGGCTCGAATGTGGTCCCCTTGGTTTCGGAGATTCTTGGGATAGGCCTCGTTTTGTCTTTGGGGATGCTAGCGGGTGTAAAGACACCCACCATCCCTTGCTCCGGCGTGTAGGATTAAGTCTTGCGGCGTTCCATGATCTTAATGATGGCATGAATCGTTCTGTAGGTGCTTGGAGCCCCCTCGCTGGCCCCAGGCAAACCGTTGCCCGAGGAGAGTTCCAGTGCCTAATTGAGTGTCCCCAACGTGCTGCAGGATGTTGTGTGTATGTCACGGATAACGATACCGCGAGCGCAGGTTTGCATCAACGCAGGTGGCTCACTCCCTCAGGCCCCGACGCCGACCTTTGGTGGAAGTTTGGGCGTACGCTTGAGCAGAGGAGGGCGGAGGTTGATTGTACTGTTCGTTTCGTTCATTCTCACCTCGAGGGCGAACAAGTAGCGAGAGGCGTTGCACCGCGGTTCTTGGCACTCGGTAACGTATTTGCTGATTGTTTCGCAGCAGCGGGAGCCGAATCTGCCCGTTTAGCTGATTCAGTGCGAACACGCATACGTATGGTTGAGTCGCAAGCTTTCGCGGTCCGCATGAGAATCCTCCATAGCACCCTCGTGGCCGTCCAGGCTGAGGAACGTCTTGATGCCGAGGAGGGTGGTCGGCGTAGGCGTAAGCAAACAGCGAGCTCAGTTGTTAGGCCCCCAGCGGCCACTGTGTGTGCCTCATTGTCTACCTCACACTGCCCCATCAAGGAAAATGTCTGGAGCTGCTCCAGGTGTCAGGGGTCTGCGTCTCAAGCGCGCAGACGGGAGTGGATCGAGTCTCCATGTTTCTCTTTGATTTCATGTGGACGGGGTTCTTCGGAGGCCTCCCCCAGGGCAGCGGGTGCAGATCTCTGGGGGTGACGCTTACGAGTCCCATTCGTTGAGTTTCACTCGGGTTTAGAGCTTTGGTTTTGCACACTGTGTGGATGTTTTGCTGCTCAGCAGTTGAAGCAACTTAGTAGTGTGTGTGTGTGTTGAGTCTGTCACAGGTCATCGCAAAGATTACATTGACCGAGTCTCCAGAGGCTTGTGGCCAAAGGCTTACAGCAAAGCCGAGATGGCCAACAAGAAGCAGCACGGATAGCTGCTTCCATCAGTAACCGACCTTGTCGGCACAGCCGTAATAACTCTTCCTCCCACATCGATATACATCCTCTCATCATCTCCCTCCGCAACTGCTCCGCCTTTTCTTCCTCCTTCTCCCCTCCTCCACCACCACCTCCCGCACCACTCATCATCACTCCTTCTACTCATCCTCCTCACTTCGTCATCCTTTCCCATGCTCTGTCTCCACCTCCTACCTCCATACCTTCCTCCCCTTCTTCTCCTCGCGCCCCCCCTCCCTCCCCTCCATCTGGCCCCATCCTCACCTCGTCATCCTCCCCCACCCTCCGCCAGAGGGGCGGACGCCGACGACGACGGCGATACCGACGACGGCAGCGGCGACGACGCTGACAGTGACGACGAATCCGACGGCGATAGAGCTGACGGCGACGACGCTGACGACGACGACGGTGAATACGACTACGAAAACGAAGAAGACAACGAAGGCAACTACAACGACGACGACGACGGCGACGACGACGACGACGACGACGGCGGCGGCGGCGGTGGCAACGACGACGTCGACGACGTCGACGACGCCTGTGGGCGCCCAGAGCGCAGGAGCCGCCGAGCGTCGCGCCCCCCCCACCCCCCCACCCCCCGCAGCCCGCGTGCGAGGGAGGGCCGGCGGGGCGGGATGGCGGTCTCCACGGCGGCGGCTGACATCCGGGACGGGGTCGTCGTCGTCGTCGTCGTCGTCGTTCATCGTTTCGTAGTCGTCTTCCTCGTCGTCGTCAGCGTCGTTGCCGTCGTCGTCATAGTCGCAAGCGTATTGTCCGAGGAGTGCCGTCATGTTGCGGATCGAAATCGCAAGGATGATTCAATTCTTATCCACCAGGGTTTATGACCCAGGGTCTACAGCGAAGCCGAGCACCGCAAGCGAAGCTGGCGGGGGAGGCGTGTTCAAGATTTAAGCTATTTCAGGGTCTCTAAGTCACCGACATGGTCGCATTACCCGTAGCTTCGCAATTCCTCGTGATCCTCATCCTCGTGCTCCTCTCCTCCCCCTTCGTCCTCCTTCTCCCTCCCCCTATCCCTCCGTGTCCCTCCCCCACGCGCGAGCGCGCGCAGGAGCGCGCGCAGAGGGCGAAGAGGGCGAGGAGGGAGGAGGAAGAGGAGGAGGAGGAGGAGGAGGAGGAGGAGAAGGAAAACGACGATGACGACAACGACGACGACGACAAAGACGACGAGAGAGGAGAGAGGAGAGGAGAGAACACGTGTAGGTCGTCGTCCTCGACAGGTGGCATGAGCGCGAAGCTGACTCGATTATCACAACGTTGTGAGAGAGAGGGAGAGAGAGAGAGAGAGAGAGAGAGGCGGGCGGCAAAGCGAATCTACCTCATCATGAGCTCCTGCGTGCACACAGTGAAATAACTTGATTCACCGAAGAAGAGTGCTGCTGCTCACAGGCGAGGGAGGCTCGAGCTCCCGACGGGGTGGCACCCACCCGGGCGCACGGAGGGGCCGCGGGGAGCGAACGGGGGCCGGAGAGGAGTGCACCGGCCCAGCGCACGGACTGGAGCGCTGAACTCCGCACAGAAGAGCGTGCGGCCACGGAGGGCACGGTGCAGAGAGCGCAGCTTGCACAGAAAGCAACGGACCACAATGTGCCCAAGGGAAGGCTTTGGACCGACAGAGCAGCGGCGAAGACGGGGCTGGAACAATCAAGCAGCAGAATACCTGGAAGGGCTATTGGGCGAAATTGTCACCCGCGACGACTGCGCCAGTTTTCAGGACTCGTTCGGGAAGCTGCACGGCAGTATTTACTGCATGTGGCCCCAGTCTTACTTCGAAGGCCCAGGTAATGGCTTCTCAGTCCTGCTTCCGCGATGGCATGGAAGGTTACCCAGGACCCAGAGTGCCTAACCAGATCATTTGTCCTGTATAAGATTGGAACATTGGCGAGATAATCCAGGTTTACATCAACAACATGCCCGAGCCCCAGGAGCGAGAGTGTCTGGACATGGTCACGACTTGATTCGGCATCCTCTGGCCGGGGAACGCCGCCATATTGGCCCTCAATGTATTTTACAGTGACGCAACAAACGCTAACGATTATGAAGTCATTCAAGCGGGCTTTGTGGCGATTCGGTTCCTAACCCGTGAGCTGGCGGTGGAGTCCATCGACATCGGCGATGGCCTGGA
Organism: Prorocentrum cordatum; assembly: GCA_963575745.1. Taxonomy (NCBI): domain Eukaryota; class Dinophyceae; order Prorocentrales; family Prorocentraceae; genus Prorocentrum; species Prorocentrum cordatum. Next base: position 565,828 of record CAUYUJ010017782.1, read on the forward strand.
AGTGCGCTACAATAACTTCGACGCCACCGGCAGGCTGCCTCGCGCTCACGAGACCAAGACGGCAGACGCACCCGAGATCATATGGTACCGCACGAAATCGAGCGTCAACATGTGCAGAGAGGATGCGTTCAGGCAGATGTATAAGCAGAGGGGAGATGACTTTACCCCCTCTGATTCTGGCATCAGGCTTGACGAGAAAGGCTTGGAACGGCGACCGCTACCTGCAGCAGAACGCCAGGCACCGCATTTACACGCGGAAGCGTAACCGTGATGAAGAGTTCAAGCGCATGGACGCAAGCAAAGGTGACAGAAAGGGTAAAAGGCTCAGGCCAATATCCATCACGGCGAGGAGGCCGTGAGTGACAGACAATCGAAGTACATGTTCTTATGTATTCCCTGTTTAAGGTCAATTGCGCTATTGCCAAGGTCATGGTAGCCGAAAGTCTGTAGCAAGGCTGGTGTGGACAAGGTAAAAATTGTGCGGAGATCCCGCCGTACTTCTGAACACCTTTTGTACCGCTATGTTACTTACGATGTGCGTCGCGTTCAATGTTTTCGTGTTCTCTTTGCTGGCTACGCACTGTCTATTGAACTAGACACTGTTATTATTTCGTTTTGTTTTAATCACTTGGAGCCATACAAGTTGTAATCAAGCTGCACGTAGCTAGCCCGACCTCAGACACCAGCTCGATGGGGGCGTTTCCATATAGGACCCGAGCTACCATGCAATTGCCGACGTTTGGTTCAAGTACGTCTAATCGCCGAACGGTGGTGCAGGACACCCACGCACAAACACACACACACACACACACTTCTTCGTGTTGCCCGCAAACTGTGAAAGAAAGCCGTGTCCTTATTATCATCGAGCTGCTGAATTTGCAGGGGGGGAAGCGGAGGAGATGGAAGAGGAGGAGGAGTAGAAGAAGAGGGAGATGGGAGGAGGGAGATGGAGGAAGCGCACAAGGCGGAATACGAGAAGGGATACATAAATCGAAGAAGGAGAGAAGGACGGCCTATGGTGGTTTCCAGTGGATCTCCATCGAAGGAACTACGGCCATTGGTGAAAGTTACTACGTTGAGCAACATGATACAGCGGGTCAAGCAAAACCAAAAGGATGATCGTGAGGCGCCCGAACATTATTTCTGTTGCAGCAAACATGCAGTTGCATTGTTATGTTGGCAGGGATGGTGGGGGGGGCGTGAATTTGCCTGGCGGCCAGTCGAGTGGCGAAGGGGGCGTTTATGAATAAGGAGAAGTCGCAAACCCCTCCGCAGAAGGGAAGAAGGGGGCTGAAGGAGGAAATGCGCTAAATCACTTCCGCCTTTCAGGGCTGGTGGGATTCCGGTCGAGAGTTCGGGCAGTTTTGCGATCAGGCCGTCGTGAACGTTTCACGCCGTCGGATGTCGGGGAGCGGAGGGAAAGCAATGTGCGGCCAGGGAAGGGGAGGAGGGGGGGGGCGGGGGGAAAGCTCCGGGAAGAATTGCTGTTGGAGGAGCCTCCCTCTTCCCTCCCTTCTCCTTCCCCTACCCACGAGCGCGCGAGAGGACGCGCGTGGGGAGAAGAGGGGAGGAGAGAGGGGAGGAGCTGCTGGAAAAGCCTCCTGCCACCTTCGATTCGAACGCCGACGAGTTCTTGGCGCCGCTGCGGAAGGGCGCCCTGGCAGCGCTGCGGGAACACCAGACGGTCCCGGAGGCCGACGTCGACACGTTCTGGGTCTTCCTGGCGCGGCTCAGCGCGCTGCGCACCTCGAAGAAGTACTCCTCGCAGATTCTCGAGGTGGCCCTGAAGGCGTCCCAGGAGCCGCCGTGGGCGGCGCGCTTCTGGCACGGCGCGGGCGACCGCCTCGCCGTCTGGACGCTGCACGTGCCCGCCCGGCCCCAGAGCCTCGAGGCGGCCGAGGCCGCGGCCACGCTGCTGCTGGCCCGGTGCCCCTCGCCGCGCGACGGCGACGCGTGGCTGAGCGCGGCGCCCGAAGCCTTCCGCGACGCGGTCGCGGCACGGCTCGGCCAGGCGCAGCCCAGGGCCGCGGCGCGGCCCAGCGACGTCGTCACTCGGCTGCCCGGCCCGGACGACGGCCGGGAGCCCAGGGGCTCGACCTTGTCCTTCGAGGCGCCGCCGCGGCCCACGCCGCCGTCGGTGAGCCCCCGCGCGACGGACTGGAGCACCGGCAACCACCTGGCCTCCGTGGAGCTCTCCCAGCTCCAGGAGCAGGGGCACACCCTGACCACCATGTACGGCAGGGGCGCCCGGGAGGACACGCCCCTCAGAGACAGGCCCGGCGCGCCCACGGGCGGTGCCGTGCCGCAGCTGCCGCCGGTAGCCCATGGAGGCTCCGACGACGAGCCGCGGACGGCGCGGAAGCCGTGGGACGACGAGCCCCCTACGGCCACGAACTCCCCCCCCACGCGGCGTCAGTCCCCGCGCGAGTTGCAGAGGGAGCACCTGCAGGCGGCACCCAGCGACGAGCTGGGCGCGGGCCGCCGCGGCAGCCTGCCGCCCCCGCCGGCGGCGCCAGACTCCCCGAGCGTCGGCACCACCGCCGTGTGCGCCTTCCAGCCGATGGGCTCCTGGCAGCACGAGGGCGCTCCGGGTGCGGTCCTGCGCGTCTCGCAGGGCGAGGCGTTGGCGGTGACGGGCCGCCACCCCGGCTGGGCTCGCGTGCGGCGGGCCGCCGGGCAGGAGGAGCCGGCGGCGCGCAGAGGGGAGCATGGCGAGGGGGGCGGCCTGCCAGGGAAGGCGGGAGGGCATCTCAGAGGCCCTCGCGCATGCGGGGAAGCCCGCTGGGAGGCCTCACAGACGGGGCCGAGCCGTCCTGAGTGAGAAGCCCGTGGCCTTCTTGGAGGGACGCTCTCGCCTTGCCATGCGCCCACCCGCGCGCCACCAAAGGAGGGCTGGATCCCCGAAGGGGTGTTGCAGCTGAGCGGCGAGGTCGGGCGGGGCGTCATGGTGCGCACGGTGCAGAGGTCTTGGGAGTCCGACGAGCTGCAGCTAGCTGTGCGCGAGGGCACAGCCCTGAAGCTCATCAGCAGGCAAGGGGATGAGCAGCAAAAGGAGGCAAGGGGCAGCAGGCATCGGATGGTTGTTGCGCCGATCAGAAGAAGCCTTCCCTCTCCTGTCTGGCCCAGCGGTTCTTTGGCAGTGTTCCAGGAAGCCGACCCCGATGTTGCTTCTCTGCGTTTGCAGAAGGCCTTTTCGCGCAAGGCTGGCTCAGCCTTCGTTCAAGACTATGCCGGAAAGGTGGCTCACGTTTCTTAGGCGAGCTTCTTCTTAATCAGCTCCCTGGATGGGCGTCTAGTGACGCCCACTTGTCACCTCTGATTAAGGACGATGGCGGCGATGGTGGGTAGGAACCTAGAGGTTTCTTACTATCGTTACCGTCTTCCTGCCATCGCCGCCGTCGGCCTCAACCAGAGGTCTTCCACCAGCCAGCGTGGCGGGTTTCTGCGTGTCTTGGGCGCACCAGATGCGGTGGGGACTCCGGTAGCTCCGAGGGCTCTGCGGCAGCGTCCGGCAGCCTCGTGGCGGGATGTGGTCGTCTGCGGCAGTCTCCAGAAGCGGGGGCGGGGGGCCTTGCGGCTGCCCGCCGAGATTCCCTGCAGCCCCTGGCGCTCCTCCGCAGGCGCACACGAGCGGCAAGCATGTCCGTGTCCGTGCCCTCGCGGCCTGGATCCCGAGCGCGGCCCGGGGGAGTGCCCGCTCGCACGGATGCGCTCCACGGGGGGCATCCGCGAAAGAAGACGCCCCAGAATTGCGGGGTCGCGGCCCCGGGGCTCGGCCCGCGAGGTCGCGGACACGGACCTGTTTCGGGCTCGGCGAGGGCGAAGATGAGGCCGTTCCAGAGCGTTCCGGAGCGATCTCAGAGCGTGCAGGAACGCTCTGAGAAGGCCGCGGCACCCGAGACGTCCTCCAGATCCGCAGGATTTCAGAGATTCTCGATTCATCCTTACCCGATGTGATCCTCGCCCTGGCTTCCTCTCCATGTTTTTCGCCCACGAGATGCCCCCCAAAGTCGTTCGCGACGCCGTCCGTTCTTGTCACGGCGTCGGGCTTCAGGGGGTCACCGCGCGCGGAGGTTTGCGGCCTGGGCCGCGGAGAGCCGTGCTTCTACAAGATGGCCGCCAGAGCCCCGGCCGAAGCTTTCGACTCGCGTGTTTGCCAGCCTCGATCGCCCCCCGCTGATTTCGGCGGCGAGCGAAGGGGGGAAGTGAGCAGGAGAAGGCCTCCTCAGAACGCGGTGGGACGTCTCAGAAGCCCCCGCGCCTTCTGAAAGGCTTGTGGTGTCTTCCAGGAAGGCTTCGAGAGCTGTTCAGAAGGCCGGGGGACTTCCGAGCCTCCTGAGAAGGCCCGCCCCTTCTCATTCTCAAATCCCCCCTCGCTCGCCGCCGATAATTGTTTGCTTCTCCATACCCACCCAAGGTGAAAATCAGAGCGAGGGGGTCGAACGGTCTTACACCTTCTCTGAGTGCGTGGCTGAAGTGGGATGCCGCGGCGCGGTTCTTGCTTGTGGTTGTTGTTGTTGTTGTGGTGGTTGTGGTTGTGGTTGTGGTTGTGGTTGTGGTTGTGGTTGTGGTTGTGGTTGTGGTTGTGGTTGTGGTTGTGGTTGTGGTTGTGATGGTGGTTGTTGTTGCTATTTTTGTTGTTGTTGCTTTGTTGGTGGTGGTGTTGTCGTCTTCGCCCGCGACCCACCTCCGACCCATCCCGCGACTCACCCTGCGACCCACCTTGCGACCCACACGCGACTCGACCCACCCGCGACCTATCCACATTGCTTCGACGAAAATTCGGGGCTTGCGGCGGGCTCGTTTTGTAATGTGTAATAAATCGGCGCCTGCCTGGCAAACTGCCGACGACCCCGCCGCCCCGTCACTCTGATCCGCATCTCCGTGGGCTATGGTAAAAAACAAAAAAAAAAAGGCAGGGTCAGTGGTGGCTGGTGGACGTCAGCGGCGTCCGCGGCTACGTGCCCGCCGACGCGGTGCGCCAGCTGCAGCCGGGGGACCAAGAATTATCCGATGCCGCCGGGGTCAAGCCCGTCTGGGTCGAGACCACGGAGCACAGGATCCGCAGAAGGCACGTAGACACCACCGCCGTGCTTGGCCAGGGCCATCGTCCAGCGTGGACCCTGGTGTGGCATATAGGCCCTCTTGGCCTCCGCCAGGTGGGCGTATACACCATGCCAGGGCCCAGGACGGCCCTGGCAAGGCATGATGGTGGTGCGCAGGTGCCTTCTGCGTGCAGGAAGAACGTCGAGGCCGCCGGCGTGAGGCCCGCCGCTGGAGAGGGCAGGATCGGAGGCCAAGAAGGCAGCACAGGCTCCGGGCGCCCGCGGACGGCACAGTTCCGCCAGCGCCGGGGCCTCCTCCCCGCCCCCAATCGCTGTCGAAGTTGTTTGTGTGTGTGTTTTTTATTTGTTCCCCGCCACAGAGAGGGAGGAGGAGAGGGGGAGGAGGAGGAGGAGGAGGAGGAGGAGGAGGAGGAGGAGGAGGAGGAAAAGGAGGAGGAAAAGGAGGAGGAGCAATACTTGCACACAGAAATTATGTTCTCTTTTCTTGGGATCTGGGCCTGCGGGCCGCCACGTGGCCGCCACGTGGCCTCCGTCGCCGCCCCGTCGCCTGGGCCTGCGGCCCGCGCTGTGGCCCGCTGTGTGGCCGCCTCGTCGCAGCCCGGTGCCTCGTCGCGCCCGCTTTGCGTTGCCTCGCACTGCTTCGCATTGCCTCGCACTGCGTCGCACTGCTTGGCTCTGCTTGGCGCTGCTGTGCACTGCCTCGCATTGCTCTGCAGTGCTCTGCATTGACTTGCGCTGCTGTACATTGCTTTTCGCGTCATTGCCTTGCAATCGCATTGCTTTGTGATCGCACTGCAGTGCACTGGGTTGCATTGCTATGCCGTGCTTTGCATTGCTCTGGATTGTTGTGCATTGTTTGGCATTGCTTGGCATCGTGTTGCACTGCTTTGCATCGCTTTGGTGTGCGTCGCATTGCTTTACATTGATGTTCATTGCGTTGGATTGCTCTGCATTGGTTCGCATTGATGTACATTGCTTTACCTTGCTATGCATTGTTATGCATTGCGCTGCCTTGCTGTGCGTTGCGCTGCATATCCTGCGCCGCATAGATTGCATCACATAGATTGCGGCACACAGATTGCACCGCATGGACTGCACCACGCAGATCAAACCACATAGACTGCAACACACTGTATGCCAGAACACTCTGTTTGGGGCCCCCGCTGGCTAACGCGTGATTCTGTCTTGGAACCGGTTTCGGGGCTTGGATCCTTGCGCTTTCCCCTGGCCCCGTGTGGGGCCCTCCTCGGCCCCTTCGGGGCCAGAGGGCCTCGGCGCTCACCTGGCAAAAAAAGAGGGCGTTCGACCCTTCGTGGAAGGCCGATCCGATCCCTAGCGCGCTGGGGAGGGATGCGGGGAGGGCGTTGGCTTGGCATCGCTCGGACCTGTGCATCCCTCCCCTCGGCGAGGACCATTGAGGAGCATCCTGCATCACCTTGGAGAAACAAGCGCGCGAAATCGGGAAATGGACGTCCGAGCGAGGGCAAGTTGGGCGCCCGCGGACATCTGGCGCCCAGGGGCGTCCGAAGCTCATGCAGACTTGGCCCCCTGAGCCCCTGCAGGAGGGCCGCCGTAGACAAGAAGCCCTGGGCCTGCGGCCTCTGGGCGTACCTGGCCTCCTACTACGCCGGCGCCCTCTGCTGCATGCTGGGCGCCGCCGGCGCGCTCTCGCACATGCGAGAGCAGATTAAGTACCCGGAGCCCATGCGAAGAAACAAAAAACGCTATAGACATGAACTTTTGTGGCGCTCCGCGCGGATTTCTTGGATCCGCGCTGGGGCCCCCCGGCGGCGCCTCCGGCGTTGCCCCTGGCGCGCGCCGCGCACCAGGGAGGGGGGCACAGCGCGGATCCAAGAAACCTGCGCGGAGCGCCAAGAGTTTATGTTTATGTGTTGTTCTTCTTCTGACCATGCGGGAGTTTGCCAACTCAGAGCGGCGCTTCGCGGTGGCGCTCTACAGCCTCGGTTTCGGCACCGTCCTGCTGTGCTTCAACTGGTTTTCCAAGATCGCCTCCTCGTCGGAGTCGCTCTCGTCGAGCCGCGTGCCTGTGCGCGCCTGTTTCTTTGCGCTCTGCTCGTTGCCACTGTTCGCCAGCGGAACCACCATGCTCGCTGGCATCGCTGTCGCCTTCGTGGCTATCCTGAGTTTCTTGTCTTTCATGCGGGACGAGGTCGGAAAGGCGCCAGAAAACGTCAAGTCGAGCCGCGACATGGTATTACCGAACGAAGAGAACACTGAGCTAAAGCAGGTGCCACGATTCTCGTGCGTCTACTGGAGGCTATGGTGGGAGCTGCAAGCGGTTCGTGGCGAGAGGCCGAAGGTGATCCAGCGGCCTTCGGTCCATCCGGCCAGCGTGCCTGGTGTGTGTGTGTGGACAAATGGCGCAATCGGAACGGTCGAAGCCAGCAGAGCATTCCTGGCCATATTCCTGGAGAGTCCCCAAGCAGGGCTCTTAAGAACATGGTTGGATGTATGCCGGGATGTGAACTATCTCTCTTCACCCTGCCGCGGCATTCCCAGACACGAGCCTGGAGGGATCCTTCGAGGACTCCCAGGGACATTGTCTAGAACACTGCAGCTTGCTGGGATGCGGGCCCGTTCGGGGCCCCTTGAGGGCCTCTCGAGGCCTTTGTGGTAATTCTTGACGCTTCGCATATCCACACTTTCATATTTCGGCCACCCTGGTACTCTTGCGGTTCCGTGGGTGCCTGCGCCACTGCATTCAATTCATTCGCAGCTTGCAGACCCTGGCAGCCGACCACCCTGGCAGCCAGCCCATCTTTGCAGCGCGTTGCATGCGTGCACCCTGGCAGTGCAGCTTCCCAGCAGTTGCCGTCAGCTCCCTTCCACTCGCCGGCCTGTCCGCCGAGGTGCTGCGTGAGGCTTCGGCCCACCGCTTTAGGTTAATTCGTCTTTGCGCGGCCCGCTCTGACTGGACTCGCCGCTGGCGCTCTCGCCTGCGGCCGCTGACTAAAAAGTATCCCCACCATCTTCCTCTCGTTCTCGGAGAGGGGGTTGCCTCGGATCCTTCCTTCAGGAGTGAGTGTGCGACTTCGGTGGCGCCGCTCGTTCTGGTTCCTGGTCAGTGACGTATTCCTGGCCATCGGTGTTAATATTACCTCTTGGAGTGTTTTGCAAGCGAGCTGCCCCCTTCAGGGGTTGGGTGCGTGGGTGTCTCGTATGGTTTATCTCACGTCATGTCCTACACGCCCTCAGCGGTCACTTGTCAGCTTCGCTGTCTGTGACCTTTCCGCGCCATTTTGGCTGCGTATAGCTCCTCGGTTCAGTTTGTGCATCGGCACTGCCCCCGGACCCTGGTCCTGGTTGCAGTTTGCATCGCGTGTCGGCAGGTTTCGGGCTGTCCCGCTTCCTGGCACCACCTCGCGCAGCCTGGCAGCTTAGGCAGCTTAGGCAGCTTAGGTTCGGCCGTCGGTCCCCGTGCGCTAGGCAATTAGGTTGGGGCGTAGCCCGCCCGACCTCCGACGCCGTTGGCGCGTCCGCCTGCGGCCGCGACGAAAAAGTATCCCCACCATCGCCTGACGGCGCGCGGCTCCTCCGCCTGCGCTCGCGAACAAAAAAGTAGCCCCACCAGCCCATCCAGAAACGATGCCCAGGAGAGCTGACGGGGAGAGAGTCGAGCCGTTTTGGAACAGTCTTGGGGCCTCCTGGAGCAGCTTGGGAGCCATCTTGAGCCAGCTTGGGCCATTTCGAGCCATATTGGAGGTCATCTTGGCCTCTCTGAGGCCTCTCGGGTGCATCTTGGGGGCCTCTTGGGGCCTCTTGGGGCGCTCTTTGGGCCCTCTTGGGGGTCTTTTGGGAGCCTTGGAGGGCCTCTGGATCTGGGGGCCATCTGGAGGCGGTCAGTCAAAACAGGGGGGGTCCTCGATGTCCCTCCCCCTTTTCGGGGGCAACGATTCTCGTGAGGGGTGTCAAAAATTGGCCCTCCCAATGGCCGAAAAAGGAGCATCCGACACCTCGCGACCCCTCCCAAAAAATGCCAGGGAGGGGAGAGGGAGGGCTCCCCTCCCCGAAAGGAAGAGGGGTTGTGGAAGAGGCACGAGACCCTCCTTGGACCACCTGTCGCCCAGAGGGCTGGTGGGATGATGCTATGGGGGGCTTCTGGGGGAGCCACTGGGAGCCTCTGAGCTGAGGGGGGGGGGTTCCGGGGCGCCTGCTCGGAGTGCTGAGGCCATCTGCGGAAGAAAGGCGCGGATCCCCCACCACGCTCACAGGGTCCGTTCGCGGTTCCCGTTTCAAAGGCCCCGCTGGCGCCCCTCTTTTTGGAGGCTTCGGAGGCCGTCTCGGGGCCCTCTTCCGGCCGCCCGGGGCCTCTTGGACGCCCTGGGAATGCTGCACAGATCGCTCAACAGCTACAGTTTTCGGTGGCTTGGGCCAGCAGGAGCGCCAAGAGGGCCAGAGAGGCACCGAAGAGACGCTCAAGGCGAGCCCCTGGAGCCATTTTCGGAGATGCGGAATGCCAAAATTCCAAGCCATGCTCCTGGGTCTTGGGGGAAGCCTCACGGGGACCCCCAGAAGCCCACCCACAGGAAAGCCTTGTGAGCGGAGGGCTGGGGGCGCTGAAGAATTCTTCAAACCTTTTGGGTGTTCCAACACTGAGGACAATCAAGGAACTGGGGCCACTCCACTAGTTGCCAGAGGCACGTTGGCGGATTTTACAGTGGCTCTGGGCCATCGCGCTGGTAGGGCTAGGCGTGTACAAGTTCGTCACTGTCCGCTCCGCTTTCGACAGCCTGCACTCCAGCATGGACGAGGACGATCCCGGCTACGAGGTGTATCTCGACATCACCACCAGATGTTGGGCTGGTGAGCTAGATATGGAAGCTGAGTCCGATTGCTCCGCCTTAGTGGACTTGTACAAGGCGTGGATTCCAGTCGCCAAGCTGTTCGGCAACGGGTTGAATTTGAATTGTTCCCTGGTGGTGCTCATGGTCTGCCAGCATTTCCTGATGAGCATAAGCAAAAGGAGCCACCAAGCTGGCCCAGTAGGGAACGTGTGCAGGGCGATGCCGACTCACAAAAACCTAATATTCCACAAGAGTATCGCGAGCGTTATCGCAGTGACGTCCTTCGCTCACACGTTCTGCCACTTCATGGCCCACTCGTACACGTTAACAACTTTCGACAGGTGGGGCTACAAGGGGAAGTGGACGACCTTGTCAATCTGGACTACAGGCGCCGTAATCATCATGTGCATCGTGATTATGTATCCGGTCTCCCGAGAGTATGTCAGAAGGACATGGTTCGAGGCGTTCATCTACACGCACGTGACTTGCGCCACGATATTCATGGTGAGCTTGTGGTGGCACGCCCCGCACTTCTACATCTGGGCTTGCGTGCCGCTGGGGCTGTACCTTATGGACCGCTACTTGCGCTACCACGTCGTCTCTCTGGCGACGGTGAAGCTCGTGGAGATGAGGTGGTTGCCGCCGGTGATGCAGCTCGTGTTCGAGAAGCCTTGGCACTACAGGGCAGGGCAGTACGTCTGGCTATGCTGCCCCGCCTTAGCATGGTACTCGGTTGTAGGAACCCGTCACCACCACTAGTCGAATCCTCCGTCCAATCCTCCCCTTCCATGCCTCCCTCCTCCTCCATCCTCACCCCAACGCCTCTTCCATCCTCCCTCCCCCCCGCTTCCAGACGCAAATAATGGGATGATTTATGACATTTAAACACATGTGCGCTCTTTAATGCTGGCCGCTCGTTGACCATGGGGGGGGCCTTCTTTCCTGAGACCACAGCTACCACAATCGCCCTGTTAGACACCTCTACCCGAGGCATCGGGAGAGTGGTCGCGGTTTTCAAAATCCATGTGATTGGTCACGTTCGTTGGGCCCAGGCTTCCTACCACCCAGACCCGCCTCCAGAAAAATTCTGATGCTGTGGGGACCGCCGCCGAACTCCCCCTGGGGAACACATCCAGGAGGCCCGGATGGAGGGCCAGGTTTTGCAAGTCCAGGCGTGGTGAGCCGAATACGGGTGTCGGCGGTCAGTCTCAGGGGCGGGCGGCCAGGTGAGACCGCCCCGCATTGATGTTGTTCCATCGCCCTCGACGGAGGGTCAGGATGCTCGGTGCCCGAGCACCTCATGTAGTGCTTGATGCTCCTCCTCCTCCTCCTCCTCCTCCTCCTCCTCCTCCTCCTCCTCCTCCTCCTCCTCCTCCTCCTCCTCCTCCTTGTCATCATCATCATCCTCCTTCACATACTTCTCCCCTCCTCCCCCTCCTCCTCCTCCTCCTCCTCGTCCTCCTCCTCCTCCTCTTCTTTCCTCCCTCGACGAGTTTGGAGGTTTTTGCGGAGGCCTCCAGGGACCTCTGGGGGCTTCTGGAGACATTTGGGGACTTCCCGAGTCCCGCACGAGGAGTGAGGAGGTAGTACCAGGGAGAGGGGGGCCCACGTCTGAAGATGAGCGAAGACATCTGCCAACAAAAGCGCGACTCCGTGAAGGAATCGCCGCTGGAGCTCCCGACGCGACCTTTCCAGCCCGACTCCTCGAGCTGGGCTGATCTGCGGCGGCCTGAGTCCCGAGACGGGGCACGAAACGGCTTGGAAGCGCAAGCACGGATGAAGGCAACGAGGATTCGCGACGGGCCTTGCTTCCGCACGGAACCGGCACGCTCCGTCGCCAGATCGGGCAGCGCTGGCGCCATCTTTCAAGTGCACCTTCCCCGACTCATGGACCTGGCGTGATGGGCCTGTATTCCACCACCACCACCATAAGTTGGAGGGGGAAGGAGGATGAGGACGAGGAGGAGGAGGACGAAGAGGAGGAGGAGGAGGAGGAGGAAGAGGACCCCCTCTCCCTCCAACTTATGGTGGTGGTGGTGGTGGAAAACAGGCCCAGCATGGCGTTCACCGATCCATGGATCTGAGCTCCACGGATCCCCAATCCATGTTGGCGCGCGCCCGACATCCAGGTACGAGAAGCACCCGTTCACCATCGCCTCTGCGCCGGAGACGGAGCAGCTCTGCTTGGCGATCAAGCGCCGGCCTCGGGCGAGCCTCTCTGGATATCCCAGGGGCTCCCACGGGGGCGCGAAGACTGCCCGACAGACCCCCCCCCCCGCCTTGGACGCCCCCGACAAGAGCGAGAGGAGGCGGAGAAGGGGGAGGGGAGGGGGGAGGGAGAGGGACGGGGCGGAGGAGTGTGAGGGAGGGCGGGTGAGGCCCTTGGGCGCCGCAGAGAGCAAGCACGATGCGCACGTTGTGCTTACTGCTTCGGCATGTGGGGCGAGCGGGGCGCTCGGCGCCCCAGGCCCTGCAAGCATGGCACGCGTCGAGAAGCTGCTCTCGGGGACGGGGTCGGGAGCTCGCAGGGCCCACGTGAAGCAGTCAGGACGCCCGAGGCCTGGGAAGGCAGCACGTGACGTGGCGTGAAGTCGGGCCCGTCCCTCTACAGGGGGAATCGTTTGGGGACAATGTTTGGAATATGTTCTGACTATTTTGAGCATCTCTTTTGAGCATGTTTGATTTCTCGTCCAACATCCGCCGGCAGGGGGACATGCCCGACATAACCATAGCGCTGCGCAGCCTGGGCCGCCGGGCCTCCCAGACGGGGGCCAGAGCCGGTGCGGCGCCACCCAGAGCCCGATCTTCGTCATCCCGAAGCCGCCGAGGCTCGGGTACGGCCAGGGCCCCAGGCAAGGGGGCCTGGTCAGCAGCAGGGCCCCGGAGCCCCGAAATTGGCCAGAATCACCAAACCGGGTCTGCCGTAGCTGGTGTTCTTTCGGGTGACGGCAGTTCTGGTTAGTGGAACGGGGCGGGGGGGGGGGGGCGTCCCCCAGTACAGATCACTAAACCAGGTCCCACTAAACGCAGTTCTGCCAACGCCCGAGAGGCATCGGCGATGCGGAGCGATCGTCTGATGCCCCGCCCCACTCCTGCCCCATTGTCGAAGAAGAAGGAAAAACAAAACATACGCAGAAACTGTTGGCTCCCCGCGCGGATTTCTTGGATCCGCGCTGGGCCCCCCCGGCGGCGCCTCTGGCGCCGCCCCTGGCGCGCCCCGCGCGCCAGGGAGGGGGGTCCAGCGCGGATACAAGAAATCTGTGCGAAAGCTTATGTGTACGGCGTTCTTGCTGCCTCTACACTTGAGCGACGCACAGAAGCCGAGTCTGAATGCGCTGACACTCGCGCGCAAGCTGCTTGCGTAAGATCGCGCGCAGGCACCCTGGCTTTCAATGCAGCGTGCCGCGCTGGCGGCCCGCGTTAGTCACGGCGAAAAGTCGCGACGTCATCGTGCCCGTTTTCTCTTGTCGCCCGTTCTGGCGGCCTTACAGCGACGGACGGCTGTCCTCTTCTCACCGAGCGAGTTCCACCACTCGCAAAGTGCCTCCTCGCAAACGTTCGAGAAACGCATGTCAGCCTCGATGCAGTGGATCGTACATCTCCCGCGGCGGCTCCAGGCTACAGTTACTTTTTTGGGAAGGGGCGGAGCGCGCTGGTCTATTCTCTGGCGGGGGCGGGCCGCTGGTCAGCCTCGGAATGCAAGCCTTAAATCGGGCATGCCCCTCTACAGGAAGAACATTCAAGAATAGTCAAAAAATAGTCTGCGGACGATTTTTTGACCATTCTTCATTTTGACTATTCTTTATTCTTTCCTTCCAAAATCCGCCTGTGGGAGGACATGCCCGACCTACTGTAGAGGGAAACAATTACTGAACACCCGCCCTCCCCCCAAAACTCAAAGTTGGCCCGCGTGGGGTACTTACACTGCGGTCGAGGTGCAACTCATCAGACCCACCGCTAACTTTGAACATTGGGGGGAGGGGGCGGCGTTGACAGATGAATGTGGCACGAGTGTTCGCTATTTTTTCCGAGGCCTGTAAGACTCGTTCCGTGGGGCCTCCTCGGGGCGCCCCGGAGGGCGGGCCGCGGCGCCCCAGAGGCGTCCGCCCACGGGCCCGCCGAGCTGCCCGGCAGAGGCCTCGAGCGCGTGCGCGGCCCGTGCCCGCGGCGAGGAGCCCACTTCTGGAGCCGCACGCGGACACCGCCACTGGGGCCTTTGGTGAGGCTCCGTATGGGGCCACGAAACTTTCTATTAGGTGGGAGAAACACATGCGGACACCACCACTGGGGTCTTTGGTGGAGTTCCCTATGGGGCCACGAAACGTTGTACTGGGTGGGGGGAACGCATGCGACACCGCCACCGGGGCCTTCGGTGGAGCTCCTTACTGGGGCCACGAGGCGCTGCATTGGGTGGGGGTTCCGCATGCGGACACCAACACTGGGGCCTCCGGTGGACCCTCCCTATGTGGCCACGAGGCGCTGCACTGGGCGGGGGTCTCGTATGCGAGCGCATCCACCCAGGTCTTCGGTGGAGATCCCTATGGAGCCACGAAACGTTGTACTGCGCGGGGGGACCGCATGCGGACACAGCCATGAAGCCCTTCGGTGGGAGCTCCCTATGGAGCCACGAAACGCTGTATTGTACTGGGTGGGGAAACCGCATGCGGACACCGCCACTGGGGCCTTCGGTGGAGCTCCCTATGGGGCCACGAACCTTGTAAGGGGTGTGCCCGAGATGAGCGGGTGGGACGCATGCGGGCGGCGTCAGTGGGACTTTCGGTGGAGCTCCTTAGGGGGCCGCGCAACATGTGAGGGGTGTGGCGCAATGAGCGGCTGGGACGCCTGCGGGCCTTGGGTGGGGCTCCTTATGGGGCCACGAAACGTGTGAGGGGTGTACCGAAATGGGCGGCTGGGACGCATGCGTGCGGCGCCACCAGGGCCTCCGGTGGAGATTCTTATGGGGCCACGACACGTGATATGGGTGTGCCGACATGAGCGGCTAGGACGCATGCGGGCGGCGCCACTGGGGCCTTCGGTCGAGCTCCTTATGGGGCCGCGGAGCGTGTGAGGGGTGTGCCGAAATGAGCGGCTGGGACACATGCGGGCGGCGCCACTGGGGCCTTCGGTTTATGGGGCCACGAAGCGTGCGACGTGTGTGCCGACATGAATGGTTGGTACGCATGCGGGCGGCACCACCGGGGCCTTCGGTGGAGCTCCTTGGGGCCACGATGCATGCTGGCGGCACCATGTGGGCCTTGGGTGAGGCTCCCTATGAGGCCACGAGACGTGTGAGGGGTGTTCCGAAATGAGCGGTTGGGATGCGTGCGGGCGGCGCCATTGGGGCCTTCGATGGAGCTCCTTATTGGGGCCACGAAACGTGCAAGTGGTGTGCCGACATGGGTGGTTAGGACGCATGCGGGCGGCACCATTCGGGCCGTCGGTGGAGCTCCCTATGGGGCCACGAACGTGTGAGCGGTGTGCCGACATGGTGGACTGGTGCGGAGAGCAGAGGCGCGGACCGAAGGAGGGAGGAGGGGGAGGAAGGAAGGAGGAAACGCGCGGCGCTGTCTCTTCAAAACGTGGACCCAACACCACGGGATGATTTGGAAGGCCATAAGAACCCCCCCAAAAAATTGCTAGACGATCCAAATAAACATATATCAAAGGTGTTCGGGACCCGAGGCGGAGAGGAGCGGGGAGGGCAGAAGAGGGAGGAGGGGAGAAGCTGTTTCCTCCATGCTGGGCCACAAAACCTGTGACGCCACCAGGAAAGATATGAAACCCAAAAACAAAACAACAAAGCGTATGAGACTTTCAAAAACATCTAAGGTCTTCGGAGTCCGAGGCAGAGGATGTGGGGAGGGCGAGCCGGTCTCCTGCCGGGCTTTCCCGCCTCGGATCCCGAAAAAGTTTCTGATGTGTGTTGGGGGAGTCTCACACGTCGTTTGGTTGTACATGTTGGTTTGTTTGTTTCTGGGTAGCGTCACAGGTTGCGTGGTTCAACTTTGAGGAAAACCGTGCCTGTTATTGGAAAGCCACCAGGTTTAACGGGAAGCCAATAATCATGGTGACTCGATGAAGAAACAAAAAGATCCGCGCAAAGATCAGAGCCCCCTCCTCCAACTCTGTCTCCCGCTCTCTCTCTTTCTCTCTTTCCTTCTCTCTCTCTCTCTCTCTCCAATTCTCCATAATCAACCGGATACGAAACAATCGGAATTACTACAACGCCGCTACGAAAGTTTGGACCCGTTTCATTGCTCTACCCGTACAATTCCGAACGAAGGTTCCAACGATGGGCAGGGACCATTACTCCATTGAGCGCCAGAGCCTGCGAGCAGCAACCCGTTTCATTCGATTTCGAAGACAAGAAAAATAAGATTGAGTTTTGGAGTCAGCCATGGTCGGGATCGCCGCCTCGACTTTGAACCGAGTTTCGACTTCTGTTTTGCAGGAAGCATTCAGAATAAATTGCATTTTCAATTTCGAACCCGATAACTCCGACTTCAGTCGACATGTTTTTTGTAAAGGAAGCCTCCAGCGGAATCGTCGTTTCGACTCGGGCAAGCCGCGTGGCATTCGAAATCTGTAGATTCGGTAGCCTGACAAGTCGAAAGTGTGGTGGTCGCTTGGGACGTCCAACAGAAACGATTCCGACCTGATGTCGAAACCAGTTAGCCCCAGGTTGAAAATGCAATTCCGCCCAATACTTCTCCGAAGAAGCGTCTTCAACCAAAGTCGACCCCCCCTGGTCCGAAATCCGAACGGCGTGGAGATGCCTTCGCTACGCAAAGCAACCGGACGCACCCTGGCAAGATTGTACTAAAGTCCGTCGCTAAACGGCCCCTTTCGACATCTCCTCCGTTGGCAAATTCTACCGGGGCCTCAAAGCCGAACTGGGCGAGTTGAATGTTGGCCGAATTCGTTTGGCGGCGAAGTAGGAATCATTAGGAACCAATACGAGTCACTAGGAATCAATCGGAATCAATTGGACTCACTAGGAATCAATAGGAATCAGGAATCATTGGGAATCACTAGGAATCATTATAAATCAAGAGGAACAATATGAAACAATAGAAATTGTCAGAAATCAATCGGAATCAATAGGATTCAATCAGAATTTCTCTCTCTCCTCTCTTCCCCCCGGTAAGTCAACATCTACACAAACGTCTACATCACAATTTAAAGCACCATGCGAAGATACGCGAATGCAGATGATCATGGTTTCTGCCCCCAAGGGGCCCTAAGCAGACCGCTGGCTATTAGTACTATTATTACTGCTACCGCTACGATTACTACTACTACTACTACTACTACTACTACTACTACTACTACTACTACTACTACTACTACTACTACTACTACTAGTACTACTACTAATACTACTA
>CAUYUJ010017782.1:583183-599837 GCA_963575745.1 Prorocentrum cordatum
ACTACTACTACTACTACTACTACTACTACTACTACGACTACTACTACTACTACTACTACTACTACTACTACTACTACTACTACTACTACTACTACTACTACTACTACTACTACTACTACTACTACTACTACTACTACTACTATCACTACGACCCTTCGGTATCGTTTACCGAATCCCCATCCCCATCCCCATCCCCTTCGAGACCCCACCAAATTACCACCCCAGTTGGGGGATGCACCCCTCGAAGCCCGAAGGGAACGACCTATATCCCCATCCCAGGGGGATAAATCGGCCAGTGGGGCCCAATTCACGCCGCTGGGGGTGGGGATCGGTTAAACGAGACTCAACCCTGAGCCCAGAAACGTGTTCATCTCTCGGGGGCGCATCTTTTGCCTCCGCCGCCGTCCGCCAGCCTTCCGCCGACCTTCCGCCGACCGTCCGCCGCCCTCCGCCGAGGAAGGGATGGCAACTCGATCCTCGAAGGCAAGGCCCTTTTGGGGGAGTTTCGGTCCAGAGGTCTGCCGCCCGTCTCCGCGCGGGGGGTCATCGCGGGCGGAGGGCGCCTGCCTGCTCGCCGAGCGCGCTGGCGGTTGCGGCGTGCACACTCCCAGGAAGAGACCACACGACTGAGAAGCGCCCAGGGGGAGGGTCGAAGGCGCCTCGCTGTAGAGTGGACGATTTGAAAATGCACGCCAGTCGCTGAAAATTTGTATTTCTGGCCCCCCAGATCCCAATCTACTTTAGCCGCCTTCCTACCTCAAGAGTCGAGCGGCGTTCCTTCTTCCCTCCTCTGCAGGGGGCGGGCGGAGGCCCAATCTGCTTCCAACGCCTTCCCACTTCATGTTTCTACCCATTTCTTCCGACCGATGGGTAATCCTGTTTCGTCGTCGCCGTCGCCGTCGGGGCCGCCAGGCCGCCGCCGGTGACCCAGACAAGAAGCAAACATTATTTTACAGGCCTTGCCAGGTGTCCCAAGCGTCGGAGCCGTCATAGAGGGGCCACAGCAGGGTGTAGGGCCCTCTCTGCGCGAGGAGCAGCAGGCCGTGGAGAGCCCGTAGGTAGGGGCCGTCTCGGACGCACCTCCAGGGCCCGTCGGCCCGTGCGGACGTACCAACCGGTACGCAAGCCCTGGGTGGAGATTCGGTCGATGACGTAGGCAGTTCTGCGTGCTCTTGCTGCAGACCCCTTGGGAAGGACCGCGGGGCCGCGCGTGGCCAGAGCTGCCGCCTCGGGTCCCACCTCGGCCTCTTCCGCGGGCGCTCTGGGTCCGGTCTGCGCTGTTCGTGCTCCGTCTCCCTGGGAGGCCTCAAGCCCCGCGACTCGTTGCAGTGCCGTTGGGCAGAGGACGCAGGCAATCTTGCCCGGTGCCACCGGTTCGGCGTTCATGGGCTGCCCGTTCTGCAGCAGTTCCTTCCTGTCGGTGTCGAGGGGGGTCCACGACGCTGCTCCCGACCGTGTCCCTGTGAGGATCCGCGCCGGCCACGCGCAAGTTGGATGGAAGTGAAAGCCAGGCATGCAAGGATCACTCAAAGAGCCAGTCCCTTCTTGAGGAAGGAGTCCCACTGAAGGTCCGAGGGGGAGCCCACCTTCATGTGGCCCGCGAAGATGGCGTGGCCAGAGTCGACCGTTGCGTTCCTTGCCCGTTTTTCCGCCAGGGCTCGGTCCTCCTGCCTGCGCTCGCGGACGACCTCTGCAGGATCGTCGAGTGGGCAGGTTGCGTCCAGGTTTTTTGGCGGAGTGGGAGTCGCTTGATCCTCCCGTCAGTGTAATCCTCAGTTGTGTGATGACGCGGCCCGTCCTCCAGCACCAGACGTGAAGGAAGCGGTATGGCACCGTGCTTGTGGGAGAGTGACGTTGAAGCGTTCCGAGTTGTCAACGAAGCCCATGCCCCCTTGATGTTTGGTCTGGGCGGTGGTGACCAGACGCAGATCCGCCTCTTGCCCTTGCATTTTACTGCAGATGGGCACACACACACATATTTTCTTCTGGCGCGTCGATGGGTTGCAGTCTGCACGTCAAGTTGAATTGCGGCGGGACAAGGTCTAATTCAGTTGACCACCCTGTTTGGGAGCAAGAACAAGGATGGAAGGGAGAGAGGCGACGACGGAAAGGAGCTGGCCAGACGAGGCGCCGACGCCAGCGAGGGCCTGGCAACGACCAGCGGAAGACGTAAGAAAAGGGTGATCCGGTCATCACCTGGAGCAAGAATGGCAAAATCCATACGCACATTCTTCCTCTTGCAAAAATTGGTGGAAGTGGAGAGGGAGGGGGATGGGAGACGGGGAGAGAGCGAGCAATGGAGGGAGGATGGGAGGCGGAGCAACAAGAGTAGAGCGAGAGAGAGAGAGAGCATCCTCGTCCACCCCCTCCCTCTCCTGAACCTTTTCCTCCTCCGTCTCCTTCTCCTGGTCCGTCCTCCTGCCCCCCTCCACTTCCTTCTTCTCCTCATAGTCCTCTTCCTCCCCTCCTCCTCCTCCACCTCATCCTACTCTACCGCTCTCCTCCTCCCCCCATCCTCCTCTTCTTCTCTTCCTCCTCCCGCCGTCCTCATCTCCTCGTCCTGGTCCTCCTCCCCGCATCCTCCTCTCCTCCTCATCCTCCTCTCCATCATCATCAGCATCCCTAAAGCAGGACAAGGAGGAAGCGTAAGAAGAAAAGGAAGAGGAGGAAGGGGTCAGTATAAGGAGGAGGAGAGGTTGCAGGCGCAGGAGGGGCAGGAGTAAAAGAAGGGGTAGAAGGGGAGGAGGAGCGGAAGAGGAGCAGGAGCTGACGAGGACGAGGAGGAAAAAAGAGGAAGAGGAGGACGAGGGAGGAGGGAGGCTCCTGCCTGCCCGAGGTGCTGGCCCGGTGGCTGGACCGAAAGGCTCAAGGAGTTCCTCGCGGACCAGTGCCGGCAGGCCATGGAGAACAAGGCTCTTGTTGTTGTCGCCGAGGAGCAAGAAAAGGGGTAGAAGATAGCAGGAGGAGGAGGACGAGAACGAGGACAAGCTCAAGGAGGAGGAGAGGGGAGGAGACAGGAGGCAGGAGATAGAAGAGATGAGGAGGACGAGGAGGACAAGGAGGGGGAGAAGGCGGGGGAGAAGGATGGGTGGGGGAGGGAGAGGGGGGTGGGGAGGAGGAGGAGGAGGAGGAGGAGGAGGAGGAGGAGGAAGATACGGGGGAGGAGAGAGGAGAGAGTGGAAACAGACAAGCCAGGTGCGCTCGCGCCATATCTGACATCCTACCCCTCCCACCCATCCTTTCTCATTGCAATATTGTTGTCCTAATCCGCCGACGCGTGCCATAGCGAACCAAAAAGGACCCCATCGCGTCATGCGCAATCGGAAAGGGGAGCTGCGTACATTGGAGGAGGAGGTAACGGATGGGGAAGAGGAAGAGGAAGGAGGAGGACGAGGAGGAACAGCAGCAGGAGTTGGAGTGAGACAAGCGGGAGGAACAGAATGACCAGGGGAAGGCGGGGGACAGGAAAGGAGCGAGGCGACAACGACGAGGAAGCACTCGGATCCAGAAAAGTGGACAGCGCTGGGGCGAGAGCGCGGTTCTGAGTGATGGGAGCAAAGTTCCGGTCTTAAAGTGAGGCCAACGATGAAGCGGGAGCACCGTTTTGAGACACCGAAAACGCTCCGATTGACAAACAGCGTGGTAGCATCACCGTTTGTAATCGTGCTTGCTTTTGCATCAAGAAAAATCGACCAAAAAAGACGCGGAGGGGGTCGGGTCACCCTGGCCATCTTCAGAGGAGAGAGAAGAGTAGTATTTAGTCTGGGACATTGCTGATAGGAGAGAGGAGGAGGACGAGAAGGAGGAGGAGGAAGAGGACGGGGAGGGGGAGAAATATGGGGACGGGAGGAGAAGGAGGAGGAGGAGGAAGAAGAGGAGGAGGAAGGAGAGGAGGGGGAGGAAGGGGGGAGGAGGAGGAGGAGGAGGAGGAGGAGGAGGAGGAGGAGGAGGAGGAGGAGGAGGAGGAGGACGACGAGGAGGAGGAGGGAGGAGAAGGAGGAGGAGCAGAGGAGGGGGAGGCGCACGAGCACCGGCCCACCTTCTAATTCTTCTGCTCCTTTTGTCGCGCGCTCCGCCGCTTTTACCCTTTTCCCTTTAGTTCCTCCCTGTCGTACCCCCAGACGTATCCGTAGGGCGAGCTGGGCGTTTCAGCTGAAACCTCATCGTTGGTGACCCTGAGACTCGAAATTTCAAGAGCTTCAGGGAGGGCGGGCGGTTTTCAAAATGCGGCTCTCGCTGTAGCGCGTCGCACACTCGCCTTAAAAGTTCGCACCACCTTCACGGATTGAGGGCGGTGGGTTTTCAAAATGTGGTTCTCGCTTAAACGCCGCGCACATTCGTTTGAAAAGCTTGCAACAGATCCATGGGGGGAGAACAGGAGATGTTGAAAATGTGGTTGCGGTCCTTTTTCGAAACGTGGTTCTCGATCTAGCGCCGCGCACTTTCGTTTCAAAAGTGTCGGTGTTTTCAAGGATTCGTGTGGTTGAAGTCCCAGGAACGATGTTCTGGCACGATTTAGGATTGTCAGGACGCACCAGTCACGTTGATTCGAGGTGTTAAATAAAATCCCAGGAACGGCATTCCAGTACGCTTTGGATTGCCAGGACGCAACAGACACGTTTATCCGCGGCGTTGAATCCCAAAGAACATGGTTTTGGCTGGCACGAATCAGGAATATCAAATTGTTGTCTTCTAATTGGCCACTTCCCGCAGTCACAGCACATGTTTGTAGGGACCGATGAAGAGGAAACTTGGACGAAGGGCAGATTGCAACATTATTGATGCGCCTTGTGCTTACATTGGTCATCATTATCCTCCTCCTCTTCCACCTCATCGTATCCCGACGACGACGACGAAGACGTCGGTGACGTCGATGATGACAATGAGGCCGACGACGTCGACAACGTCGACGACGAAAGCGACTGCGACGACGAAGACAGCGACGTCGATGACGAAAACGACGACGACGACGACGAAAACGACGACGCCTACGAGGTCGACGGCGACGACGACGACGACCTCATCCCTGAGCTTCGGCCTCCAGACCTCTCCTTCAGCGCGTTCTGACCAGAATCTCGGGGCGGGTTTGGCAGTGGCGACGAGGGCGTCCCAGGAAACCCGAAAACGTCACCAATTGTTCCGACGGTAGGACCCCACATGAGAATCCATTTGGCGAATCTGGAAATAACCCTCACTGTCGTCCTCGTGATTGGTGAGGCGCCCTTACTGTCTCCTGGCGCAGGCCCGAAAGTAACGACAAGTGCAGGATTGGGATGACCCGCTCGGATTAGTATCATGATCTGCGGGCCCCATAGGGAAGAGGCTCCCGCTTGAGATTCCCTCGCATTTTACTCACGGACGAGGCTCCCGCACGAGAAGTCCTTTAGATTCAAGGCGCGGGGGCCCGAAAGCGACGACAGTTACAGGATTGGGACGACCCGCTCGGATTCGTAACATCATCTGTGGGCCCCATACGGCAGTGGCTCCCGCTTGAGACTTCCTTGCGTTTCACTGAGGGACGAGGTTCCCGCACGAGACGTCCTCCAGATTCAAGGCTCGGGGGCCCGAAAGTGACGACAGTTACAGGATTGTGATGACCCGCTCGGATTAGTAGCATGATCTGCGGGACCCATAGGGAGGGGGCTCCCGTGAGATCTCCTCGCGTTTCACTCAGGGACGGAGCTCCCGTTCGAGACTTCCTCGTGATGAACGCATGCGTGTGCGTGCGATTATGATGATTATGATAGTGAAGATGTGAGAGACATGATGGTGACGACGAGATGGTGATCATGAGCAAGACGCTGATCATGATGATGATGATGATGCTTATGAATTCAGTGCGTGAGAGAATGACCGTGCGTGGTGAGTGCATGGCTGATGATGATGGTGTAAGTGGTTGGGTGAATGATGATGGTGATGATGATGATAATGATAATGATGTTGTTGTGAGTGATGGTGACGAGGATTCTGCTGTTGTGACGATGATGGTGTGTGGGTGATACGGTGCGTGACTGCGCGAAGGGCGAAGATGAGGGGGGGAGGAGGAGAAGTACTGCGCGGGGTGTCAAGAGAAATTATCCCGGCAAAGCAACCTAACAGCGATGCGTAGGAGCATATTTGGAAGCATTCCCCTTAAGATTCAGATGAGAATCCAGTTGTAGAATTCTGCTGTTCTCGCAGTCGCAGTCGCATTCGCGAAGACAGTCGCAGTGGCAACGGCAGTCGCAGTCACCGCCTCAGCCTCAGCCTGCCTCAGCCTCAGCCCCAGCCTGCCTCAGCCTCAGCCTCAGCCTCAGCCTGCTTCAGCCTCAGCCTCAGTCTGCCTTCTGCCTCGGCCTCAGCCTCAGCCTGCCTTCAGCCTCAGCCTCAGCCTCAGCCTCAGTCTCAGCCTCAGCCTGCCTCAGCCTCAGCCTCAGCCTGCCTCAGCCTCAGCCTCAGCCTGCTTCAGCCTCAGCCTCAGTCTGCCTTCAGCCTCGGCCTCAGCCTCAGCCTGCCTCAGCCTCAGCCTGCATCAGCCTCAGCCTCATCCTCAGCCTGCCTCAGCATCAGCCTGCCTCAGCCTCAGCCTCAGCCTGCCTCAGCCTCAGCCTCAGCCTCAGCCTGCTTCAGCCAAAGCCTCAGTCTGCCTTGAGCCTTGGCCTCAGCCTCAGCCTGCCTCAGCCTCAGCCTGCATCAGCCTCAGCCTCAGCCTCAGCCTGCCTCAGCATCAGCCTGCCTCAGCCTCAGCCTCAGCCTCCGCCTCAGCCTCAGCCTGCTTCAGCCTGCATCAGCCTCAGCCTCAGCCTCAGCCTGCCTCAGCCTCAGCCTGCCTCAGCCTCAGCCTCAGCCTGCCTCAGCCTCAGCCTCAGCCTGCTTCAGCCTCAGCCTCAGTCTGCCTTCAGCCTCGGCCTCAGCCCTTCAGCCTCGGCCTCAGCCTCAGCCTGCCTCAGCCTCAGCCTGCATCAGCCTCAGCCTCAGCCTCAGCCTGCCTCAGCATCAGCCTGCCTCAGCCTCAGCCTCAGCCTGCCTCAGCCTCACCCTCAGCCTGCTTCAGCCTCAGCCTCAGTCTGCCTTCAGCCTCGGCCTCAGCCTCAGCCTGCCTCAGCCTCAGCAGCATCAGCCTGCCTCAGCATTCAAAATGTGGCCCGGGAATGGAGTTCTGGGAACTCGAAGAACACGAAGTGGCCTACAGTTGGCTCCGGGCATTCAAAATCATGCCCAGGAATGGAGTTCTGGGAACTCGAAGAGCACGAAGTGGCCTACAGTTGGCTCCGGGCATCCAAAATGTGGCCCGGGAATGGAGTTCTGGGAAATCGAAGAGCACGAAGTGGCCTACAGTTGGCTCCGGGCATCCAAAATGTGGCCCGGGAATGGAGTTCTGGGAAGTCGAAGAGCACGAAGTGGCCTACAGTTGGCTCCGGGCATTCAAATGTGGCCCGGGAATGGAGTTCTGGGAGGTCGAAGAGCACGAAGTGTGTGACTGTTTGCTTAAAACGAGCCCGGCCCTCGCCTGTCCGGCTCCCGCCCAGACCCCCCTGGGGAGTCATCAGATGCTCTCTTTTGACCCCATTAGAACCCTATCAGTCTTCGCTGTTAGGTAAACATGAGGCCCCCTTGGGATGAGGGGAGCAAATCCTGGATCCTAGCAGTGTGCCCCCCCGAGCCAAGAGGCCCTGCGTGGATCGACGATGACGGCGGCGGCGGCGGCGGCGACGACGACGATAATGCCGACGACGACCACGACCACGACCACGACGACGACGACGACGACGACGACGACGGCGACGGCGACGACGGCGACGACTGAGCCCACAGCGACGCCGACGATGGGCGACGTCCGCCCGAGAGGCGGGCTCGTACGTGAAGGGCGCCCGGGGCACGGGCGCGCCCTCGGAGGCCAGCGGCTCCCGCTTCGTATTCGAGGACTGCGCCGCCGTGGTGGTCGTCGTCGTGGGCGTCGCCGTCGTCGGCGTCGCTGTCGGCTCAGTCGTCGTCGTCGTCGTCGTCGTCGTCGTCGCCGTCGTCGTCGTCGTCGTCGTCGTCGTCGTACAAAAGTTAGGGTCCAGGATCGAGGAGTTATTGGTGATGCTTTTTTGGCTTCCTGGAGGCTCCCTCGTCGCCACTGCCAGGCCCGCCTCGAGGTTCTGGTCTGGTCAGAACGTGCTGAAGGAGAGGTCTTCTTCGTCATGGTCGTGGTCGTGGTCGTGGTCGTCATGTTCGAACGCTGCGCCGCTACCAACCACCCCACCCCCCAGGGGAGGCCCCAGGAGTCCCCAGGGCGCCTTGGGATCAGGCACGAAAACGCCAGAAAATTAGTTTGGATCCTTCTGACAGCATTCCTCCCAAAGGCAGTGGAATGTCTTGCTAGTGGGAGTGTATGGCCAGACCGCGGCGACAGCGACCGCAAAAATGGCGGCAGCGGCGACGACGGTGCTGGCGGCGACAAAGGCGGCGACGGCGGCAGCGTCGGCGACTTCGGCGACGGCGCCGGCGAAGGCGCAGACGACGACGATAACGACGACGATGACAACGGCGACGGTGCTGGCGAATGCGCTGGCGGCGACGGCGAGAGCAGCGACGACGGCGACGTCACACCCTTGTTCTCGGTTCGAATTGCTGGAAAGCCCGCGCTTGGTAAAAATGCAGCTCACCGTGGGCTGCTGGAACGCTCGCGGTCGATAAATTTGCAGCACTGGAGTGAACCCTTGTTTCTTGCATGGCGGGCTGTGACGTTCTCGCTCGATGAAAACCAGGCGCTGGAGCGACACCCCGCTTGGGCTTGCAAGCTATAGAAATGAAAGGGGCAGGAAGGGCGATGCGGCAGGGGGTGCTAGCATTGTACTCACGCCTCCTTCTTGAAAGGTCTGTGGACGCAGCGAGGATCAACGAGTGAAGATCGCCCCAGAGACCCCGATGCATGTTCACGCGCCTTCTATTCCTACTAAACCATATTCGGTTGACTCGCCAGTCAGTGGAATATTTTGCGATTTGGAATTTGTGGCCAGACCGCGGCGATGGCGACGGCGAGGGTGGTGGCGACGACGACGCCAACGGCGACGACGACTGCAACGGCGACGGCGACGACGGTGCCAGTGAAAGCGACGGCGACAACTACGGCGACAACGGCGGCATCCGCGAAGGCGACGGTGGCGATGGCGGCGGCGGCGACGGCGACGACCACGGCAGCGACGGCGACGACCACGGCAGCGACGACGGCCACGGCGATGTCACATTATTGTTCTCTGTTCGAACTGCTGGAAGGTTCGCGCTCGATAGTAACGCAGTGCGCCCGCGCTCGGTAGAGTTGCAGCGCAGGAGCGCATCCCTGTTTTTGCCACGGGTGGCTGGAACGTGATCGTTTGATAAAACCAGATGCTGGAGCAACGCTCCGCTTGGGCTTCTAGATGTAAATTGGAAGGAGGAGGGAAGAGGAGTGCGTGGCGGAAGGGGGTGTTAGCATTTTTGCTCACTCCTCGTTCTCAAAAGGGCTGCAGACGCAGCGAGGATCAAAGCGTGAGGATCGCCCCAGATCTTTCCCGATCCATGCACACGCGCCTCACCCTTCTGCTCGCAACCACTTCCCACTGACTGTGCCTCCCCCTCCTCGTCCATCTCTTCCCTGCTCACTCCTCACCCCCCTGGAAGATGATGGCTCCGATGACGACGACGACGACGACGACGACGACGACGACGACGACGACGACGACGACGACGACGACGACGGTAGCGACGGCGACGATCACGGCGACGACGACGGCGACGGAGGCGGCGGCGACGGCGGCGGCGACGACGGCGGCTCCCCCGAGGAGACCGACTGGCTCACCGGGCAGGTGCGGCGCGGCGCCGCGTGCCTCGCGGGGAATCCGGAGAGGCCCCTGCTGCAGATCGACGGCCCCCACGCGGCCCCCGCGATGCGCTACCGCGAGTTCGAGGCCCGCGCGCGCGCTTCGCAGCCGCGGCTGGCCCCGCCGAGGGGGGCCAGTCGGCCTCGCGGACGGGAGGGTGCTTCCCAGTCCTCTTCGAGAGCCTGGAGACTGGGGGTCAGGGCAGACGGGGGGTCAGCCAGAGCGCCGCCTCCTGCAGGATCCCGCAGGGCCCGGGTTGCAGTGACCCGGACGGGCATGCGCGCGGGATCCTGCAGAGCCCGGCCGGCCGGGGTCTGGATTGACACGGGTCAGTGCGTCCCTGACCTCGGAGGAGGTGGAGGAGGAGGGTGAGGAACGAGGAGGAGGACGAGGAGGAGGAGGAGGGAGGAGGGAGGAGGAGGAGGAGGAGGAGGAGGAGGAGGAGGTCAGGTCAGAGGAGGGCCGGTTGAGACGACGGTGGTTGGCCTTCGGGGGGCCCCCTCGTCGTCACGGCTGGACGCAGCTCGGAAGACTGGTGCGGTTCGTCCCTTGGAGGGGTCCAGGGACCGATCTCGAGTTGCCGTTGTCTCAATGCGCTCTGCTCCGACTTGGGCGTCGCGACATTGGAGCCATCCTCTGGGGCCCTAGGCCGAAGACAACAACAACAACAACAACAACAACAACAACAACAACAACAACAACAACAACAACAACAACAGCAGCAACAATCATTTTAAGACTGTTCGCTCTTCTCTGCTCGCGTGTCATTCAATATGCATATCCCAAGCCCTGGATACCCGCCCTCTTCGTCTTCGATCGTACCCCCTTTTTGTTCGGGGGGTATATTCATTCTCTGCCACGTGTGGTTGGTGAAGCCCTTGAAAACGAAAGGTAACAGATAACGGGGGAGAATGAGGACGAAGGGATCGGAGGAATGGACGGAGTGGCATGAAGAAGGGACGACGATGATTTGCGCTGCGAGTGGCGATTCAGCTTGCGCCGTGGCTTGCGCCAGCCATTCCAACACAGGTTAACAATAAGTTTCGCCATGGGGCGCGCAGTAAACAGCGCCACGTACAACCCCTTGCAAGAACAGATCGTGGATACCCCCACGGGGGGACGTACAGCTGCGAACTGGTGTCAAAAACAAATTTCGTGGAACCTTGAAAATAAGCGGGATGTTGGGAAAGTGGGGCGGAAGGATAGTGAGCATTGTAACCGTGTCGAGAGCGCGGGGATGTGGAATGGATTGGGATGGAGTGGATTAGAGTAGGTAGGGTCTCAGGAGGAGGAGCGACAAGGAGTGGAGAAGAGGAGCAGGGAGGAGTGCGGAGGAGCGGGGGGCGCACGGAGGAATTTGGGGGAGCGACTGGGAATAATTTTGGAGAAATGCGGAATGCGAGCGGGGAGGGGTGGAGATTGTTGGGGTGGCATGGGGTGGCCTGGGGAGGAGCGGGCCACAATGGGCAGCGACGGGGCCACTGAGGGCAGCAACGGGGCCACGAAGGGCAGCGAGCGAAGGCGACCGCGGAACCAGCACGGGCAGCGAGGGGCATCGAAGGCGGGCAAAGGGCAACGAGCGGCGACTGCAGTCCCTAACGGCTGGTCGGGCGGGCAGGCCCAGACGGGCGGGTCGAGCGGGCGGATCGTTGAAGCGTAAATGTTGCTTGAACCGCCAGGCAATATGTAGCGCGAGCGCGATTCCTTAGTGTCGAGGAGCGGCATCTGAATAAATTGTGGGGAAGTATCAGGCGGGAGCCGCGATTCGGTGGCAACTTGCGAGGAAGTCCCAAGCGAGTGCGCGATTCTTCAATAAATTGTGAGGAAGTATCAAGCGGGAGCCGCGATCCGGTGGTAAATTGCAAGGAAGTCCTAAGCGAGAGCACGATTCTTCAATAAATTGTGAGGAAGTATCAGGCGGGAACCGCTGATTTTGTAAACTGGGGGCCAACAACGCAGTTTGACCTTCAAGACTTTCCCTGATATTTGTTGTTTTATGTTAAAAAATGGTGCGAGCCCCGGGAAGGGCACTTCAATTGAAAAATAATGTGCGCTGGACGCGGGGATCAACAATAATTATTCTTCAGAAATGAGAGTTCAACAACAACAACAACAACAACAACAACAACAACAACAATCATTTTACCCGAACGCGTGGTGTTCTCCCCAGTGCCAGGGTTTTCATACGACACCAGGCAATACCCCCACTTCGTGGGGGGGCATTACAAGCTCTACCAAATATCCAAACGACTCTTCGCGACCACCCAAACCCAGCTTCCCGCCCTATGACGTTGGGACACTTCACTTCGTGGCATGCGGACGACCGTGGCTACTAACCCATGGTCACAACACACACAGACAGACACAACAGTTGGTCTTTCGAACCCAATGGTTTTTGGAGATTTCGGCGTGCGCGCGCAAAAAACGAATGTGTCCCGCATGTATTATTTGACAGGGATGATGGCCCTGGCAGGTGCGCAACCGTTGTCGCAGAAGTTCGAAAAAGTTGCTCGCAAAAGCCCGTTTGACAGAAATGTTTAAAAAGTGTTGGTTTTCCTACGAAACCGCAAGAGCGCGCGGGATGAGATTTTGACATTTTTTGGTTGAAAAACCATTGGTTTTTTGATGTTTTTATGTTAAAATCGCTCCGAACACTAAGCTTTTGGAAGGATTTCGTCTTGCGCGCGCGAATGTCCACTTTACCTTATTTTTTGCAAGGGATTCTTGAAATTTGATCAAGTAAGAAAAAGAATTTTCATTTTATAGTGTTTTTTGCAAGGGAAAACGGATTACAACAAAACAACCGGATCCGGTGACAATCCACTTTTCTGAAGCTTTGGCTAGAAAATGAAGGAAATGAGGCTGCGGCCTAGGTTTTGGAGGGGGGTCGCGCACCAGGGGTCTCAACAATAATATTTCTTTAGAAGTAATAATATTCAACAACAACAACACAAATCGTTGTTGGCTTGCTGTTCTGTGTGTTCCCTCCCCCGCCGACCCCAGCATGTCTGGGCCCATCTCGGGGCCCTCTGGAGCGATGTTGGGGCCATCCTGAGGCTTCCGAGGCGCGGCGGAGGCGAAAAACCAATGAGCAAAAGAACAGCCCGGCAGATCCGTGATGCTTGGAAAATGTTGGCCTGTCGCGGGCGGTTGCGCCAAGCACTAAGGAGCCTCCCGTCATCGAATTTCGGGAGCACCGAAATCGGTATGGAAACAACGGGTGCAAAGTCCAACCGGAGCTCTTGTTCATTCTGAACAGGACTCGCTGCTGGCATCGCCGCGGTCGTTGTCCATTTGAGACACGAGCTCGCCTGCCCAACAGCCCCCGCTGTCGGCTTTCGACGACGTCTGCTGCTGGGAATCGTGCCCGTTTGGGGCGCACATAGCATCAGCCCAGCGGCCCTTCGGCAGCCCCCAGGCGGCTGGCCCGGCTTCCTCGTCCCCCGCGAATCCTCAGGGCGGCACGTGGAAGGCGGATTCGGCGGCGTTGCGAGATGTTGCCGACAGGCTGCCTCGTGTGCGGGTGAGCCGTCTCTGGACCGTCGTCTCGGACGCCGTCGCCTCGCCAGGGTGGAAGACCAGCACCCTCTGTCAGATCATGGGTCGGTGGCGAGCGAGGGGGCGCAAGTGAGAGGGGGCGGGCCTTCTGAGAAGGCTCGGAGGCTCGGAGGGCCCCCGGCCGTCTGAGAAGTGTTCTGAGCCTTCCCAGGAGACACAAAAAGCCTTCTCAGAAGGCGCGAGGGCTTCTGAGAAGTCTCGCCGCCCTCCGAGAAGGCCTCCTCCTTCTCGTTTCCCCCTTCGCTCGCGGCCGAATGGGGATTCAGGATCGGGGCCAGGTTCCCAGGCTCGTCCCTAGCAGCCTGTGGGCCCACAGCGCAGCAGCGGTAACCCACGGCGGCGGCGGCAGCAGCTTCGGCCGGCAGCCGGCAGCGCCTGCCACCGCTGGCGGCAGGGCGGCGGCACGGGCTGGAGAGGGGGAGGGAAGGGCCGGAAGGTGAGAGGGCGCAGCGCAGCGCCGAGGAGGAGGAGGAGGAGGAGGAGGAGGAGGAGGAGGAGGAGGAGGAGGAGGAGGAGGAGGCGGCGCAGTGCCCCCTCGGCCTCCCCAGCTGGGGCCTCCCTTTCTGGGAATCGAGGCTCACGTAACGCGGGTCAGCGCTAACGGAGGTCAGCCGGCCCCCTCCAGCTGGCACGGGTTTGGGAACCACGTGGGGCCGATTCCCCCGGCCGCACTCCGCTGACCCGGGCTTGGGAGCTGCCGAGCGGCAGGCCTGGCTCCGCGACAGGGCCCTGGCCGACCCGGGTTTGTGCGGACTTGGGTTGGTGCGTCCCCGATGGGAGTCGTGATCGGAGGGGCTTCGCCACCCTCCTCAAAGGTACTGAGCCGGCTCGCGCGTTGGCGCGTCGGCTCTGTGTTGTTCGGGGGGTCGCGGCATTGACGCGCCTTTTCATCCAGTCCAAAGTCCAAAGGAGAGAATGGGGATCCAACTCCACAGGAGGGTCGGGAAAACAGCGGCCCGCGACGACAACGCGGTCCCAGCGGTAAGGTCATGGCGGGGCCCGCGCCTTGAGATAGTCACAGCCTCGGAGGTCTGGGAATTCTGCCGCTCTGGTCCGTCACATAGCCACGGTCTGGAGGGAGCTTTGCTGAACGCGCCGTTCCCTTTTCCAGCACGCCCTCCTGTGAAAGCGGCGCGCGCCACCACGACCACGTTGGTTCCGATGTTTTTCGGCTCTGGTGGCACGGTGGCGGTTCTTCCGCCAGGGATCCACGCCAAGGGAGTTTGAGCACGCGCGATGTTTTGAGTTGAAAGGTGCGCCCTTCGCCCATCCAGTCGCTGTAGACTCTCATGATGGTGAACAGGGGGGTATGGGGGTCATGCAGAGCGCAGGCTTTGGGAAATGGACCGCCCACCGTCCGTCTGGAGGTTGGAACGGTTTACTCATGCTGATAAGTGGTGAAAAAGTCTCGTAGCAGAGCACGATTCTGAAAGCCATCCGCTTGGCTGCCAGAAGTGATCAGTGTCACTAGCCGCGAGACGACTTCACGAAAAACGTCGGGCTTGAACTGCCAGCATATCGTGCAGTGCGATGTGTGGCAGCTCCCTCGCAGGGGAGCGGGATGCAGGAGAAAGAGCGCGATGGATGGTCGGCCGCAGCTGCAGGAAGAGGGGGGGGGGACTGGGGGACGCAAACTAGACACCGGCACAGATCCTGGCCAGGCCGAACCGGGGCCGCGGAGAGGTGCCCGTGCTCCCCTGGCCGCGCAGGGAGGGCGCCGACGCCGAGCCTGGGCCCAGGAAGCGCCTGCCCAGGATCACTGTAGGTCTGAGTCTGGCACTGTCCATCTACGGGAGGAGTATCCAAAGATTGTAAAAACATACTCTTCGACCATCTTTCGAATGAATATTGCTGGGTTTTTTCATTTATTTCACCTTTTAATCGCTCGTCCCGGACCTGCAGGATGTCCGAAAACACCGTGTCCATGAGGAATGCGTCTGCCTCGCTGCCCCAGTCCAGGGTTTTCGCTTCGGACCTGGCGGGTAGCACGCGGGTGCGTGCATTTGGCAGCCTCGGCCTGACTGGAGACATCGAGTTGTGGACATTGGCTAGTGCTTCGTATAACAACAACAACAACAACAACAACAACAACAACAACAACAACAATCATTTTACCCGAACGCTCAGTGTTCTCACCAGTGCCAGGGTTTTCATGCGACGCGAGACAATACCCCCACTTCGTGGGGGGGCAGTTCAAGCTCTACCAAATCTCCAAACGACTCTTCGCGACCACCCAAACCCAGCTTCCCGCCCTATGACGTTGGGACACTTCACTTCGTGGCGTGCGGACGACCGTGGCTACTACACTGGCGTGGGGTACACACCCACAAAACTTGGTCACTTATTCGGGGCGCGCGTGTGCCCAGCATCCTGCAATTGTGACATACAATACATGACACAGACAGACAGACAGAGAGAGACAGAGAGCAGACAGTGAGAGAGACAGAGAGAGCGGAGTTGGCCACATTTTTGGGGCAAGTTCCTGAGATCGTCGTGTTTTTTGTTGGTCTTGCGCGCGCGAATGTCCACTTTACTTTTTTTGCAAGGGATGTTGAAATTTGATTATGTAAGAACAAGAAAAAGTAGCTCGCGCGAGCTTATGTAACATAAATGTTGAAAAACCATTGGTTTTGTGGGAGTCGGACAGCGCGCGCGGGATGAATTTTGGACATTTTTTTTTGAAAAACCATTGGGTTTTTGATGTTTTTATGTTGAAATCGTTACGAAACCTAAGGTTCTGGAAGGATTTCGTCTTGCGCGCGCGAATGTCCACTTTACCTTATTTTTTGCAAGGGATTATTGAAATTTGATTATGTTAGAACAAGAAAAAGTAGCTCGCGCGAGCTCATGTAACATAAATGTTGAAAAACCATTGGTTTTGTAGGATTCGGACAGCGCGCGCGGAAGGACATTTTGACATTTTTTTCTTAAAAAACCATTGGGTTTTTGATGTTTTTATGTTAAAATCGCTACGAATCCTAAGGTTTTGGAAGGATTTCGTCTTGCGCGCACGAATGTCCACTTTACCTTATTTTTTGCAAGGGATTCTTGCAATTTGATCAAGTAAAAACAAGAATTTTCATTTTCTATTGTTTTTTGCAAAGGGAAAACGAGCGTCAACAAAAAACCGGATCCGGAGCTCATCCACTTTTCTGAAGCTTTCGCGAAAAAATGATGAAAATGTAGCTGCGGCCTAGGCGCGGCGCAGAGGTCGCGCACCAGGGGTCCCAACAATAATATTCTTTAGAAGGAATAATGTTCAACAACAACAA